>MJHO01000039.1:1017500-1617500 GCA_002076135.1 Xerophyta viscosa | reverse complement strand
AAAAAATAAATTTTAATATGCAGCTATTATTTTGATATTCAAATTTTTTTCAGAGATACCTTTAAATATCTATTAACCCCTCCTTTTGTAGAAGTTTCAAATACGTTTCTTATACCATAAAAAATTGAAGATGAAAAAATCAATCTCAATGTCCTAATATTTTTGTATTTTATTTTATTTTTAAAAATCTTTAAATGTATATTTTAAGACTTTAAAATTACAGTAAATTTGTAATTTAAAAAGGTTCTGAACCTAGATATGAAGATTTTTTTTTAAAAAAAAGTTGAATATAAATTTAGTTTTCTCATGTTGAATTTTTTTTTTTTAAATACTTTATAGGACTTATGTTGCGTTTACAAAACTAAAGGAAGAGCTGACTTATACTATACACATCCCAATATGAGAGGCTGCTTCATATTGAACTGCACAACAGACCCCGTGGAACGTTCTAAATCCTACACAAACAACGACACTAAAACATTATTGATGAAGATTTGGTAATATAGGGAATAAAACTCACAACGCTGTAAAAATAAATGAAAAACAATCACAAAACATACAAAAATTTACGTAGTTCAGTAAAAATACCTACGTCCACTGAAGAAAGAACACTCTTTTCACTATGTCTGTGGTGAGATAATCGAGTACAAAATATTTCCAAGATCTAAGACTGGACTCTTTATATTCATGCATCAATCCGCCGTCTCTAACCCTAAATATTTTCGCCTCTAATTTAGCAACCGAATACACGTAATAAGAAAAAGCTAAGTCAATATTTATATTATCTATAACGGCTCTTGGATCGCTTAACAAGGCCCAACAATTCGGTTCAATTGCGACTCCATCAATTATTAAGAAGCAAGCCATACATTTATCAATGTACAATTTAAAACAAATTTCTCCATTTCTTAAGTATCTAAACATATCTACAAATAAATAAATTAAATTAACTCTTCCAATTGGTTCTATGCCATTGAGGAAAAATCGGACGGTTCCATGCACGAGGGTTATACTTTCTGGTATTGGCAATATGCATGCTCCGATGTCAAGGATCAAGAATCCGCGCCCACCACCACGATTCATCTCAGATCCTTTGATTGCTTCGGCAAAGATTTCTGAATTTGCATGTAAGTACTCTACTAGCTGTTCAACCAGAATAACATGGAGATCAACAAGTTGAACTTACAAAGAACACTGCAAATCATCAGAACTCTTGATACAATCAGAACCATACACAATACATTGAGATGTGTGTGGTACAGATTCCAATACACTGTACGTAATTTTGATTGTATCAAGACCATCAGAGTTCCCCGAAAAATACTTTTCTGATTAACAAAATATTTATTGATGATAGGCTTTTTTGATACCGCGGGAAGATGAACAGAGACATAAGCTCTCAGCCAGCAGCCGAAGTTCTTTCAACAGGTGGTAGATATACAGACTCTAAATCTCCAGGATAGGGTGACCATAGCCCTAACCCGCCTCTGGTTTCCTTCAGCCCGCTATCGCCTCCCTTGAACTCATCTAGGGATTTAACCCACTCCACCTTGGAGGAATGTTCCCTAGTATGTTTATGCAGTATGAACAGTGAATTATATTCACAGTTGGGAAACATAGAAAACTTGAATGCGTCGCCTAATCTGTAAACGACATAACCAAAGCTAAGCTGATCTCTAGGTGTGAAAAGATTGACCTCATTAAACCAGAGGCAACTGAAGAGGTTGGTCATAGCTGTGTGTTCCCTTATTAAGACAGCTCCTTCCGGTACATCTGCAATTGAACGGATATATTTAACATCATCGAGCGACGAATTAAAACATCATTTAGGTTATAATATAGAATTTTCAGATGCTGTACCACTGACAGACCAAGGTTTTCTGTGCCCAGCCGAGCTAAGTTTTGGTAAACTCAGATACCGGCACGTGCCGACCGTGCCGATATATATTTATTTATTATTCTTTAAAAAATAAAAATTATTAAAAAGTTCAAATATAAAATTTTTAATACGTGCCATGCCGATAACTGCCGGAACAGGCACGTGCCCTCCGGCACGAGCTGTGCCAACCGGCACCGAAAACCATGTGATAGACATACATAAACGGCCTTCAATGCTACTGCAAAGATAACAAAAGCAGTATATATATACTAGCTAAAAAAAATGCACTTATTATATTACAAATACTCAAAATGTTTTTGAGGAATATATCCTCTCTAATGAACCTCAAGGATTGCATTGCTCCGGTGCACTTGAACATTTTACATCCTTAGCAACTTGATATGAATTTATCCATGCACTTAGTTGACCGAACACCGGCTTGGAATTCGTTACAAAACTTTCCTGACGAGTTTCCTTTGGCTGATCCATTTCCCTAGATTTCATGATATCTCCATCAACTTTCCATTCGCTCTAATACGTGCTACCATCCTTGTAATGAGTTACCTAATCCATTGTATTCACAGGAATATATATTCTTGACGTATTATTCACAGCAAAGTTGTTAGACCTTTCTTAACAGCAATTTTCTGGAGAGGATAGACCATCGCAATTAAGAAAACCTGCAATCTGCAGATTTTATGGCTTCTAGCGTATAAACTAATCCTGCTTGTCTTTTCTCTATTTATCAGGGCCAATAGAAAGCTTAAGCCTAATGATCAAGAAGCCAATGCAAGAAGAAGATTGATTTGAATGTGGAACTATAAAGGCCTTTTTAGTTGGGTATTTGCAGCAGGTATAAATGCTCTAAATGTAATTTCAGTTGGGGATTTCCAGTAGCTGTACATGCCTATATAATAAGAATCTCACTATGTCCTATAAGGCTATAACAATATACAGAAAATACAAATTTCAACCACTTCCATCTACCTTGTGGACAAATAGTCAGCGTGAGTCTGAGTGTCCCACTATAAACTTGAGGGCAGGCACTGCTAATATCGTTCGTAAAGTAGGCATTACTAAAAGTATATCGTCTTTCTCAAAAAAGATACTAAAGTATATTGGAGTTTATTAAAGCAAGAAAGAACTTATCCAAAACAGTTCTATAAACAAAAATGATTTCATAAGATCATCCGTTGATTGTGGATTTCCTTTTTCACTTAGAAAAGCCAGCCGTCCATTTTCCGAAAGGCAACATCCATCAGCCATGTAAAAAGCTTATTAAGAAACTGAAAAAAATTCAAACAACTTAGTATTAGAGTGGTCGGTCCTGAACCCTTGTTGCCAATGTACTGTACTACCTATATTCCTTGATGTCATCACCACCACCAGATTTTATTGGAAAGAAAGGAAGAAAAAGAGAGAGTATTGCTGCCTGTGCTTCCTTTCGCTATCGTCATCATCTTCTTCGTTCCCACTGCGCGCTCTGTTGATCGCAGCCACCATCATTTCCGATTATCGCTGCCGCTGTCATCTCCTCCTCCTTCGTCTCCATCATGTGGTTCTCTCCATCTCTGTTGGTCGCAGCTGCAATAATCGCCAACAATCACTCCATCCCCCGCCGTCAGATCTTCGTCCTTGTTGTCACATCTTCATCGTCTCTGTCAGATCTCCATCCTCTAGTCAACGACTTCATCATCATCTGTTCCTTATCACCATCATCGAGACCTCAATGCTGCTCGCTCGCCACTGCGTGACCTCGGATCAAAGCCGAGATTGAGATCATTATGATTGTGATATGATGTTGCTCCCCTATCTCTTCTAACTAACTATACTGCAAGCTGTTTGTCACCCTTGAAGCCGCTTGATCAATTGTTTCATCCTCACTGCCTTCGTCGTCACCATCTACCTAACACTGGTTCGTGCATCGCAGATTTACCTCGTCGTCATTGATCTGGAAGTTGATGTGTCGCTGATTTGATCCATTGCTCAGCCCTCTGATCAGTAAATCCTTGCTGTCGTCACCTTTGATTGAGCCGCCGCCTCTGCCAGCACAGACTTGCGTGGAAGAAGATTTTCGATTTGGCGTTGCTTCGTGCATTGGTCCAAGCTCAATTACAACCAATTGAAGAGGATATGTCATCCCATAAATATTTCGATTACATTCCATTGGAAATGCAATGACATCCTATTGGGACACACCCCAACCAACGGCCTACGTTCCACTCCGCAATAACTCACCATCGGTTGCTACATCTTACACTCCCTACCTACTATGGTTCCTGCAATCACCAATACATACAACGCCTTATCCTTCGAACCAACAGTCGCAGCAACAACACATCGAACACCAGCAGCCACCACCACCATCATGTTAGTCTCCTTGCTCCCACCATATGCTCAGCTACCAACACAGAGGAGCTACTACCCGTCTCCGCCATCACATAGCTACGATACACCACTTAACTGTTTAACCACCATCACATCACCAAAATCTCCAGACGCCAATGGAAATACCATTATGCATTTATGACGCTCCACCTTCTCTATTTGAGAAAATAATGGACAAATTGGAAAAGGTGTAGAAGTAACCGCCACCAGGCCGATGATGTTTATTCGTTGCGTTCGGGATATCGATGGGAGCCGCCTAGCCGGTTTATAACAGAAATCTACTAGGTTAAAGACTTCGGATTACTAAGATACGTGCTTGCAAAAAAAAAAAGGAAACATGAATATGACAACACCGAAGCTGCAGAATCAATCAAGGCCATAATCAGAAACAAGAAACAAGGTAGCGGTAAAAGAAGAAGATAGGTAGAGAGGAAACTGGGACACGTTGACAACTTGAAATAGATAAACACAAGCACCTTTTGAAGACAACTAAAAATGAAGTAAAGAAGACTATGGCAAAGAAGCAACATCAAGATTCGAATGTGTTCGACATGTTTCGTTGAACCACTCATAATTGGAGCTAGAATTTCGGTTGGTAAATGCTTTCCCAGAAGGAAGATCTAAGTGGGACAAATAGAAAGAGGAAGTAGAAACAGTCGCATAATTGCAGGAGTCACAGCATCGAAAGTTCGAGAAGCTGCAGTAGCGTCCTTTTATGTTGAGCGCATGAAACAGAAAATAAAAAAAGCAGATTTGCAGAGGCAACTACAAGAACATATTGCAGTAAACATAGAAAAGAATAATCACGGACTTGAAGTAAAAACAAAAAGTACATGTAATCAGTAAATTATACTTCAACATCTACTATTCTTTAGGTAGACAAGAGTCTAATACATGGACGCTAAATAGCTACCACTTATACCAAGCCAAAAAAGGATGTCTTAAGAGTTTCATAGCTCAAGGTACCATGATGAACTTGTCAACAATAACTTTTAACTTATATCAAGTAGTTGATTTTGGTACCTAGAACAATTTGTGCAAATGGTCAATTTTATCGTACATGCAACATAGGAGGATGTTACAAGCAGGTGAGAAGTTAAAATTGCTGTGTATAATCTACTTGAGTACGCTTGAGTCCAAAGTTCGTGAAGAAATTCCGTATTCACGGTCGAAAATCTAACTCATTTATGCCATCGGTCTCATTCGACTTCCTCTGCATGTTTCAGTCAATTCTTCTGCTACTATTAATTTACGAGTGATACACAAAGTAAAGAGAAGTTGCTTACCACTTATTGTTTTCTTCTTCGGGCTCCAAGGTTCCATCCCCTCAAATCGATAAATTTTCATGTGCAAATCAATTAAAGGCCTGGCATAGCGCTTCCTTCTCTTGATTGCATCAGCTTCCTCATAGATACTCCGATGATGTTTATGTTGAGCGACGGCAAATGTATGCTTCACCCGCCAAAGGTACCTGCAAAATGTACCAAAAACACGTGTTCATGTGTCTTTTTAGCTCAAAAGGTTGCACACTTGACCCTAACATGGACATTTGGCTACCTTTCAAGAATAAGCAATGGATCAACAATAAGCTCCATCTTCCCGTCAATCCAAATGCTGTAACGTGCTTGAGGGAAAAGCCTATGAGTCACAATCTTAGGCACTTTTCCATTCCTTCTAGGCTCATCGTATGGAGGATGATGTAATGTAATGAGGCGCCACATACCGACCCATTTACCCCCATCTTTGTCCAGTCTGACAGTGACATTTTCCATGATAAAATTAAGGGATACCTCATCGACCACCATCAAGAAACAAAAGAGCTCTTGTGACCGGTGGCTAACATTTGATGGTTGATGGGGAATGTCATACCCATCAAAGATTCCAGAAGCAACCACAAATTTACATTTACTTACATACTTGATGTCTATGTCATCCATGTCTGCACCTCCATTTTTCATAAACCCACAATGAACCTGTAAGGCAAGGCAAAGATTCCAGAAGCAACATAGGAACAACAATGAAGTCCTACCTACTGCAGAGAATGACATGTCTATTATCATGCTACTGCTGGAAACTACAAATATCTTAACGATCGTTAGCTTTCTTGGGCAGTTTTCTTATCATAGTCAAACTAGTAAGTCTTTCTAGCAGACAGATTGAGAGTCATTGCTAAAGAGTCAAATTCGAGGTTTCATATTTTGATATGTTATCATCCAGATACTCTGGCATGGCACGATGTCATAACCTGACTCTTTCATGTGGTGCAAAAACAAGTAATTTGTTTATTGAGGTAACGAGGCGAAACTCTCTTCCAACATACACCAGATGGTAGTCACTTAACTTTGGAAGTTTTTTAGTCTTATGGTAGTCATTTCAAATGGAGTGATTTTGGTGTAGGTGTTTAGGGTATGAAGGATTAATCAGGATGTAGTAGTCTAAATGCATAATATTTGTGGAAGCTCTTCTCGTTGGGTTAGTAGGTTGGAAGTGTCTACAAAGTATCTATACTCATGTTCATGCATTTATTGCGAATGTTTTGATCTTTGATTGTAAATCTATCTTCCTCCAAGTGGTTTGGCAGACAACTTCTAGCCAATCTAGCATAAACGTGGAACTGCTAGAAGACTGCCATTTTGTGATTTGTAGACCAATTCAAACTAACATAGATCAATTCAAGAAAGGACCAGCTTGCTGTCCTTCCAGCTTGTTGTCCTTCCAACAAACAATAGTAATTTATAGACCAATTTCAAAAAGCGCCATAAACGCAAGATTATCTTCAATACAAGGGATCTATTTCATAAAGGAAATGTCTTCATATAATACTAGTTTATCTGCTTTAGCAAACTATATTTTGAACTGTACCTTCATCTTTTTCTTCAATTTAAAACTCTTTTCCCGCTCTTCCCAACTTTGATGCCCACCAAATAGTGGCATGGTATTGTTGTCAGTACCGCTATACATATTCCCTGAAATATATGTTACAGTTTGTGGAAGTTCATCTGGCGTTCTCTCTGGAATAACTACAGCATCTGGATTATCCATAATTGGCATCGGGCATCCTGGTTACAGGAAGCAAAAATATCACAGAAATGACCCTATTTTGGAAGAAACCAAAAAGGAGGGTGGCAATTTTTCTTACGGTGTTGTGGAGGCACGGATGTAAGCCCCATATTGTCTAATATCCCAAGAACCTTGCTATCCTTTTTACATAGAGCTACAAATCAATTGAAGTACTAAAGCTCAGAACAGAAGAAAGTTTTTTAAAGTAATATACAATGGAATTAAGATGCTAAATGCATAATCTTGAAGAAACCATGTCAACCAAAACAGAAGCTACAATACAAATTACAGTTATGTCTACACAAGTTTATTAAGAGGTGTTACAGCATGAACACAATGCCAAAGTCCCTTAACGCCATTTTTACCTACACAAAATCATATAGTACCTACGTGTTCAAAATTGTAGCTCTGCTTCTTTAAAAGTTTGAAGTCAAAGTAGATGTTCTAGAGGTGATCCTATGTGATTCCTATTGCGTTCAACTATGGCTGCCTGTTCATGCCTCTTCCTGTCATAAATGCTAAGAAAATATTAAAGAGGTTGTTAACAATAAATAGCATGTTATCAGTGCCGGTCAGCACAGCCCATGCCAAACGATACGTACTTATTCTGGTAGTTGTCAGCACGGCACGAATTAACATGTCACGTGTCAAAAAATTTTATATTTGAATTTTTTCATTAATCTTATATTTTTTTTTTAAATGAATAAATGTATATTGGCACGGTACCATCGGCACACTCGGTACGTGCCGAGATTTGAGTACAAAAAACCTTGATAAATAGTAACTCTTACACAACAAATAGACTAGCATAGAATAAAATCTCATATAATGTAATTGAAACAGCGAAGTTCTACAGCCTTTAACATGTATATTAGTAAATTTTCATACTTATTATAGCTTTGTATTTAATTATCGAGGAAATCGACTAAAGGGCCATGACACAAAATCTTGTTTAGTTAGAAGCCGGTAGGAAAAAAATATGGCCATTTAAAAACCAAAGCGTCCAAACTTCATGAATAAATGGCTTGATTAATCAGTCGGCCATCCAATGAAGGATAATTAAAACCAAGACTAGGGTTTCTAAGATGAGAAAAGGCAAAACATGGCATCTGATGCTCAGCTTTTCCTATCTTGTCTATAAGCACACCATTTTAAAATTTTCTGAAAAACAAGATTCATAGGATCAACAAGACTAAACTCCAAATCAAGCTAGCCATGACAATACATGGCTCTCCATCCAAGCTATTTATTTCATCTCCTAAACTATCTATCATCCACATCATAGGCTGCCATAATCACATTTTTCACTTCGAAAGTATTTGCCAAATTGTTGAAGCACCCACGTTGAACCTAAAGCAAAGGTTTACAAACTAAAAAGGCAATTTAAGCAGCTTTCAGCACTGAAAATACAGACACCGTAAAAAATAACACATTTGCTCTTCGATTTCTCGGAATCTTACCGGAAAGGGAAGTGATTGAAGAATGACATGACCATATGTGAAAGAGCAACACTACAAGAATAAGCAGCATCCAGACAATGGCTGATACAAAAACAAGCCTAATAAAGCCTCTTCGCCATACGCCTTTCATCGGGTCTTGCAGTCTTCCCAACAGAGCATCATTTTCGGCATCTAAATTCATTATAAACAAACAATTAGTCCTACAATTATCGAGGTATTGCTTGCCAACAGAGCAATATAATTTTCAGCATGTACATTAGTTATACACCAACGATTAGTCTTAAAATCTACTCAAAAAACAAAAGAAAACAAAAAAAGTAATCTAAGTAATGGTTGGCAATAAAGATTCTACATTCATTATTAAAATCTACACGAAGAAAATATTAACTGACGTAATGCTTAGAAGAGCATCAATTTCAGATTATTATATACGAACAAGTACCCTTAAATTCTGCCCCAAAAAAAAGACATCAATCAAAGTAATGCTTGCCTTTTGAATGAGAAGGTGTTCGACGGCTCGCCCGCATAGAGAGCGAGCGCAACGGATCCCCCTCCATTCTATCACTCCTCACACTTGATTTATACCTAAATCAGCACAATGAACTATGACACAATAATCAAAGACAATTAATTGTTAAATAAAACAAATAGAAGATGAACAAGTTCAAGAAACAAAGCACGATCAAACTATGAAACAACAAACAAAGACATAAGAAATTATTAACTGAAATAACTAGAAGACGAACAAGTGCAAGAAACAAAGCACGTCAAAAACAAAAGAAGCAAACCAGATCTAGAGGGAGCAATCAAGAGCTGAGAGAAGAGCGATTAAGTCAGCACCTTGTGATCGTTTTGGAAGGAAGATGGCATCAGAAAGAGATCTCGAGATCCACAGAATTTCCTGCTTGAATGAGAAGCACCGACATGGAGGTGAAAAAAACATTGCAGGTCGAGACCGTCAGCAACGAACGGTGATTTCCTGAAACAGTGGCCACGGGAGGCATTTTATCTTTTTCTTTTTACCTAAAAAAATATTATTGTTTTATAGTCTAAAATTTGTTAAACATTTTTAACAATAAGTTTTTCAAAATCAATTTTACAGCAATGAGCTAAACCTTTTACAGCAAATCAGTTTTTTCAAAAATAAAACAAAAGTAGATGTTTTTTCGAAGCTGATTGGAACATTTATATGAATGAATCTTGTTAACTAATATTATTATATTTTTAAATATTTAATATAAATTATATTTTAATTATTTATATTTTTTATTATTGTGTCCGAATTATATTTGTGTCTTTATTTAAAAAAAAATTGTGTTCTATATTTGTAGGGTATCGTGACTTTCTAGGGTCCAATCATAGGATTGCGTTAGCCTCGTTAATTTTAAGCAGGCACATGGCAGATGGAGGTTAATTGTTACCCTGAGCAAAATCTGAATAATATATTATTATAACAGTAATTAACAACCCCAGCATGAAATAACGTTTATTCTCACAGAATTTAGATGGTAATTTGTCTTTAGATGGTCGAACAACGGCTCCTTGCTCTCTTTAGACATTTTTTTGGAATAATGTCAAAAAAAATCAATATTTCTTAACTCCTACAAATCAGAAATTATCTTTTCGATTTCTAGACAATTAGATTAATATTCCAGACGACTAGTATACCGTTGCCGATGCTTATATTGTAGTATTTGAACTAAAAAGTGTTCCGGACGAGCTTAGCTAAACGTTCCAGACAAACGAAAGAAGTATTCCGCGAAGTTAACTTAGGAGCTGTTTGGTTTGATGTAATTGAGAAACGGAGATAGAAATACAGCAGTTAGAAGTGCTGGAAGTTGTAAAGTCTATTTTCGTAATGCAGCAAGTGCGTTTGGTTAGGCGCAGTTCAAACTATTGCAGTTGAAAAACTGTTGTTTGGTTTGTTGCAGTTGAGTCATGCAGTTTAAAATCTGATGTTTGGTTTGATGCAGTTGGACGGATATGTTAACCGTGGTAAACTTACCTTCCAAAAAATTTTTTTTTTTTTTTTTGGTTTGTTTTTTATTTATGAAATATTATAAAATTGTATTACATGAATGTAAATGATATATATAATAAAAAATTTCCAAATTCCTAATTAAGCCTTATTATTAGTTTTCATTTATTTCTTTTTTTATTGGGTGGAGTTGATTTATGTAATATTATTATAATATGATAAAAATTAAAACAGTTACCAACCATTAGCATACTAGCAATATATCATGAATATACTTACTACAATATACCAAACATTAGATAATTTGATTGCCATAATTAACCAGCAATATACTTACTATAACAGTAGGCAGCATACTAGCAATAATATCATTGCATACCAACCAGCAATAATCAGGCATTAGAGCGTTAGTATAGCCACAATCACAGTACCAACCATTAGCAGTAGCTAGCACACCAACCATTAGAACAATAGATATAACCACTTGCCATAATCAATAGCATACCAACCAACAACCAAATTCAGATATGAAATACTAATCTTAAAATTCATTGATCTAAACAAATACGAATTTCTTCGGTGTTCATGAAATAAATTGAGAAAGCTCTGCTTATGAAGCCACATGAATGTAACTGGGCTAGACATTTCACCGAACATCTGCTGGGCATATACTAAATATTGGTGGATCAGCAAGTTTGCAGAAGGGAGAGCAGTAGGGATCTACGAGGGAGAGAGAGAGAGAGAGAGAGAGAGAGAGAGAGAGAGAGAATGCCGGCGAGCTTCATAGTGATGACGGACATGCTCAAACATATCAGAGATGGCGAGCTTGGAGAGGGGAGACGGCGGCATAGTGGTAGCGGCCAGAGAAGAGGAGACGCCGTATGAGATGGGATAGGAATAGTAAGGTCGATCGGAGATCTGAAACAACAAGATCGATCGACAGTGTGCCGAAGAAGTTCCTGCAAGAACCATGGGAGAAGAAGTTGACGACGGAACGTGCGATGGCGGCGAGCATGGAAAGAAGGAGAGAGATCAGCCGGACAACGACGCAACAGTCAAGACAAACAAGCGGAGGAGGAAGATCGCCTGAGATGATGGTGGAGATGAAACAACGAGAGTGGTGACGAGAGTCGACTGTCAGAGCAGTTCAAAAATCAGGCGAAGTAGTTAAAAATACAAGGATTTGCAACTATGGCCTTTCAAGCCGCAGTCCAAAGTGGAGCAGATCACGCTTCAACTGCAGCAAATTAATGGCGGGCCCCACCAACTTCAGCAATCCAAACATAAGAGTCATAACCACGGATTTAGAACTGCTGTAGTTTGGCCCAAACAACAACAATCCAAACAGCCCCTTAGTATTTTTATTTGAGTAGTTGATTTGCTCATGTTTTGTAACGGAGGGATTTTTCGGCAAAACCCCTTGATTTTTTTTTTCTCAAGAGATTATACATATCTTAATAGCTACAAAGATGGACAAGCTAAACAAAACAGCAACCAAAATGAACCTTTCCAAATGAAATAGTCTACAGGAGGGGTTTCAGTCTTGTGTTATGTTATTATTATATATAAGCCACAATAAACTTTCTCAAAGCAGCAATAGAAGCAAGCAAAATTCTACAATAAAATATTTACGCTACGTCAGCAAATATCCTCCTCGTGTTTAATTAAAAAAAATACATTTTACGATCATTTTTTTGAAAAAAACTTCTTAAATAAAACTTATAAATTTTGATAAGATATACAACTTTTATGTTCAAATTTTTTTCAAAAAATACTTTCAAATAAATATTTTAGGGCTTCAAAATTTAACGAATTTAATAGATTTTAAAATAATTTTTAAACCCATTTTAATCTGTTAAACTTTGAAACCCCAAATCACATTTTTTAGATGTATTTTTTAGAAAAATTTTGAATACAAAAATTATAGATCTCGTCAAAGTCTACAACTTTGATGTTGAAATTTTTTTTAAAAAATACTTTTAAATAAATTTTTTAAGACCGTTATACAAAGTGACATGGTATAGTCGTTACGTCCATGAATCTCTAGAAGCAAAAACATGATCATGGAAGTAAAATATTCAGTACCCAGTATACATCTTAAATGAAAATCTCCAAAATCATAGAGAGAAGGATCGATGCAAAGAAGAGAGATATCACTTAGCAAAACCTCGACACTCTACTTCCATGCTGGAATTAGAGGGAGAGTTCGAGATCCAGAGAGTTTGCAGCTCATAGTTGACGAGAACATATCTGACGAAAACATCAACATGCACAGATGTTTACATACATAAATCTGCATTAAAACAGAAGAAAAGTTGTGTTCTTTATATATAAATAAAAAATTTTAATCAGATCATGAGATGCAAATGCGAATAACTTTACGAGAGTCGAGCAACAGCTGCAGATATCTCAATCCTCTCCCTCATCTTCTTCCTCTTGATCTTCTCCATCACCATTATGGATTTACGGCAAGCAAGTTCTTCAAGACACTCGGGAGTACAAAACTGGTTTCATCTCCTTAAGCAACTCTTTTACCGCAGAATCAGCTGCTTCTCTGATTCGATCGCTCTCAGTACCATCTGATATTCAGATCGAGGTTTTTAACCTAGTCGGTAAAACAGCTTAAATGAATCGCGAAGCCATCCTCACCAACTGCTCCTTGCCATACGCAGAGGGCTCTCTCTGCTAATTAAAGAGTAAAAATGAATAAAACAGACGATCAGTAAACACTAGCAGCATTTAAAAAACGCTTGCACCCTTGGATTTTACATAGTGTTCCAAGAACCCCCCGACCCGACTAGGAGTGCTGTTCCAAGAACCCCCGACCCGCCATCTTCTCTGCGAGTTCATCATGCTTCTTGAGTTGTCCTGCATTCCTCAACAAGCACAACACCTTCTCATACACTAAATTAGACGGCTTCAGACCAATCTCCACCACCTCCTTCATCAATAAATAAGCTCCCTTCCAGTTCCCTCTTCCACAACATGCTGTTATCAACACCCTATACGTATTAACATTTGGCTCGACGCCTTCCTTTTCCATCTCCCTCTTCATCTTGAACACCATGTCCATAGACTTTGCATTACTAAACAACTCCATCAAAAGATTATAAGAAACAGTATTCAACTTCACATTAAGCTCCCTCATCCTATCATACAACTTCTGTGCAGCATTCATATCATTCAAAGTGAGAACACACTTAAATATAGGATTAAATGAGCTGGAATTGGGGGAAATTCCCTTAGCAACCATCAGATTAAGCATCTTAACCGCTGCATCAAGATTCTGCTGCCCTTTCCTACAATGAGTGTCTATTATAAAATTATAGGTGATGATATCAGGTTCGCACCCAAACTGCTTCATCTGATTGTGCACCTGAAGCACCTGCTCCGTCCTACCAGCTTTGACATGCGCCCGCATAAATGCGTTGAACATCGCCGTGTTAGGAGGGCATCCTGAGTCGAGCATTTGGCAGAACAGTTCGTGGCCGCGCGGCAATTGCCCAGCTCTACACATGGCATCGATAATTGAAGTGTAAGTGTACACATTAGGAGCCACCCCGATCTCGAGCATCTCCCGGAACACACGCTCGGCCTCGTCAATTCTTCCTGCGCGGCACCAGGCATGTACAAGCGCCGAGAAGACAACGACGTCAGGGGTCAGTTCATGGCGGAGGGAGTCGAAGAGCGATTGCGCTTCGGCGGAGGCGCGTTTGCGGGAGAGAGCTGATATTATGGAAGATAGGGCAGTGTTATCCGGGGTGAGACCGTAGTCGCGCATGCGGCGGAAAGCAGCAGCGGCTGCAGCGGTGTGACCAGCACGGGCGTAGCGGCGGATAAGAGAAGAAAAAACTCGGAGAGTAATTGGGATTTCGAGTTCGTGCATGCGGTCAAGGAGGCGCCATGAGAGGTCGAAGTAGCGGAGCTTACCGGCGAAGTCGATGATGGCGGCGAAGGGGACGGAGAGATCGGAGGGAGACGAAGAGTTTGAGTTGGAGAGCCACCAGTTGAAGAAGGAGAGAGATTGGGGGAAAGGAAGGGAGAGGCGAGAAGAGCGGAGGCGGTGAAGCAGAGAAGCGGCAGCGCAGTGGGAGAGATCGTTGGCGGAGAGGGCGGAGAAGCCGACGGAGAGAGAGGGGATGGTGAGATCGTGCGGCGGAGGAGAGGGGTCGGAGTGGTGGTGGTGGGATTTGATTAGGGATTGGAGTTGATTGATGAGATTGGTTTCGGCGACGGAGAGTTCGCCTGAGGTATCGGTGGTTGTGGGGTCGTCGGCGTCAGAATCAAGGGTAGAGTGAGTGGTCGAGATCGAAACCGAGAAGCTTGGGCGGTGAAGGCGGGAGAGGAGAGCGGAAGGAGAAGGTGATTTTATCTTGAGGATGGCAGCCATCGTGGCGCCGAACGAGGCAGCGGCGGCGGACGCGGACTAAATGGTGGTGGAGCGGCGGCGGCGGTCGGAATGGTGTGGTGGTATGGCAGCGAATCGGCAAGGGTATAGGGTTTTGGGTTTATGTGTATTAAAAAATATCAGATATTTCGAGACTTCGAGTTCATATGCCATCCTAAATGTTGTTTTAATTTTAATTTTAAATGCCACGTGGTTGCACCTTTTTTTTTTTTTTTGTATCAGTTGACAGTATACAAAATTTTAGCCAGTCTAAAATTTTTAACACTTGGTAAAAGATTCAAGGGTTCAAGCCCGTATTAAATTATTAGAAGAAATTTACCGAAATTATTTTATTTCTGAACAAGAATAGCCTCATCTGTGTGGAAGTGTGATATTTATAGGACGTCCTAAAAATAATTTAAGCCAGTCTAAAAAATGTTAATTGATTATATATTATATATATATATATATATATATATATATATATATATATATATATATATATATATATATATATAGTTTGCTTATTCATTATTTATAGAATTCTATTCTCATAAAATATATTGGGAAGCTAATTAATTAGCTAATCATCTCTTTGCCTATGAGCTATCGTATCTTGTATCGTTTGTGCCCTCCCCGTGCGCCCATCCGCTGCTCCATTCATCCTCGCCGTCCATCACGTGCAATATTTATCTCGAGACACTATTTAAAATTTTCATCGGTTCATTTAACTTATTTTTAAGTATTTTTATAAAAATTTTGAATTATAAAATTATAAATTTTAATGTGATCTACAATTTTATAGTTGAATAATTTTTTAAAAAATATCAAATATGATATTAAAATAATAATCAAAATTTTAATCATCATTTTGGCATATCATTTGATATTTTTTAAAAAATTGTTCAACTATAAAGTTGTACATCATATCAAAATCTATATTTTGTTGTTCAAAAATTTTCGTAAAAATACTTAAAAATAGATCAAATAAGTTATCATATATTTTGTATAATATCACGTATTACGAGATATTATACAAAACTTACGGCAACTCATTTAATTTATTTTTAAGCATTTTTATGAGAAATTTTAGACTATAAAGTTGTACATTTTGATGTAATTTATAACTTTTTAGTTGAATAATTTTTATCATATACTTTTTAGTTTTATAACTTTTTAGTTGAATAACTTTTTAAAAAAATATTAATAATCAGCCAAAATAATAATTAAAATTTTGATTATCATTTTGAAATAATATTTGATATTGTTGGGATCTACGACATTCTAAGAGGGGGGCGAATTAGGGTAATTAAAAGTTAAGAGCTAATTAAGCTATATAGCAATCTAAGCAAGATTTAGCTCTTATCAAGTTTAGCTCTATGCACATGAAGACATTCAACTTAAGTCCTATGCATAAAACTAGTGATATAAATATAAAGACAAGAGATAAGAAATACGACACCGATATTTTATAGTGGTTCGGTCCAATGACCTACGTCCACTCTCTTACCTCTATTCCCGAGGGCTTGAACTAATCCACTAGTTGTCGTAGACTTCTGGGCGTCTACCAAGCCGTTACACCTCGCTTTTGCCGGTTGAGCGATAACCCGATTTCCTAACTCTTGGCGGTGAGCTAGCTTCCCAAATTTCTAGCTTTTCTTTTGGTTAGCTAGCAACACACTTTTACAAGTCTCTCAAACTAATTAAAAACCCAAATACAATCTCTCAATTATATCTCACTTAGAGGGCAAGAGATTTAGGGCTCAAATATAGGATTCACAAGTTTAAACTCAAATCTATGTTCTAAGGGGGTGTTCGAACCTCTCTAGGGGTAGGAAAATATTTTGGCAAATGTAAGGATTAGGTTTGGCCGAAATAATTCATTCCCTATTTATAATTTTCGCTTCCAACGGCTATAAACGGCTAGTTCTGTGAATTTTCGGTCGACCGGATCAATATTTCGGTCGACCGAACTTATCAGTTTGTGCGTTTCAGAAAAGCCGTCAGAATGACTGGTTGACCGAAAATTATTTCCGGTCGACCGGAAATCTTCTCGGGTTTGTATTGATTTAGAGATTATGTAACTTTTGATTTCGGTCTCTAAATCACTCCAAACTTTGAGTTTAACTCTAAATCTATATATCTAGCACTAGAGAATACAAAACGACTCATAAAAATATAAATACATTAATTTTCTAGAGCTTCGGTTCGGCTACGTCTTCGTAAAAGTCCTTTATTGAGTTCTTCGTGCCACCGATGCGTTTGCAACATTTTATCCATCTTTTCAGGTTTGTTAAGCTCTTCCAAGTTTGTTCTTTTGAGTGGTGAAGCTCGTAGATGTGATTTTCTTATTTCGGTCCTTTTCAGAATGTTAAGCTAGACACCTAAATCATTAAATCTTGAACAAACTTATTAGTACACTTTTGCTAATTATTTTGTTATCATCAAAATCATATTAGGGCCAACAGATATTTTTTAAAAAATTGTTCAACTACAAAGTTGTAGATCACATTAAAATATACAAATTTGTAGTTTAATGTTTCTCGTAAAAACACTTAAAAATAGGTCAAATGAGCCGACGAAAATTTTAAATAGTGTCTCGAAATAGGTGTTGTGCATGACAGACGGCGAGGATGGATGGAGCAGCGGACGGGCACAGGGGGAGGGAGCAGAGGATACTAATCCTCTTGTATCCTCTCTTTGTAGGCTTTCTTACGGGGCAGTCGACCCTACATACGCGTAAAATATATGTTTTTTGTAAAAAATTTCAATATAAAAGTTATAAATTTTGATAAAACAAACAACTTTCATGTTGAAAATATTTTTAAAAAATATTTTTAAATAGGTGTTTTGAAACTCGAAAGCTAAACGGATTCTGCAAGTTTATTTCGAAACCCGTTAAATTTCGGAATTCCAAAATATCTATTTATTAGTATTTTTTGAAAAAAAATTTAACATAAAGGTTTCATATTTTATCAAGATTTATAACTTTCATATTAGAAGTTTTTACAAAAAATAAGTACAAATAAGTGTTTTAGAGGTTCTTTTTATATTAGAGTTTGACACACTTAAATAATTTATTAGCGTTGCGTCGCGCTGGGGAAGCCCAATGGCCAGGCGCTTGCCTTGCGAGTGTCCAATCGAAAGTTCGAACGGTGTCTTTGGAGGACTCTCTCTATATTAGAGTATGATCCACTTAATAATTTATCATATCGATGCGGAGCTTAATAGTTAATGGACGTGATTAATATACGACTAAGTATGCTGTATGTTTTAAGACCATAGGGTGACGTTGTTAATAAATAATGTAGAATAATGAGCCGATATTGTATTTCTTTTAGTAAAATGTTTTTGAACAGATCAATTCAAATATGGAAAGATTCTTTTATCCCTCGAATTTGTCCAATTGCTGTGACTACATGTTCAAGCAAACTTTTTGGGCCTTTTGTACTTTGGACCAAGCAGAAAGCTAGGAAGTACGGACACTCCGAAAATCGTTCTGATGCAGTATCGATATAGTATTGGACACGGACACATCTTGGACACGGCCGGATACATGTCCGACACGCCACATGGCGTGTCTAGAAAAAAAAAATAAAAAAAAAAGGTCAGACACGTCTGGGACACGGCTCAGACACGCGGATAGAAGTGTTCGACATGTGAATCCGTTATTTATTTATTTATTTTTAAATTTATTTTTTAATCAATTTTTTAAATATCTTTTTTTTAGAGAAATATAATATTATATATAACTAATTATAAGTAATATAATATATTTACATATTCAAATATTGTATTTATTTATTTTAGTTGATATAATTAAAATTTTAGTATTTAGATTATCTAAAAAAAGTAAAATATTATATTATATATGAATTTACTATTGAATATTATATTATTATTATATTTATAGATATTTAAATACTTCGTATAAGTTACTGTTTACTTCTTTTTTTTTATTACCGTGTCCCAGCCGTACTCGTGTTCTATTTTTTAAAAAATTGTCGTGTCCCTGTGTCCGTACTTCTTAGGCAGGAAGTAGGAACACCGTGCCATCTCCGCAGTCCATCACAATCAGTACAGATCTCGAAAAATCATATAAAATTTTTGTTTGCTTATTTGACCTATTTTTAAGTATTTTTTGAAAAAATTTTTAACTACATAGTTATAGATTTTGATGTAATTTATAATTTTGTAGTTGAAAGTTTTTTTAAAAAAATACAAAACGATGTGCTAAAGAGATGATCAAAGTTTTTATCTTTTTGATATATCATTTTGACATTTTTGTAAAAAATATTCAACAATAAAGTTATAAACCATATCAAAATCTATAACTTTGTAATTGAATTTTTTTTATAAAACTATCAAACAATATACTAAAAAAATAATCAAATTTTGATGGACGGCGGAGATGGTGCGGTGTTCCTACTTTCTGCTTGGTCTAAATTAGTGGAGCCACACCCAATAATAACCAGCCTGAGCACCAAATATATATAAAAAGAAAAGCACACTTACAAATACGCGTACATAAAATAAAAAAGAGTAAAATAAAGACACGAAGGCAACAAAACAGCAATGGCATACCCATTCTTATTATAACAATGGTGGGTGGTGTATTAAAAAAAGACTAAACGCAGGTGGTTTACTTTACTTTTCTTTTCTTTTCTTAATTAATTAATTTATTTATTTA
Organism: Xerophyta viscosa; assembly: GCA_002076135.1. Classification (NCBI taxonomy): domain Eukaryota; kingdom Viridiplantae; phylum Streptophyta; class Magnoliopsida; order Pandanales; family Velloziaceae; genus Xerophyta; species Xerophyta viscosa. The sequence continues at coordinate 1,597,658 of MJHO01000039.1, read as the reverse complement.
TTTTTTTGTGTCAACCGGTGGTTTTCTTTCTTAAGAAAAAAAAAAAAAAAATTACATATCAACCCTCTATTTTTAGGGACCGATACATATCAGTCCCTAAAAATAAAAAAACGCACGACGTGGCAACACGCATTTGTAAAAGATTTGGAAAAAAATGCGCGCGACCACGTCGGATGTTTGTAAGAAAAACACGCGCTATCACGTCGGACGTTTTTTCGTTTTCGGAGGCTGATTTGTAAAAGATTTAAAAAACGGGGTTGATATTCAATTTCTCCGAAGAAAAACTATCTCCTCATGATCTTTATATTTCTAAGAAACCACATGAGTAGGTTAAGACTCGTATGAGACCCTTTCTCACCCATTTTTTTTTTTGTTTTTTTTTTTTTTCTATTTTATTTAAATAAGCAAAATCTTCCTTGCGTCAATATTCGAGTTTATTCATAGAACTGTTTTATAACTAACTATAAGTTCGACGATGACTTTCTCGTATTTGATATAGTCAAGATTAAAAGTCAATTGGATAAATAGATTAGGTTACCCACGAAAACACATCGCATTATAAATTGTGCAATATATATTGTACTAGTTCTTAACCGATATTGAGTACGGATTAAAATAATTTCAAGCTAAAATTATTCCAAATATATAATATCTAGATAAGATCGTATTGTTCAAGTATAATAGTATATAATATTTGATCTAAATAAAGGTAGCTAAATTGAAAAATTAAATCACAAACAATAATTAAATATTAAAAGGCTAAGATTAATAATTTTGTCATTTATTTTGTTAGACATATTTATCTGTTTTTCTTATTTTAAATTTATCCAATTTTAATCAGGGGTGAAAAGATAAATATTATTTAATACATATTGTTTAATATTAATGACCAAAATATATAAAATAGTATATAACTGTAAATGCTAAAAAAATTACTTATTTGATATACAACATTTTACTACTGAGAGTATCACTTGACAAAAAATCATAGTCTATCTCGCCTTTGTATTTTAGGAAAAATTTTATAATGCTCCGGGTATAAGTTTCGAAACTTACACCATATCCATTAAAACTTGTATTTAGAAAGTTTTTTTTGAAAAAATTTTCAACTACAAAGTTGTTCAGAAAAATAAATTATTTTTTTTATAGTATAAATTATTTTCAAATAAAAAAATTAAATACCATCTCAAATAAATCGATAAGAAACTATAGACAAATAAATTGATTTTATATTACCATATTTTGATAATTATTTTTGACATATATTTTGATATTTTATTAAAATAATTTGAATAACAAAGTTATGTATTTTATTTTTCTGAACAACTTTATAGTTGAATTTTTTTAAAAAAAATCTCTATAAATATAAATTTTTATAGGTGTGATGTAAGTTTCGAAACTTACGTCCAGAGCATTATAAAACTTCTCGTATTTTAGAGATTCTAGCTTAACATACATACATCCAAAACAAAAAGAATGCATTTCTACCAACTTTACCAAAACTATATGTGGAAGTATTTTTTTTAAAAAAAATTATATTAAAATTATAAATTTTAATATTAATATTTTTTAATTTTTTTTTTAAATAAATATTTTAAGGCTCGCCCAGCTCTAATTGTTTAATTCAGTAATCAATAACTAGCATATTATCTCGTCTGCATTTGAAAAAGTTTACCTCGTCGTCCCGCCTCTTCTTGACCAAGCGCGCGCGCTCTCTCTCTCTCTCCCTCTCTCTTCCACCAAGCACCATCAAACTCCATAAAACCTCCCCGTCGAAATCCAATTCTTCTCCGTAATCTTCATCTTCATCATCTCTTAATAGCTACAACGAAGGTCAGAAGCAGTCAGAGAAGACCAGAGAGTAGGACAATAGAGAGATCTCATGGAGAAACAAACAGGAAAATCCAAGGGAAAGAAGATATTTAAATACTTGCGTAAAACCGCCTCGTTTTCCTTCTCCACGGCGCCTATACGACCAGAAAACAACAACAAGCACCGGTTCTCCGGACCACTTGTCCACGTTGTGCCGGCGGATACGCGACGGCGGACGAGGAGCGGCCACAGCGGCTTAGAAATTGCACCGCCGGAGCCGACGTCGCCTAAAGTCTCATGTATAGGCCAGATTAAACTCAAGAAAGTTCGCTCACGGCAGCGATCCACGTCTCCTGCCGCTGGTCGTCGCCCTCCTCGCGCTTCCCGTAAAGATCATAAGCCCAGCAAACCAACGCACGTAGAGATTAAACGTGACAAGTCGGCGGCGGAGGAGGTGGAAGAGGACAGCAAAACAGCGCCGGTCCCCGGGCTGGGAAAGCTGAGGAAGTTTTCAAGTGGAAGAGAGGCGTTGTCAGGATTTGATTGGACGAAGGTGGAGACAAGCGACGACGACGAGGAGATATTGATGCCGCACTCGGCTCCGGTGGGCGGCGCGGTGGGCTATAAGAGAAAGGAGATAAACTTGTGGAAGAGGAGGACGACGGCGCCGCCAGTCCCTCTTCAGCTTAGCTAACTGATGATCACCAGATGTTGGTTGGTTGGCATCGTTTTACTTTTCTGTGATTTTATTTTTTTTACCCTTTTTTACACTGTTTTTTTTTTTTTCACGATTATGTTGATTTCATGTTGGGCGACATGTCCTTCGAATGTACTTTTGGATTCTACGTAAATGTGTATAAAGGATAGGAAGCTTTTATTAAAAAAAAAAGAAAAAAGAAATGTGCGGGCATGTCTTTTTTTTTTTTTTTGAGATTATCGTGGAAACCCTGCCCGTAATCGGTCCTCATTCGAGCGACCGTCGTAACAGATAAATCCATGGGTGGCACCGATCCCTGTTCTACCGATCGAGGGATCCCATCCTTGCAGGTAGGGCGACCCAGAGGGCCCATTTCACTCTCCACGAGGTACAGAGAGGTCTTTGACCCTCACACCCTTGCGGGACGCCCTCTGGAGTCAAATCCGGGACGCTTGCTTCGTGAGGTCAGCGCCCGGGCCACCCATGCTGCGGACACGGGACAGTGTGTGCATGTCTTACCTTATGAACTTGGCCTCCGCTGAATCCACTCTTCCACCTTGTAGAATCTGGGCATGTCTTACCTGGTAGATAATAATTCAGAAAAAGAAAGGATGACTTAACAATGCCATAGTCCCAATCCCATAGGATTATCTTTTTATCATCTGATCCTGATACAAGAATATTGCAGGCTGGATTGAAGCATAAAGTATTTACGCAGCCTCTGTGTCTTTTTTAATTTCCTATCGATCATCAATCTAAGAATAAGGTCCTGCACTTGTAAACACAAAACTATAGAGAAGGTAAAGAAATTATGTAAGTTCCTTATCATATGTTGATTTCTAGTTTTAAGAGAAACCATATGTTTATCATTAGTTATATTAGATGCTTTAGTAGAAAGAAGGTTCACTAGTATTCACAGTAAGGTGGTTGCTACAAAGGATCTAGATGATCTGCTAAATATTGCATATCAATTACAACGAAATCAACCTATGAATACCCATGAACACCTGCGAACACATGATATCTTGACGATATCTTTATAGTTTTGGCATAACTTTTTTTACATAACTCCAAATAGAATGAAATTAGTTTTGTATAATAGTAGAGTTAAAAATCTTTCATACAAATTTTGTTTCATCCCATTTGGAACTCCGTACAAAATGTTATGCCAAAAATATTAAGATATCGTCAAGATCTCAGGTGTTCGCAGGTATTCGCGGGTGTTTATAGTTTTTCAAAATTGTTCCTCCTATACTTGTTGAAAAGGTCTTCAAGTCATCTTTCATATGTGACAAATTTCATCTCATTTGGAGTTTCTACGAAAAGTTATGCCAAACATACGAAGACAGTATCTAAAACTACAACAGTTTAATAGTGTCTTCGTATTTTTTGTATAAATTTTCATAAAAAGCTTCAAATGAGATGCAATTCATCTCTTATGAAAGAAGATTCAAAGACTTTGCATATAGACTTTGTTCAATCTCCATTTGGAGCTATGTACAAAAAGTTATGCCAAAACTACTAAGATGACGTCGAGATATCAGTTGTTCGCATGTACTCGTAGGTGTACGTGGGAGTTCGCAGGTGTTCGCAGGCGGTAGTAGTTGTTCTAAAGTGTTCATCCTATACTTGTTGGAAAGGTATGTGAGTCATCTTTCATATCGGACTGGTTTCAACTCATTTGGAGCTATCTACGAAACGTCATCCCAAAAATATGAAGATGCTGTCAAAAGCTATGGCAGCTTGACTGTGTCTTTATATTTTTTGTATAATTTTTCGTAGAAAGTTCTAAATAAACTAAAATTAGTCTCGTATAAAAAAAGGACTCGAAGACTTTTTATATAAACTTAGTTTTGTCCCATTTGGTGCTCTGTACCAAACGTAATGTCAAAACTATTAAGATTTCGTTAAGATATTAGGTATTCGTAGGTGTTAGCGGGTGTTCGCAGGTATTCATATTTGTTCAAAAATATTCGCTCTATACTTGTTGAAAAGATTTTTGAGTTCTCTTTTTTATGGAGCTTATTCCGTCTCATTTGAAATTTATTATGTCAAAAATACGAAAGTATTGTCAAAAGCTATGGCAGCTTGACATCGTTTCGCATTTTATTAATTGTTGGATTACTAAAGCAACTTTTGTAACCCTAGCCTTCCGTTCTCGTTCCGTTCTATGGTTCTTCGCATCCACGCAGGTCAGGCATGGTAATCCTCTCCTCCCATCTCTCTTCCATTACCAGATCTCACAAGGTCTCTTGATAATCCGTTCATTTAACAAGCTATTCTCGTCCTGCAGGCGGATTCACCGCGACAGAGGTAGAACCCCTTAACTGCTACCTTTTTCTTGTTGTCTCCCTCTTACTTTGTCGTTGTTTGCGAGATTTCACTAATTTAATGGTTTTTTTTTGAAAGATTTTGTTATCTTAAACAAATGAGTTATTTTATTTGCTGGTTCATTCTCCGAAATTCTAATGGAAGTTGTGTCATAAGATGTATTTTCTTCAGTGATTTGTGATGCTGGAGCTGTTATCATTTGTTTATCGTGTTACGGTTTTTTTTTTTCTGTTCTGATTTCCAATTATGGCGTGTTTGGACCAAGGGAATTGTAAATGTTATCTTAGTAATCAAGTCATACTTCTTTTACTTGTGCTGATTCTTTCGATAGTCTTTGTAGGGTTTTAAAAAAAAAAAAAACTTCTAGGCTTTCTATCCTGTATGTCCGTTAGCTACAGTTCTTGTATGTTCTGAATTTTGCTATTGTTTTCTTTCCTTTTTTTTTTTTTTTTTTAAAGTTACCCTTGTGAGATAGGAGTAGCCATTTCCCTGTCTGGAGCTTGAATAAGAGGTACATCGGTAATAGAGAGGAGACAGGGACGGCCCCAGGGTTTGGGATATTACTAGACCAAAACTTTACCCACTCTTTAGGGCTCTGCTATTACATTGCGTTAAAGATAGCATATAAGTAGCTTGGAATTAGTACTCAATGTGGTCCTGTTTGGTATTGAGTTTGAGGATTATGTGTTGCAAATAAGTGGATAATTTCCTTTAGGTATTTGACATAACGACAGCAGCAGGAACACTGCTTAAGACTGTTGCTTAAAGATACTCTTGTTAAAGTTTATTTTGCTTAGATTGATGTGGAAACAATGAAATTTGTGGATTATACCAGTTGAGATGGTTACCCTAGCTCTACACTTAGGAGGCTGTTATTTTGAGAATATAAGTTCCATGTTATCTACATGACAGTCACATGCTTTTAAGACAGGCGCACAAAGTGGCCTGATTACCAGCACGGTTTGCCGATGTTAGTCTTTAAAAAAACGTATAAGACACCATAACATGGTTCGCAACCAGAGGTCATTTAAGTGTTAGATGAATGATATTTGACATGATGGAAGATTTTGATGTTTTGAACCGATTTTATTTTTATTTTTATTTTTTTGGGTAAGATACCAAGTTTGGTTACTGGCTGACACAATTTGCTAAGCATAATGTAGTTCGGGTTTGCTACTTTATATTTAAATTTCTTGCATTTTTCTAGTTGTTTGCAACTGGATGTTGTGTTTTCAAAGTGTATAGTTGTTATGTTTTGTAATAGTTATTTATACAAAGTTTGTTAATCTTTCTCCAAATATTCTTTAGAATCCATGATCTTCTTTCTAGAATTGTTGAAATTTCACCACTTTGCATACTCAGAAAGAATATTTTGTGCTCCTTAGAAATTTTCTTCTGAGAATGCTTTTAGGACATACTTTGACCTTTTTTCTCTTCATTTTTCTGTGCCTATTGTTAGATTAAAATTATGGTTGAAGAATCTGTCCAACTGTCTTGTCACCACATACTTTTCTTTATCTCCATATGTACTGGTGAAAACTAGGAAGCTTCACAATTTTTTATTATTTTTTTTTTTTTAACTTTTTAACTCTCGTGTGATATATATTGCTTGACTTATATGTATGTTGTTTAATCCAGAGTAAATTTGAATATTCCAAGACTTGCTATATATGTGGAGTAGAATTCTATGGTATATTGTAGCAAAGTTGCACGGCAAGTCTTGCTCAACCACCACATATAGTGCTCCCCTTCGAGCTCATGGAACACTCTGACGGTTTAATTAACATAGCATGCACAATCTATTCTTATAAAAAAGATAGATTAGGAATCTTATACTGAGCGAGAAAATACTTTACTAAGTTGATGAGCTAGTCACACACCCCTGCATTCTTGCCCGCGACGATGATCTACGCAAGATGCCCATGGAAGCCATTGGATTTCGAATCAAATTGATTTCAAAGCTTCATTGAAGTGAAATTAGCCCGAGACTATTATAACTGGCTGAACTAAAATCTACTGGACCAAGTTATTTTATAGACAATGTTCTAGGTATAAATTTTGTTACTTCCACTTAACTTACTAAAACTCATATTTAGAGATATTTTTTTGAAAAGGTCTTGAACTACAAAGTTGTTCGGAAAAATAATATACATAACTTTATAGTTTAAATTATTTAAAAAATTATCATAAGATATCTCAAAATAATTATCAAAAGTGGTAGTATAAATATTAATTTATTTGTGCACAATAGACATTATTTAACTTCTTCGAAAATATTTTGAACTACAAACTTGTTTTATTTTTGTGCATAATAAATTCATATATTTTATTATTTGTGCATAATAAATTCATATATTTTATTTTTTTGAATAACTTTGTAGTTGAGAACTTTTTGAACTACAGACTTATAAAATATTTTGAACTACAAATTTATTTTAGTTTTGTGCATAATAAACTCATATATTTTATTATTTGTGCATAATAAACTCATATATTTTATTTTTTTGAACAATTTTGTAGTTGAGAACTTTTTTAAAAATATATCTAAATATAATTTTTAGTGAGTTGTGTGCTAATAACGAAACTTATGCATGGAGCATGCTAAAACTTCTCTAAGTCACTGTACGCATTGTTGGATGCCGTGATGTCGCTGTTCATTCCAGAGGTTGAGATTATTCCAGTAATTTTTATTGCCTTCTCAAGAGCTGCAAATGGCATTGATTCACCACAGTTTCTCAGTAGCGTATCGCCGCCGCCGACTAGCTCGGGGGAGGTGAGGGAATTGCAGATAGGGCTGAGCATTCGGGTCAACCCGAACCGAACCGACCCGAACCGAAATTCTTAAGGCCGACCAGAACTGAATACTTTCAGACCCGAACCAACCCGAATTTCTTGTCAACCCGAACCGACCCGAACCAATTAAATTTCGGGTCAGTTCGGGTTGGTTCGGGTTGACCCGAATAATAAAAAAATTATTTTTATTCAATACTAATTCGGATTCGGGTCGGTTAGGGTCGACCCGAATAATTGTAATATGAATGTTTGTTTAAAAAGAAAAAATTAGCACATAAAAATCAATGAAAACTAACTAAAATGTGACTCGCGAGGATAATTCGGGTCCAACCCGAACCGAACCGAAATTCGACCACCGAACCCAAACCGAATTATATAAACCCGAACTATTAAAATGTTGACCCGAACCGAACCCGACCCGAACCGAACCCAAAATTTTGACTTTGTTCGGGTCGGTTCGGTTCGGTTTTTCGGGTAGGTTCGGGTAATGCTCAGCCCTAATTGCGGAGAACATCTCAACCGTTCAACAATAGTTAGCCCTACTACATTACTACGTGAACTCCTATTTAAATATCTATATCTTCTGAGCGGCGATGTTTCTTGTATTTGCAATCCATGTCCAAACAATTTGGCTTTGGCCAAATTAGGTCTCTCGTTAATGTTTCTTTTTTTTTCGTGCGTAATCCATTAAATTCGATGTCATGAAAGTAGTGATAAGTTTTTAATTCGAGAGTCGTTCAACATAAGGAAGTAACAGCTTTTTGGGAGGGCGTGGAGGAAAAGGTTTAGAAAGAGAGAAAGAAAGAAGACATAGAAGAGATATTGGGGGTATAAAGGAGGTACTAGGTGGTGGTAATGGAAACTTGTTTGTTTTCCATGACTTTTTTCGTCTTTTGCTTAGGTTGTTAGTTTCTTTTATCGGACGGCTCTCCAAATACCTTAGTTTGGCCTAAATTAAGTACAGCTAAATTAGGTGAGGCCATTCCATGGTCGACATTTTTCGTAGGTGAATAAAGTTTGATCGTTTACGAAGAGTCGATTGGCTCCGCTCATATTGATCCATTATCCTAAAAACCTCCGAACATTCACTATGTTTTAATAGTGCATCTATGGTCCAAAACTAAATGAACGATGTAGAAGGAAAAGTCATAAAAATGTCATTCATATAAATAACAATAAAACTGGTATCGTTGATCAATTTTCATGAGACCAACATCAGTTATTTGGTTTTTTAAAATGGAATTTAAGATCACGTCTACATGGGATTATACATTTTTTGGTTTTCGATTTAGTTAATTTTGGAGCCATACAAAGCGCTTTGAAAATATTATTGTTCAAAGATTTTTTAGGATAATAGTTCAATTTGACTGGAATTAATCATCCATTCGTAATGCTGATAATCGGAAATAATCCGACCTTATTCACCTCCGAATATGTCGACCTTAAAATACTCTCTCTCTCTCTCTCTCTCTCTCTCTCTATATATATATATATATATATATATATATATATATTCACATCATATACCTTTGAGTGACGATTTTCCGAGCTATGTATATGTTAAGACATATAGGATGTTACACCTCCTTTTATTGCAGCAACAGATGCTCTGTTGTTTGTTGACTTCTCTTAATGTGACAATCACTATACCCTAATCATAGCCTCTGTACAGTTGATCCATACTTGGATATGCACTAAATCTTATCTTGTTGAAGTACGCATTTGCACAACTATCAACCGAAGAGCAAGTATTTAAACTGAAGAACTTTCCTTGACTGGTTGGTAAAATCATCATTGTGCCTTTTGAGTAATCAATTCAATAAACACATTCATCTCAAGAGCACCTACACACTTGGTATGGTGCCATTGCCATCAGGAGTAGCTATACTCTCATTTTATTAGCAAGCAAGTTGTGCATTTATGTTGATGGTTATCCCTCGACTCTTAAGTTTAACTATAACTAAGAATTTTAGGCTTTCAACTTCTTATTTTCCACTTGCTTATTTCATAGAACTTTATTTGGTTAGCACATTAGATGAGTTTGATAAATAGACTTCTAGTTTCGTTTAGCATTTGTGCTTGGATTTTTATACTTGCTTCAACAGAGGGCGTACTAGATCCAGATCCCCGTCCAGATCTCCATCTAGGTCTCCATCTCCTCGACGTAGATCCCGGCGAAGGTCCAGGTCAAGTTCGGGAAGCCCTAGCAGGTTGGTGGATGAATAAATGTTTGGATACTGTATTTATTTATTGAGATGGATGTAGCATCCATTTCATTGCTGGTGCTCGACAGAGATGATGCTGTAAATCCTGGCAACACACTTTATGTTACTGGCTTGTCTACCCGTGTAACAGAAAGAGACCTTGAGGATCATTTTTCCAAAGAGGGAAAGGTTAGTTTTCACTTGGTGCTCATTTTCATGTGTATTGGCGTAATATGACTGTTAAGTGATGCCATTTTCGTTCTTAGGTTGTTGGCTGCCGCCTTGTAGTTGAACCGCGTACACGCATCTCTCGAGGTTTTGCATTTGTGACTATGGATTCCGTTGAAGATGCTGAACGTTGTATCAAGTATCTGAACCAGTCCGTTCTGGAAAGCCGATACATCACCGTGGAGAAGGTTTTTAAGCGTGTTATCTTATAATAGTTGTTCATCTGTGATCTTCATTCCTTTTGACTTGAGAGGTTTTTCGTTGAATTCAGAAGACATTTATCAGCTACTGTTGGGAGCAATCAAGATGATCAGTTCATCCATCCCAACTTTAGTCAAACAGCTCGAGGAATAGGGCGCCTTTTGGTTTTCTATGCATCACTCCAACTAACATAGGAAAATTGTCCAACTAATCTCTGCAACTCTCAACATCCAATCAACCGACATTCCCAACACTAATCAAGCATTTATGGTACCTAAAAATTTGGTTTTTATTGGGTGAATAAGTCGCTTTTGTGTATATTCACCTTTTTAGTAGTTTATATATGTAGTGTAACATACTGTGCACTAATTTGTTCAACGTGTAATTTCCAGATCTATTCAAGGATATCCAGTTTTGTTATTTGTTGAGCTGCCGAGTCCAATGACTACTTAATGGTTGACTTTGCTTTTTTATATTTCTCAGTCAAGGAGAAAACGCCCAAGGACGCCTACGCCTGGGAGCTATCTTGGTATGAAGAGCAGCGGAGATAGTAAGTTCTTTGACTTTGTAAGGCAAACTGCATTTATCGGCCCGATCAGTTTTCTATTTTGCTTTTCTTTATATCTTGGTATGAACATCATCTTTGTCTCGCATTTCCTTGCATACATCTGTGGCAGGCTATCGTGGCAGGTACCGCGGCGGTTATGGACGTGATGACTATGGGTACCGGAGATCACCAAGGCGTTCTCCTTATCGCAGCGGTCGTGATTATTCACCTCATAGGTCACCTTACAGTGGCAGGTCCAGAAGAGGGAGATCAAGGTCCCTGCCAGATTCACCATACAGGAGCCCAGACAGAGGCTACTCTGGACTGGCTAACGTCTATGCCCGATGATTCTGGTCTGTTATTTATGCAGCTGCAAGATTTTGTTCTGGTTAGGGATGGATAGTTGAGACCATCTGTAGCGTGTCATTTTCATTTCAGTTTGTTATTATGCACTTTTGGACTTTATGATAGAAGATGTGTCTGTTCGGTGACGCTTTCTGTAGGCTTGGCTTGTATTAACGAAAGGTTACTCGTGATTGATGATAGCTACATGTGAGCTGTTGGGGCCGTTCGGTGAAGTCCCTGCGTATACGGTTGTTATGAAAGATTGGTTTTCATTTTTATTTGTGGGTTTGCTTTGCCTCTAGATCATTAGCAATGCTGAATGAATGGTACTATTTTGTTGATTGTGGATTGATTCTCATTGAACGTCGTGAACTAATTGCTGGCGGGAATTTTATTTCCTTATTATTATTATTATTTTAATTTTCTTTTATGTACCTTTATCATTTGTGATTGTGGTATGAAAGGAGTAAGATTGCATTTACCATTTCAAATGGCGTATAAAGGCTTTTTATTTCAACAGTGAGGGGAAAACAAAGAAGCTGTGTGTCAAACTAAGAGATTTATATTTGTGATACTGAGATTTATTTTTCATAATAAAGAGGAGCAATCTAAGGAAACAACTAATACATTTTCGATAAATTTGTGTACTCTAAGCTGCCAATTTTGTGCTGGAATTACAAAGTCGGGGTTTCTTTTCAATTTGTTCAATTTAGAGCAACTTTTTTGTCTTTGTAATATATATATATATATATATATATATATATATATATATAATTTGTCCCAAGAACATTTTCTTTTCTGTTGGGTTCTAGGGTAATAAAAAAAATTAGTCATGTTCTTTTAACCGCAATCCCAAGAGGAAGGAACCTACAATATAAGGGGGGGGGGGGGGGGGGGGGGGGGTGGGTGGCTTGGATAATTAAAATGGATTGGAGATATTTCTTATTTTGTTGGTGAGCGGAAATACATTATTCTGCAATATGTCTCTCAATTTTTATTATTAACGTAAATTTATTCATTTGAAAATGTTACCTTCACATCTTTTAAGAAAAATTTAAACTAGAAATTACGTATTTTAGCATTTCAACAAATGTATAGTCCAAAATTTAAAAGAAAGAAAAAAAAAATGATATGCTTACCAATGAAATCTAACGTCTATCTGGAATATTTTTTGATTTTTTTGAAAGCTTTGAACTAGTTGAAGTTCAACGTGTTATACACAAATTTATAACAATATTTTTTAGAAAAAAAAAGAAGAAAATATGGTATTAAAATGGATCAGAGTCATGATAAAATTCAAATATTAAAATAGGAGACATGGGACGCTTTTTTTCACAATCCCGCTATAGCTCGCATAGGTAAGTTTTTCTACATTGTGCAGAATATATTTTTCTCTTTAACTCGGTTTTTTTGTACACATATCTAATAATTTATTTGTTCCAAACCTCAGTCCCATCATCTATCTCGTTGCTTTGATAAAAAGTATATGTATTATATTTCTTATTTACTTTTTTTATACATTAAAATTTTACCCTTATTTATAAAAATTATGATAAGTGTCGTTTATTAAAACAATATTAAGACAAGATGAAATAGAGATTATGATAGAAGATTTAGATTCGTAAATCCTTTTAACCATCTGCGTAACCAACGGCATCTTAAGTCGCACAAAAACATTGCTGTTCAACGGGGATTAGAATTAATCCCTTTCCTCTGGCAGGGCCAGAATTTACAAGAGCAATGCAGCAACGGGAAAGGAACATATGTCGGTGGTTGCGAGAGCGAATCCTCTGCGGTAAAAACCACATGGAATTGCCTGTGATCGTCATCCTGGCCGTCCATCTGTATAGCACGAATCATAAAATTTTATATAAAATTTTCGTTTACTTATTTAATATATTTTTAAGTATTTTAATAAAAAAATAAATTACATAATTATAGATTTTGATATGTTTTACGACTTTGTAATTGAAAGATTTTCGAAAGAATATCAAATAAGATATCAAAAAATGGTAAAAAAATTATAAAATTGTAAATCACATCAAAATCTATAATTTTATATTTAATTTTTTTATAAAAATATTTAAATGAATAATCTTATATAAAAGTTCGTGATTTATGCCACACGAACGTATGGTCAGGGTGGTGCAACCACAAAGGATTCTCTTTGGTTGCACCACATACGATCCCATTAGGGTGGCTGTTGCTGGTGTCTGCCTGCTGCATGCATGCCTTCTTAAACAATCAACTACGTGTCCGTTTCCACTCCTCTCATCATCCACCTTCTCAATTCCCTCCACCTACTTAATTTTGTTTGTCTGCTCGCTCAACCTTCCCCACAACCAGAGAGAGAGAGAGAGAGAGAGAGAGAGAGAAGAGAGAGAGAGAGTGAGAGAGAGAGAGGGGCGCTACTTAGTCGAACGTGATATATATAAGATCGTTTTGTTTCGCGTAAAGTCGCGTAAAGTCTAGGCTTAAAAACTCGTCTCTGAAAGGAATCCGTGCGGCAGAACTAGCTGCCTAACAAAACGTCAGACGAAAGAGAATGACAAAGCGAACCAAAAAGTAAGTTTTAAGATGGAATATAATTTCGGCCAACATAATTAGAGAGTAAGATGGTAGAGGTAATTAGAAAGAGTACATAAAAAATCATACAGAAAGCACAAAGTTTTTTACATGGACACTCTCAGACCGAGCTATTCAGAGTCTCGATATCTCCTCTTACGCTCTCTAAATACAAGGGTTTTCTTAAAATAATAAAAGTTTCGTCTCGTTTGTTTATTTCCAAATTCATATTTATAAACGATGTTCCTCCAATTAGAAAATTTGGAATACTAAATCTGGTGTAAATTTTATTTATTTGGTAAACGCGTCCTCATCATACCATATGTCATTTCTTGATCGTTTTTCACCAAAAATTTTTTCCTGAATTTGGCTGATAATTCCTCCTAGATTGAACATTTTTATTCTGAAATCAACTCTTTATTATTTAACCTCAGTTCAACTCAGACTAATATATAGTAGGCTAAATTTATGCTATATCACTTTCATCCGTCGGCGTGTCGGCGGAGAGGATCAGCCAAAAAGCATGCACGGCTCAACGATGTCCTGCTATCTATATATACGATGCTATACGGATTAGAGAGTTATTAGCGAGGATAGAGGATCGGACAAAGATTGGTGAAGAGGGTGGGACACATCGAATCGTACGGATACCGCTTGCTTAGCACCCCATCCTCATTAACCATGGAGCTTGGATGTGTTCGCCGCCGCGGTTTTGCTATTATTGTAAAGCATGGTGAAATATATAAATTTATTTTTTATTTTTATCCCAAAAAATTCTAAATAAATTATTAGCTTATTTTAACCTTTGAAAAATACTAGCTCTTCCATCAGTACACCAAAAATATTTTAAAAAAAACTTCGATCACCACCAAAAATTTAGCTAGTACTAACCCGCAGACAAATGGTTTTTATTTTATTTTATTTTATCTATTAATAACAAATTTGGTGAGAATTTTAGATACACAAGTATACATTTCTTAAAAACAAAGGAAGCTCTAGAACATGCTGTGACTACAGTTAAACAAAGCTCTATTCTCCGTTACTGTCATCAGAACCCCCCTCTACAAGGTAGTTTAAGGGAAAATTATATTTTGTGCTCATTCTTAATATATTATTATTCTATATGTCAGGATAATTTGGATAAAATTTTGATATACGGTGCTTACTAGACATATCAACCTTTTCAAATTAAAAATCATTAAAAAAATTTGAATTTAAGAAAAAAGCTGACCAGTTCTACGCATCTCAAAATTTTCGAGGATTTTTTTTTGAATTTCAAAAGTTAAATTGTCTAGTCAACACAGTGTTTCGAAAATTAAATCTGTTTAATACCACATGCCAAAGTTTAACTAATCCTGACATGTAAAGAGTGATTACTAGATATAATTACTGGTAGCTGAAGTAGTCTCCAAATTTATTTGCTTTAAGATTTACAGTTTTTGTAATATGCAAATTTTCAAATAGCATTTATCACGATTTTTTCACACTCGAACTCACGTACTCTTAACAATATTGCTTAAATATAGACAAAAAACTACACTTTTATCCGTATTTGAACTTTTCGCAGACAGATTCACTCGTCTATACACTGTGGTGGACGGGTTCTCATGTTACGACGGCGCAGTGAAACCATTTGTTTTACGAGCTGCCAAACACAAACAAACATGGAGGACGACGCCATCATCGTATCTTCTCTCTCTCTCTCTCTCTGTCCGCCGGGGTCCTCTGTATCCTGCGTCACCCTTCACATGAGAGGAATCGTATCGTTGCTTTTGCAGGTGGCGAATCGATCGTTCCAGTTTGCAAACAACGACGTATTTCTTGATCTGTCGCTCTCAAAAGTTCACGGACGTCACAATCTCATTCAGTAGTACGAGTGCAGTAGTGCAGGAGAAAGATGAAGTATAATTTGCATTCAGCCCCTCCTTTTCTAACCTACACCATTTCAGTCCCTCAACTTTGCAGTAAAGAACTTGATCTCAAGATCTTTACTTGCTTAAGAATAAGAGATAGATCTTGATTCTTGACTCAAAAAAAAAAGAATAAGAGATAGATGAGAATTGAGATGAGTTGTAGTTATGTGGTGTAATTTGAGATAAAATAAAAATGTAAAACTTGTTGTAAAGTTTTTTTTTTAAAAAAAATATAAGTATAACAAATTGATTTTATTTTGTTTTTAGTTTATGTTTTTCAAAATTTTCGTATAAGAAGAACAAAAAAGTCCTCGAAATCAAAATTTAAAATTAAATTAATTTTAAATTACAAGACAACGTATTTTGAAAATTTTAAAATTATAAAATTGTATAACATAATTGAGATTTTAGAAGGATAAGTGATAAATTGGTCAATCTTTTTTTCTAAAAAGAACTATTTCAATTTACTCTCTGTTATAAAAATTGCTTAACCAGCTTCTGATCAGAAACTTCTGCGTGTTTCGACAGCTAGCGTTGTACTACTAATAATATATTATAATCTTACGAGTAATATATCGTAGCGTCGTAATATAAGTTATAATAATATCGTTAAATTGAAAGTTTGACCTATTTTTAAGTATTTTTATGAGAAATTTTAAACTAAAAAATTATAAATTTTAATGTGATTTATAAATTTCTAGTTAAACATTTTTCAAAAAATATCAAATAGTATGTCAAAATAATAATCAAAGTTTGAATTATTTATTTAATATATTATTTTATATTTTTTCGAAAATTGTTCAACTAAAAAGTTGTATATTATATTAAAATCTATAATTTTTAATTCAAAATTTCTTATAAAAATACTTAAAAAAGGTCAAATGAGTTATCATAAATTTTATATAATATCTCGTAAACGTTATAGGGACTGTGCATGATGGATGGCAAGGATGGAAGGAGCAACGGATGGGCGCAGGGTTGGGACGCAGACTATCCGCATCCTGGTGTAGGAAACCCATCCATCCACTGTTGTTCAGCTGCAACCAGTCGTTACTCGTTCCTCCTGTTCAAGATTTGTCATTTATTCAATTGGAATTAACCAAAAATTTATGTGTCTATCGTTACGGTCTGTATCAAATAATATATTTTTGTACCGATAGTTATTGATGCAGTATAAACTATCTAGTATTTGTTGAAAGTTTATACATTATTTATTAAAAGTTTATATTATTTTTATTTTAAAGATAATAAATAAATGTGCATTCGGTCGGTCGACAGTCGACACCATGTAGTTGGCATGTGCTAGAGTATGAGTTTCTAAATCTTTGAATTTCAAAGGCATCAATAATATCAACAAAAAAGCTTCGAATATATTTGGATCTTCGACGGCGGCAAAATAAATCTCTTCCATATTGTAGATCTTGCGATGCTTTAGCTTCTGTCTCAAAAAGTGAATAGGGCATGATTTGGAGCTTATGAAATAGGACTGATTGCAAAGAAATTGTAAAAGGCGTAAGCCCGTAGAACTTCAAACTCGCAAAAAATCTCCATGTCCAATCCGACCACGCTCTGGATTTATAGATTTTCATAAAATGAGACTTTTATCACGAAATACAGAAAATTTTTTAGAAATTATGTGAATAATTTTATCTCACGCAGACTCAAAACTTTAATAATGACGCTTCATAAGGCGCCTTCATTTAAATGTACAATATAGCAACAAAATAATGCGCATTAGACACGCATTTTTCACGGACGTCCGTGATTTTTTTCGCGCGGGCGTCCATGCTGAGAACTATTTTTCATTTTGTATAGAGTAATCAAAATGTCAAGTTAGTAGTTAATATAGATCATGAGTCATGCCTAACTATTTAGTAAGATGATACAATTAAAAGGAAGAAAACTTTGACCCAACACAGCAAATAGTATGGCTAATTTGTTGTGTAACATGTTCACAAAACTATAAAAAGTTTAAAATTAAAATAAAAAAAGAAGAAAATGAAAGGACCTTCTGGCCAACTCCTAGCTCTCTCAGCTCTTCCTTTGGCCAACTCAGTCGGCCTAATTAGACCAAACATACAGGTCTAGTACCGGTTTACTAGACCCACCCGACCGGATTGTGGTCCCTTCTCCTAGGACCACCTTGTTTTCAATCCTAACATTTTGTTTGGATAGAAGAAAAAAAGAAGAAATGAAAGTGATAGGTAATATTTTTCCTTGACCATATTTGTATTATAATAAAAAATAAATAATTAAGTAATTATAAATAAAGATAAAATAATATATATTAAATTACTATTATTACTTTAATGTAACAATGTCAAAGCAAAAGAGTCCGACAGATGGAGGACAATAATGACAATTTTTTAAAGTGATAAATTTTTCTTTATGATTCTATCCGGTCTAAGAGGAAATGTTTTCTTGTGGATTCCAATGAAAACTTTTCTTGTGATTTTCTCATTTCTATTTCTCTTTCTTAAACCAAATAAGAAAAAAAAATGACTTTTTTTCCTCCAATTATCTTCCGTTTATTTTTTTTTCCCTCCTTTCTTTCGACCCAAATGAAACAGCCTAATTGTTCATGCCATGTGGAGAAGAGGAGATAAATGCGATTAAAGAACACTGAATCTGTCATAGGCTTATTGTTGTACTTCATATCCTCTTAATGTTTCAATAATGGCATTCGATGAATGCAATTCGTATATCTCGAAATAAGTGCATGATATGGGATGAGCTTCATGATCCAAAATCTGTACGGTCGGCAGAAACCATCTTATAATGACTAAGTCTCGGGCATTAAGCAGCGGCCGACACATGGGGATAGAATCATAATGAACAGAGCAACGGGATCGATAGGCCGACATGAAGTCCTATGATTGGCCGTCCGGCTCCCATATATGAAGAGAATCTATGTGATGAAAGAAATAACTATTTTTTTGTAATATTTTTTAGGTTTAGTGCAAGGGATTCTCTTTGTTTTCTTCCCCTATAACGGAGTTTATCTCATTTACTTTGGTAACGAATTATTTTCTTTGAGAAAAATAACAGTATATATAATGTACAGCTCAAATTTATTAAAATAAGTTTAAGAAATTCATCTAATTTATTATTGAAATAATATTTCAATATTATTTTTGTTTAAATCGGACTCTCGGTTGATTGTGAGATATATTTTCTTTTTTCAAAGAGATTTTGACTAATAAAATTATTGCACACATGAAAATATATAACTTCTTAGATAAAAAAAAAGTATTTTAAAAGTAAGTGATGGAAAATTTATGTATATAATTGTTTTGCAACAGGCGCTGTAAAAAATGTTTTGTTGCTGGCGAAGTAAACAATGTGCTCTCCAGCAACTTTCAAATGTTAATTAGTAAATTTCCTAGACTAACCATCTTATTATAATATTTAATCTAATATAAATAAATAAAATTGATTGATGGAATTCGTTTCTAATGTAATATTTTAAATAATTTTTATTATATTGTATTATGTATGGTTTTCATAAAATTTTAATAGTTATATTAAGCACATGACTTAGAAAGTACATCGATCAGTCGTTGAATACAAGAAATTAACGACTGTTGCGTACATGCTATCAAAACAAAACTGAGTATATCAAACTAAAATCATAGACATCCAACACCGACTAATTCAAACAAAAATAACTAGTCAGTCAGGAACTCTTCAAAATTATGCTTTTCTTCTGTATTCATAATCCATCCACTTGAATAGGAAGGTAACACCTGGACAATCTACAAAGGCAATAAAAGCAAATATCAACATTCTATTTGAAAGAAAAAATTACAATAAAATGCAACTGTAATATCCCCCTATCAAGAAACAAAAATATTAATTTGTTCATTTACGGATCAGATTTAGAAATCCATTCAGAGAAGTAAATTAAGAAATCTGACAATTAAAGAGTAGTCCCAAAGACTTTATAAGTAGCAATGAGAATCTATTCAAATATATAGCATGCCATTAGCATCTTAACAATCACAAGCAATTAGAAAAAATCAAGTTAAGCGCTTTTTTTTTACCTGCAATCCATCTTATACATGACTTTTAAAATGCTATAACAATGCCAAATATTCTCAAATGCCAGAAAATTTTTCGATCCCACATATAATCCAAAATCTTTTTCAAGCTCTCATATATATATATATATATATATATATATATATATATATATATATATATATATATATATATATATATATATATATATATATATGAACTATTCTCAGCTCGATCTGACAATAGTCCATCTCAGCTAATTTCTGAATCATCGGATCACGTTCATCCGACGGTACTGTTCATCCTTTTATATATATATTAGTATCTATTAAATGCTGTGAGATCCTGACTTGGTCCGTTGCCCGTTGGCCTTCCCTTCATCCTCTTCGCTTCCGCCAGATTTTGGGGTCAACCTTCTTCTGACACCCCTGACCCCTCCCTGTACGTTTCATAGCGTCAACTTCTGCATACTTGTTATTTCATGATTCTATTTGGATCGAACGGACCTCGTTGATAGCAATGCATTCCGAGTATATGTATATCACCGATGTTGATTACATTATTTTATTTTATTTTATTTTATTCTTTTCTTTTTTTGGTCGGAAGATGGGCACATAAGACCCTTAAACTTTTATTATTCTAACTGAGACGAATCTACTTACACCTTAATCCATCACACAACGGACCTACAGTGAAGGTTGTTCAAGATAATAAAAACCAGTCGGTAAAGATAGAGCCTGAACTGCTAAGAAATTCACGATCTAATTAGCTTTTCGATAAATATATACGATCTGAACCTCCGACGATCTAATAAGAAGCTGTTTACAAGCCATGATTAGGTTCATGCTGTACATTATTATTTTTTCTTTTTATTTCACTTAATTAGATTTTACAATTTGCGGTAGCGCAGATCAACTCAATAGTTAATTTAAAATATCAAATATAACAGATTATTCGGCCTTATTCGTTCCCAATAAAACCAAGTTCTGATTAACTTCATTCACTCTGTAAATATGTTGATTGTAGATGGAAAAAGCGTCCTTACATGTTCTGAGAAATTCTTCTAATGTAAAAAAAAAAGAAGTTTATGTACTCTAATTTTGTGTTACTGTTTGCATATAATTAAGAAAAATATTTGTTACTTCCATTTTGCCGACAAAAAATTACCAATCTATATAGTTTTAAAAAAAAAATTAAAGTATTTTTGAGAAATTTTTTTAATATATAAATTATAGATGTTAATAATATCTATAGTTTTAATATTTTTTTTAAAAAATTCAAAATAAATAATTTGGATATATAAATTTAACGGATTTTTAAAAACACCCATTTTATAAATGTTAAATTTTGAAGATCCAAAATATATATTTAGAAGTATTTTTTTTAAAAACAATTCAACTTAAAAATTATAGATGCCATCAAAATCTACAAATTTTATTTAATTTTTTTTTCAAAAAAAAAAAAACTTATAAAATTTTATTTTAATTTTTACCACACATATTAGTAAATTTTTGATGAAGTGGTGGGTGCCACCGGCATCACTCTACTATTAGTGTGGATCTTGACGTAGGGAACGTTGTGCTTGATATACTGTTATGTCTGTTATCTCCCACACTCACACATCCAAGAGAACACAAACTATATGAAAAGTAACTATTAGTTCCCAAAAATGTAACATAAAATTATAGGTTAATTTAATAATGCTATATTCAGAATAATAGTATGAATCCTTATTTATAGGTTAATTTAATAATGCTATTTTCAGAATAATAGTATGAATCCTTTCTAACATCCTTTATTCTTCTAGATTATCTCCACCTTTTATTGTCTAATATCTATTTTTTTCATATATACCATAAAAAATCACCGTTATATTTTGGTTTGTGAAGGAAAAAAACAAAAAAAAAGGAAATTTCAGATATATATATTCCGGAAAAGAATATATATTATTTCTTTCTCTTAGGGATTAGACCTGGGCTAAAAGGAGATTCCCTTTTCCTTAGGGGCTAATATATTATTATTTCCCTTTGATGTAGGGAATAATTGTCTGCTAAGGTTGTATATATAAAAATAACTCGTCCATCTCAGGTTGGTGAGCTTTTGCAGTTCAACTCCAACTCTCGATTCTCTCTCCTCCATTCCGTTTACATTGGTGCTTCAATGGAGCTCGACGACCATGGATTCCTCGAAGAGCTGTTCTCTTTTCGAAGAGACTCTTGGGAGCACTTCCTTCCTGCCAAGAGTGAGCTCTTCTTCAACAGTGACGCGGCGGCGCTTGATTGTTTACTGCAGGAGACCAACCATGGCGATTTTCTTCAGAGCTTTGCTAGTAGTTCTTCTGTTGCTGGCGCTGCTACCGCGTTTGATCCGCTTTACGAACAGGCATTTGATACGCTGACCGATGTATACTGTCCTCCACTGATCGGCGGCGGCGCCGTGAGAGCGGTTGCGCCGCCGGATGAGCAGACGCTCTCCGCCGCTGCAGCTGGAACTGGAGGCTTTTGTACGGAGGATGAGCTCGCCGGGGTTTGCAAGATGGAGGTGGCGCCGGGGCCGAGCCCGGCGGCGGTATTCAGCGCTGTTGGATCTGAGAGGAAGAAGAAGAAGAAGGGGGAGGGCGTGCCATCGAAGAATCTCATGGCGGAGCGCCGCCGCAGGAAACGACTCAACGACCGCCTCTCCATGCTCAGATCCATCGTCCCAAAAATCAGCAAAGTATATTATACTAATTAAGCTCAAACCCTAGCTATTTTTACGCTTAATATAATAAATTATCGTATGTTCATAAATGAATCTATGTAGATGGATAGGACGGCAATCTTAGGAGACACCATAGATTACATGAAGGAGCTGCTGGAGAGAATCAAGAGCTTGAGAGAAGAGATCGATGTTGGTTCAGATCAACAAGGGAGCTCCTTTGGCATCTTGCAAGAACTCAGCCCAAGTGAGATCATGGTTAGAAATTCCCCCAAGGTACATATATATTATTGTCTTAGATATATTTGATGATAATATATATATATGAAAATACTAATCTCCACTTGAGAGGAGTAGGAGTTGGCTCCTTTAATGTCATATTTTAAAGATTTCAGTCTCAAATAAGAGATTGAAACCGACAGAAGTGTTGTATGAGTGTGAAAATGCTTAAAATAAAAAATATTTGATTTTTTATTATACATCAAACAGTTTAAAGTTCAACTAACGAACGGTTCAAATAGTGCTGTTTCATACAATTCTAGATTAATATGATTTGCACAGAATTTTAAAAATTCAAATTATGGATGTTGATCTATATATTTATTTATAAGTATGGATCGTAATTCATATAATTTAGATATTTGTATAATATATTTTTTAGATTAATTTATTCTGAGACGTTCATTTTAATCCAATTGTACAGTCCACATGACGTAATAAAATTATTTGAATTTTGGTATATCAAATATTTTCTCAATATAATCACTTCTAACGGTTCCGATGTTTTATTTACAACTCGGATCGTTGTAAAGGATCCGACATAAGCCAACCCCTGCTCCTTTCGAGTGGATATTAATATTTTTCTATATATATAATCCGGGGTATATAAACAATTTTGTCAAATTTTGATTTGCGCAGTTTGAAGTTGAGAGGCGGAACGGGGACACGAAAATAGAGATCTGCTGCACGTCGACGCCGGGGCTCCTGCTCTCCACCGTGCACACATTGGATGCTCTTGGTTTAGAGATCCAGCAGTGTTTTGTTTGTTGCTTCAATGACTTCGGGATGCAAGCATCCTGCTCCGAGGTCAATAATTATTTTTCACAAACAATGATAAGTAAACATGGAAAAATTACGTACCAACTCTTGTACTCTTTAAAACTTTATGAAAAATTTATTGTAAATCCATTATTTTCTATTATCCAAAATACTTATTTATAAATATTTTAAAAAAAATTTAAATATAAAATTTATAGATCATATCAATTTTTTTTTTATATTTAATTTTTTTAATAAATATTTATGATACTAAAATTTATTGAGTTATCGAATTAATTTCAGAACTCACTAAAATTTTGATATTTCAAACATTTATTTAAAAATATTTTAATTAAAAAAATAAAAATAAAAATTATTTAATATTTATAATTTTTATAATAAATATTTATATAATAGTTAAGGTATCTTGATATGAATATTGAGATAAAAATTGATTTATAAACTATTTTAAGTTAGTATTATTAAATGGATGATATGGCATTTCATAATTAAACAGCTACGTTTCTATGTTTTGATATTTGGATTTGACAGGACATGGACCAGAGGGCAGTCCTACGATGTGAAGACATAAAGCAAGCACTGTTCAGGAACGCTGGCTATGGTGGGAGATGTCTATCATAGATGAACACCGAGAGAGAGAGAGAGAGAGAGAGGGAGAGAGAGAGAGATGAATGTGAACTGTTTTTGGTGGCTTCTGCTGCAGCAAATTTACGGCCTCTTAACTCTAAACAGTGCTTTCAGATTCTCTTGAGTTTGTATCTGAATAACTTAGCTCTAAATATGACCCATTTGCAGTCACTGTATTGCTTGATTATTATCAAGGACCTGGGTTTTATATATAATAATCAATGTGAGATAATAGAAACCCTACTCTATTTGGCTTCAACTTTTGTTGTCATTAGGTTAAAAAGCTGTTATGATTGATTGGCTACTCTTAGCAAGATTGGAGGGACCATGCAGAAAGCAGGTTTTATATGTGCTTTCTCCCTCTGTGGTGTTATTATTATTAGAGCATTGCTATTCTTTGAAAGTTCATAACAGTCTGGATACAATTAGGACCGTCAAAAAATCTCTGAAGATGTGTACATCAAAAAACGTCGTCAGCTCCTGAAAAATCTTTTTCCATTATTTTTATTTTCTCCGTTGGACTTTCTAAAAGAAAAATAAAACTAGTTTAATTTTTGGAGAAATATTTTAACCATCAGTTTTTGGATGCTGGTATTTTATGATGCTTCTCGTTGTTATTTTAGTGTTAGTCAGCATTGGTGTGTGTGGCTCTGGCTACTGGATTCTGGGCTACTATTTTGGGCCTTACAATTTTGAGGCAACTTTATCCCGGCCTCACTTGGAAGTTTTTAAAACAATCTCGTAAGAATCCCATTTCCTGTGGGGTTTTTGAATTATTTGTTCTTTTATTGAGATGTAAGGATGAGTACTCCTCGGGATCTGTTGCCGTAGACTTCATCAGGAACGATAGCGTTGCTGATTTTTTTTTTTTTTTTCTAAAGATCATTATTGATAAAATCCTTAATACGAATGCGCGTTCCTGAAGCGACCTCAAATTCGTAGAAAAACCCGAATGTCCAACTCCAACAAATATTCTAAAAGTCTAATATAGATCTCTTATGAGCAGAAGCTCCTACTATAGGTACATAAAATTTCTTTTAAAATTCTGTAAAAAATTTTACCCCACACGCTTAGAATTTGAATGGTAATGCTTTCTGATGCGCCCCCATCTGGCCGAGTTAGCTGAGCTCAGCATCATGAATGATAGTATTTATGGTAGAATGATAATAGAACTGCAACGCATCAAATTTGTGACGCAGCTGTGTTTAAAACAATTGATCTTACAGATCATGTGCGTTACAGTGACGCTATTTAGAAAACTAAACAATAATCTCGACACTATGAGTATAATAGACTGACATTTGAACGTTAAGATGCCGTTTAATAGCGACATAGTATATAATGATGCATGCATCATTATACTGTTAATTTTCAAAAACGAATTGTCATTTTCAGGGGTTGAATAGAAATATAAAGAGTTGATGGAGCTAAGTTGATCTATCAAATATGTAGCACCTATCGGCCAAATTTCCCTAAAATTCTGGCTTAAATTTTTTTGCTCAATGTGTTTAACTAAGTTTTGACTCTAACCAGTTCACTTTGACGGTATATATCTTTTCTTGAGAAAACTTGAGAGTTTTTAAAGAAAAAATAGGGTACTAATTCTTGAGGATCTTCTATGTTGCAGATATGTGCCCGTAACTTAGCGACTTAACACCAATATTGAACAACCAAGATGCTCCTAATAACCAAAAGTTCATAGTATTGCTCGTAGGCTTACCTATGCATTTCTTTAGTCCATTCTTTTTTGTTTTTTCACCCCTAGAAGTACAAACCTACACTGTTTCAGCCCCAATACTTTCTCCTCTTCCGTTTAAGCCTTTTCTCGTGTTTTGTGCTATCCTATTTTGATTGCTTTATTAGTATTTTTTGAAAAAAAATTCTATATAAAAATTATAAATTTTGATACAATTTATAACTTCCATTAGAAATATTTTTTCAAAAAATACTTCTAAATATGCATTTTTAGGCTTTAAATTTTATCGGATTAACGGGTAAAATCCAAAATCCGTTAATACTTCATATACTCAAAACACCTATTTAAAAATAATTTTTAAAAAATATTGAACATAAAAGTTATAAATCACAACAAAATATACAACTTTTATATTAAATTTTTTTTCAAATAATACTATACAACGATCAAAATAAAATAACACGAATTACAAGAGGGGCTAAAAAACGAAAGATGTAAAGCGCAGAGGCTGAAACGGTAGAGATTTGAAAAGCAGAGACTGTCCATACATTATCCCTTCTTTTTTTTTTTTTCCTCTTTTCGGGGGAGGAAATTTGTCGTATCTGTAACTGTGTGGGTGGTCCTTTTTCTGCCGTAAAGCAGTTCCATCAGCGTTTATAAAAGTTTAGTGACCTCAACAGACATGAACTAAATGAGATGGAAGGTTAAATCTTCTATAAAGGCTACTACGTGTTCTCATCAGGACGGAGCTATAACAGTAACAAAAATGCATGCATGTTGCAGAGACAGTTACGTAGAGATGCAGTAATAGACAAAATTATAAATAAACTAAAGCTTATCCATTGCACCTCTGCATATGGCAAAATAATGGTCGCCTCTCTTTCAGATTTTCATGCACTTATCAGAATGTGTCAAAACTTCCTAGAACCAGGGCATCCACCATATATACATCTTTCCCAGGTTCTTGTGTGAAACAGCTTCTGCAATTAAACGTCGGGCCTGCCCTTCTACTGCTAAAGGTAGAGACGGTGCAGCTCCAACACCCACCACAATTCCTTGAAGGCGTGCTTTGATGCTGCTTATAGCTCTCTTAATGAAAGACATAACAACTTATACTATGCAAAAGATAAGCAGAAGTAGAACAAGAGCAAAAAATAAGTATATAAGCTTACCTGTGCGTGGGGATTTTGGACTTCAACTCCACTGGATTTGTGTGACTTGGTCCACTCCACAAGGGGATCATGGATGAATGTTTCCAGAACACTCATAAGGGTCTCCTTATGTGCTCTTAGTACTGTTAGAGTTATCTCACAAACCTTCAAAAAGATGCCCTCATATCCAGTAATGCCCAAACCATCTATCATGTTCTGTAATATTCACATAATTTAGCTTTTATCATTATCATACACTGTAGACTTATTGTAAATTTCAAGAGGGTCGAAAGGAATTTGGCCAAAAAGAGGAACATGTGTAAGTGTTTTAGATCCTTCTGTTGTACTAGATATCAAGGTTTAATGTGCCGGATCCTCATGCTAGATCCACACCGTCTCATGCCGACCGTGCTGGTCAACATATAATTTTTTTTTTTTTGGATTTTATAGATCTATTTTATTAGTCACATCAACACTCTATGTAACAATGATTATGTACTATATACTTTTTACTATATAATTACGACTTTTGTATTTAATATTTTATTAATCTTTTTTATTACTGCTTAAATAATTTTAATATTTTAAAATTAAAAAGTTGAACGGATCGGCACGGTCGGCATAGCACGATTGGCAAGTCTCGAGTTTCCGATTTACCAAAACTCATCTTGGCACGGCATGGAAAATCTTGCTAGAGATGTATTAGAATTATTTAGGTAATAGTAGCTGGCACCATTTTTAAATAAGTCAGCTAAGAACTAGGGTAGGTCTTATCACATGAATAGAAGCAAGGGAAAGAAACTAGATTTATAAAAGAAAATAGAAGGAAAAATCAAAAGTAACCAGCTTACCTGTGTTAGTCTGAAAGGCACCAATTCAGGCTTTTCTAATTGCAAGCCTTTGTCAAAAAGGCAACTGAAATCGACATGGACACAGTCACCAGTCGTGGAATCAAAAAGAATGTTTTCACCATGTCTATCACCCAGCCCCACTATGTGCCCAACCATGGACCAGACAGCAATGGTGTGTGCATAACCAATTCTTGCACGGAACCAAGCAGCTGGCTCAGAAAATGTAGTGAGGAACCATTTGTGAAAAACAGGAGGAAACATGGGAAGGATCTTTGACTTCAACATTTCATCCTCCGGCATCTTTCCCTGAAATTGATCGTATATTTTCTTTATCAATGGGTTAGTCTTCTGGCGGTCGAACTTCCCACATGTAATGTAAATATCCTGGAGAATGTGACGTAGGCCTCGAGTATGCGGAACCCATTCCACCATTCCGCAATCCTCTGTTAGTGGTATAACTGCAAATGTACGTATATATAACTTTCTTCTACGGCTTTCAGGGAATTTTGACAACAGACGGTTGATCATAGCAGTGAACTCCATCATCCGTGCATCTTTCCTTAGGTCATCCTTTGGCTTGCAGAGAAAGGGATGTTGAGTGCCATCACTTCCAATCAAAACCACCTGAAGTTCAAGAAATACAACTCCGCAATGAAGAACACAACTTAAGAGAAAAACAAGCAGAAAGCATACATAGCACTGCTTATGCTTTTATTACTCTCTTTAACTTATCACCCAAAAATAATCATATCGAAAGGAAAGTTCACTTAAATCTAGACTCAGAAAGACAACAATCTATAATTCCAAATATCACTGCTCATCAGAAACTGAATACAATCAGTTGGAAAGCTAATATCTTGATTCATTGGTAAGAATGATAGAAACAAAAATACTACCATAAAAATCTTCTAATGCAGTATAATAACGTGTAGGAGACTTTGAAGAGGTAATTACTCATTAGTCTTTATGTGTTTTATAGCTAACCAAAGGACATAATAAACCTGAATCGCATAATAGACATAATACGTATTCCCAATTACGTATTGCATGCATGAACCAAACAACTATGTAATTTGTTATTGGCGCTTTTGAATATGGAAATTTAGCCTCCAAAAGCTTTTGAACTTGTCCCCAAAGAAAGCATGGCTCTTAAACATCGTTTCATACAAAGACCAAATGTGGCCTCAATTAGGAGCTGAATTAAATACTTATACCTAAGGATTGACTTTTATTATAGTTGTGTCAACTACAAAGTAAGCAACTCAAAACCTATCTTCATGTCTGCTTAAAGTTCCTAGTTTACTTAGAGAAACAAGCTATACGGTAGATATACATTACCTTCTTCGGTCGTTGAAGAGATGAAAGAATTTCCGCCTCATCCGCAATCCCAGATATTGTAACATTGTCGCTGGAAGAAAAGACATTAAAACTAGGAGAATCCATCAGATTCCCATCATAAATGGGTAATGTAACAGTAAGAGCTTGCTGAAGTGGCATTATAATTCCAAGTGGCATCATCCTTTTTAAGGTACTAAATTCAGTAGATATATTAATCGTCCTTGATTTTGGCTGCCCTGGATGAAAGCACAACTTTATCAGGTGATCTACAAGACTAGCAAATTGAACAAACAAGCTACTGTTGTCACTCCCATGACGAGATCCTTTCCGTGCTGCTTGTATGATCTCAGAAGCAGCATCACGCCTAGCAGGAACAGTGGACTTGGACACAGCAGCCATTGTCCATAGTGCCTGCTGAGGATATTCTTGAAGTACTGATGTAACAATATGCTTGACAATGCGAACAACTTCCTGATTCTGGTGGCAGATTCTTGAGACCAACTGAGACAAAACAGTTAGCCATTGATAGGTTGGGAGGTCCTTCAAGCAACCACGCATAATACTTAAAACCTGAGTATAAGTGGCAAACAAGGTCAAAAATGCCAAAAAAAAAGAGAGACTAAACTTGTATCGATCAGACGAAGGTGCCACTTACTCTTGTGTGGACGGTTTTCATAGGTTTATTAGTTGGCGGCCTATCTCTGTGATATATGCTTCCAAATTCAAACCATAGGGTTAACAACCTTGGAAGAGCTTGAAATAGATTCTTATGACCTTTGTGGAGTCCTTTTGCATAAAAGAGCAAGACGTCAGGGAGATAAGACCACCAGGGCTTCTCTTCAGTTGTTGAATTATCACCACCAGAGTTAGCTGATGATATAATGCCTTGTCCAGATTGAATCCTTGACTCAATATCTTCCTGCCTTTTTCTAGCATCAACAAGTAGATCATCACAATACTTGGCCATGAAGAAATATCCTTTTTCCCACTTGGGTTGTAACTCTCTGACCCTAGAATAAAGATTTATAATATCTTCTTTTTGCTTTTGACCAGTGTAATGAATCCACCGTGTATACAAGAGAATAGTTTTTGCAACATCCTGGTTCTCCTGTGCTGCTTGAGTAGAGCAAGGTGATGAAGGGTTAGGTAAAACAAGTGAGAAACTGGTGATTGATGAGATTGCAGAAGTGCCAATCACTTCCACAGGCATGTTAAGAAGTGACTGCTGCAGTTCAGATATAGCAGAATCAGACCTCCGAGTGCTCCAAAGAAGCTTTGCCTTCTCCATCTGGACATTTGGCGCACCTGATGCCTGAGCTTCTAGTATTGCCCGTTGAGCAGTCTCATAGTGGCCAGCAGAACGACAAAGCTTAGCATACTGAAGCCAGCAGTTTCCTACTTGAGCACCCATATTATTGGCACTGAAAACCAACCTGCGAAAAGCCAGAAGTGGCTCTCGTGCCCAAAGTGATGGCTGTGTAAACCTGAGACGGCTGTCCCAATCCTTGATCAACTTGGAGAATTTGGGCTCATTTAAAGTGAAAGATCTTTCAAGAAAAGATTCACCACCAAAAAGACCATTAAAGTCTTCCAATTCACATAGCATATGAAGTTTTACGACAAAAGGATATGCACGCATATAAGAATCCATAGCTGCAGCAGCCAAAGGAAGAAGTAATGCCTGTTTAGACTGGGCAATCCTCTCAGCCACTAAATATGAATCTTTTTTCATCATAGCCTGGAAGATCTTGGCAAGGCCCATATCAAAGGAAACATTATTCTCTGAGTTGCTGCAAACAAGACCTTCTCTATCTGCACCTACTAGGTATTCATCCATCAAATCCCATCTACCTAGCCTCCAAGCTGCCTGCACGCCTTGCATACACCAAGTCTTCTTATACTGAGGTATCCTTCGGATCAACCCATCAACTTGAGTAACCATTGCCTGCAGGTGGCACATGTTTAACAGACAGTTGAGAACACCTGAGTGTCTCTGAACAGACTGAGGCTCCATCTGCAAAGCTTGTTCGCAAGAGGTCAACACTTCTGCCCAGTTTCCAGCTTTTTCATTAATCAAGATTTGATCTTGAAGCTTAGATGATTTTCGGAGATTCGCCAGGCCAGAAAGGCCGTCAGGTTCATCCAAGCCACTATATATCTCCATTAAGAATGAGATATCCTCATCCATGAATATGCCGCTGTTTTCAGCTGCTGGATTAAATGAACCTGACTTGTCACGAACATGTGACTCAAAATACATCAAGGCACGGGCATGTGCCTGGCAACAGATGGAGGCCTTAGCAAGAGTAACTTTAGGAATGGCTAACAATAATTCAGAAACATTACTGCACTGCGTAAGAAGTTGATCAGCATCAGACAGAATCTTCCCTCCTTTTGATATAGATTGTTGCTTCAAGACTGATGGATGGAGGGATTGTGAGAGAGCAATTTCTTGTTTAAGGTCATCAACCCATTGACCGAGATTATCAAGCAGAGTGAAAACAGCCTGGATACAAACTTCGGACTGTCCCCCTGAGACTCCATGGATAGTAGCACCACCACTGTCATATACAGCAGCATTGAGAACTGTGAGTATTTCCTCGGTTATGCCGTGGCGCGCTTCTGCAGTACCATGGCAGACAGCATTCAGAACTAAGTAAGGAAGAAGATAAAGAGCAGTCTGCATATCATGTCGTGCTATCCCACGGCATGCACTGAAAATACTAGAACGGGATCCAGTAGCATGTGCAGTCAATTTCCTTATCCAAAAAAATATCCACCTTCGGAATGACATTGAAGGACGGTAAATGGAGCCAGCAGATGCTGTGTCCGTCACACTTGGGAGTTGGAATCGCGATGTCAAGCATGGTGCAATAATATCTTTCACATAGTTTGAGAAGCGATTCCACAGTCTCTGACCTCGTCTGCTTGACTCACTTGAGTCCACAGAGCTTAGGCCTGTTACTATTTGTAACGGCTCCTTATACAGCTTTTCATCTAGCACTGCTTGGCAGCCTGCCAGTTTTAGAAGCTCTTGTATAGCCAAAGCAGCAGAATCTTGTACAATAGTGTCAGAAGCAGCTCTAAACGCCCTTGCAAGGTGCTTATGAATCAATTCAAACATAAGATCATCATCTGAGCATTCAATCTTAAAGCGCTGGCAAGAAATTCCCTTTAGTTTGGCCGGGTCCACTGCACCAAGAGCACCTATGCAATCAGCACATATTAATTTTAACTTCTGACCAACAACAGACCTTGATTCCTCAGCACACCCACTGAGAAGGGACATCATTAGAGAACTTACAACATCTAAATCTGCTATGGCTTCACCAGCAATTATAGCAGTTATGTCTTCTCTTTTTGAATTAAGTAGCTTACTCAATTCACATGCCACCATATACCTTACATTTAAACTCTCGTGATTAAGTCCATCACTAGCATTTAGCAACTGATCCCTCAAGGTCATAGATCCCCTTGCTTCCTGGATAACAAGGTTTATTTCTGATAAAGCAGAAACGCTAGGTAACAACGGGAGTTCACGAATCTGTTGTCTTAGAAGTGACTTGTTTTTAACAATGAGATCCTTCAATATGTCAACAAATTTATTCATGTTCGGAAAGGGGTTATCTGCGCCTCGCTCCAAGCATGGAATAAAAGCGGCTACTACTTGTGAGACAATATGGTGAATACTAGATGGAGAAACATCAGCCAATTGTTTAATGAAAAATTGCAATACAGATAGCCCCTCAGCTTGAAGTGCTTCCTTGTCAATTGTGTGCATCAAAAGGACCATAATTTTGGGGACATATGTGCTAAGATACGATCCCATCATCTCTATCAATTTCTCTATACGCTTCAACGCATGTTTCTGGCACATTATGTCATCAACATGAAGCATTTTCCTGTCGATACTATTAAGAAGGCCGACAAAATGGTTCTTCAAAAATTCGGGAAGATCATCAGAACCAGTCAGAATTTTAGCCACCTCCTGAATCATAATGGGAACCTTGTAGATCCTGAAATAGAAATTTGTATCAGTAACTAAAAACTATTCTGCATGAAATAACCTTAAAATATAAATTAGAAAACAATTACCTTCCATCAGATCTATTGGAATCTCCTTCCTCAGGAAAGCATAATAATTCATCTAAGAGTGCTGGTAAAGCAGCTGCAAATATTTCTTTGCTGTCAGATCCAGTATGGTCATGATAATATGTTAAAACAGAGGCCAAATCTTCGCCATCTTTATGAAGAAGAGCGAAGGCAAGCACCTTAGGTAACCAATTGACTATCAATGGCACAACATCTATGTTTGAATAATTGGCCAATTCATGTAGAGTGACTGCCGCTTGATCATCCTTTTGTGTAACAATAAGCTTTGGTATTACATATGGGACCATCCTCCTGATAAGTTCATCAATCTTAATACCAACAACAGCTTCTGCAAATTCTCTTACCATTGCGGGACGACTTACCAATCTTGTACAAAGATATTCGTAGAGTTCATCACGAATATATGAGAATTTTGAAATGACTGCTTCAAAACCTCCCTTCATATGAAATGAGCAGGATCTGTGAATTAAACGTGATGCATAGATTCTAACAACTGAATGAGGATTGTCAAGCTGATCAACGAGCAAGATAAGAGAGTATATAAAAAGCTTCTCTTGAACGACAGTGGCATTCATGACTTCAACTATTGACTCTAACAAAGTCTCAAACATCTGTGGATCTTCAGCTCCAGCCAAACCATGCTTTAACTTATCCAAGAATTTTTGCTCCTTCGTCTTCTCATTTGTTTCATCCAAGAACAATGACTCTAATATATGGTTCTTAACAAAGCAGCTTATTGCTGAGCAAAATGCTTCTCGGACCACCTTTGCTTTGTGAAGCAGTAGACAATCGATGCAGTTGATCCATTGGATCTTTGCATCTAAAAGGGTGTCTCGACTTGCATGCCCAAGAATTCGCGGAATTACAAGAGCAAAAGTTACCTGAACCTCATCAGATGACTCTGTGGAAAGAAACTGAAAGAAGAGCTGTTGTAACTTGCCGATACCATGTTCAACTTCAAGCTTTACATTTTGCAATTTAGGCATGCATATAGATCTGCAATTTTGTTCTTGGTTGCACCACACTTTTTGGTCACAAAGTGGACATGAAAAACGATTTGATAGAAGATCCAGAGTGTTGATCTGCTTATCGAAGTGGCTACCTAGAAACAATTTGCAACACATGTCGTCCGCAGTATTACGGGCACTGGAGGAGCCATATAGACATGACAAGTAACCAAGTGAACTGATGACAGCTTTGCCTATCTGATCATTCTCGTCCCCAGCAAGCAACCTAACATTTACATAGTATATGTTAGGATATCAGGGCGACTTAGCAACAAACTAAGAGTTTTCAGTTTAGTTACAAAGTTTACAATGGTATGAAACGTAGTGTTATTCTATTACTACTACCTACTGACTAATGAAATCAAGTTTACAAATTAACATTTCTTAAGGAGTTGCAATATATTCTTCCTACTCCAAAGTAAGCAACTTCTATAAGTTTGTTTATTGAAAATATTTCAAAAAGGCAAAGAGCCATAATTGTTCCCACTTGTATATAGACCCTAAGCAAACTTCAGACATAATTCCATTAAACATATTCATACTCAGAGAATAATCTTTTGCTCAACACCTCCGACATTGAGTATAAACAATCTATCTAACTAGATTATCTTAAAGGGCATATTAAGGTCCCATCTTTTCATGCTAAACCTACATAAAATAAAAATATATTTCTTAAAGAGACAACCTTCTTTCAGACTCTCACCTTCTATAAAGGATCCTATCTTCTTTCTTATTCTCTCCCTCTCCTAAACCTAACCACTCACATGTGGCCCATCCGCCAACCCGTCATATCTCTCTTATTCTCTCCCTCTCTATCTTATCCGCCAACCCTTCTTTCAAACTCTCACCTTCTATAAAGGATCCTATCTTCTTTCTTATTCTCTCCCTCTCCTAAACCTAACCACACACATGTGGACCATTCCGTTGGTGTTCTTTTGTTACATTCATCAACCTTGCCAAAACTCCCATCCTCCATATAGCTATCATCAAGTGCACCGCTCTCTACCACCCACCAAGTGTCGTTACGCTGCAATGCCACACCTCTTGACACTATCTTTATAGCAACAATTGACCAAACTATACCACCATTACGCCTTCCACCTTCTACATATCCATTGATGTTGCCACCACAAACTCCTCCACCAACCACCATTGCACGGGTAATCACCATGACCGTCACCAACTCCCTCAATGACAGCTACACATCAATTGGAAAGCGGCTAATGGAAGTGACAAATATGGAAAACATTGTGGTGGAATGAAGAGGGAACTAAGGTGAGTGTGAGGGCCAGACAAGTCAAATGGGGAGCTGGTGGTGGAGCTTTGTACTTAGGGATATCGTTTTACGTGCCAGACGACATCCAGCGCCGAAACGGGGCCGAGCTGCCCATCTTTGTAGTCTCAACTGGGCCAACCACGTTGACCGTTTCGGTCGGCACATGATTTTTCTTTTAAAAAAAAAATAGTAGACAACAGTGAATGGTATAAATGTTGACAGTATGTCCAATGATGGACAATGACTTGTCAATGAGCACATCCGGAAGTAACACCATATTTATACTTTGGATACATTCATGAATTACGTCCAAACGGCATATGTAGTAGATTTGAATGTTTTGGATTTTATAGATCCCTTCTATCAGGCAGTCAACACTCCATGTGGCAGTAAATTATACATTATATGATTGAGACTTTGTTTAGTGTCTCACTAATATTTTTCTTATTATTGCTTAAAAATTTTTAATATTTAAAAAAAACGTACGGATCGGCACGGTGTGAGTTTCGGATTTAACGAAACTCGGCTCAGCATGACATGTAAAACCTTGCTTGTGAATGAGAAGTGAGAGAAGAGAAGAGAAACAAAGTGAAGAAGCGATGTGGCGAGTATAGCCTTAGCCAGACAAGGCCACACATGACAACGAAGGAAATGGTGGATGAGTGGGAGAAGAGAAGAGACAAGCAGAGAAAATAAGAATTAGAATTCCGTCAAAGGTTGTGCATACTACATGCGCTAATGCCAATGGTTACTAGCAACGACTTTGTTCTACCATTGGTGCCCATCTTTCACATACCGACGCGAGTCGGCACGGGTGATATGATGGCTTGAGCTGTTAAAATCCTAAAAGAAAAAAAGAGGAGAAAGCGAAGATGGAAGGGGGCATACTTATCGGTCCATGGCGGTAGTCATTGTCCCCATCACCCCCTATAATATGGTGTCTCATTAAAGCGAGTAAGATCATGCACATGCATTATGTGTCAACCATTCTTTGTTCTTTTACGTTCTTTTAGTATAGATATGCAAAAAAAGCCCGCGGCCTACGTCCCGTACCGCAACCCAGCTCGCCGGGCCGCGGGCTGGCCTGCCTTGCGCGGCCGGCCCACCTCACCGGCCGCGCGAGCTGGGCTGGAGAAACCAGCCAGCGCCCACGGACGGCCCGCGCGGGCATAATTTATTTAAAAAAAATTTCGGCCGGCCCTCCCCGCTTTTAGCACCGTGCGGGCCGGCCCGCGGCCCGCTGCTGCAGGAGGCCCGCATCAAATTGTGCGGGCCGGCCCGGGCCTGCACGGTTTGCAACATTATTTTAGTATTTGGTCTCTATGAATATACACATAGAAAAAAGGGATAACTATCAACAGTGGTAGCACGAAGAGCACGATCTGGTCGGCGCGTGTTAGGATCCAAGTTTACTGATACTCGGCTCGGCACTAAAACCTTGATTCCACCCTCCTTTAGCCTCTTTCCAAAGTTTCTTTCACAAACAAAAATATTAGCGGTCTTTTGAAGTAGACCGTGTTGTACATCCCAAAAGCTGCAAGAATATGCATAATAGATAGTTACTTAACAAAATAAATAGTATATCCGTGCAATCTCAAGACTGTAAACTGAAAAACCATATAATAATGCCGGTTCAATGAGTTATGGAACTCAATCTAATAGAATATGCACAAAGTTTTAAGATCCAATTTGCTTACTCAAGTCTTTTGAAAGCTTCTGTCAGCATAACATGACCTGAGAACAACACAATCATAGGTAGTGATATAATAGCTTCTTGTCTAACTTCTTCAGCTTCATCATGGATAGCCAAGTCGACAACATCAAGAATATTCCGAATCAACTTGTTACTGAGCTTCGAAAGTATTTGAATAGACAAACACTTGGCCTTCAAAACTTGACATGATTGAACAATACCAAGATGGTTATCCCACACAAGTCTAAGCATTTCTACAAGAGTATCTTGTCCCAGGCAGTTAGCATCTACTCTTGATGTGTCACGTAGGGAGTGATCATTGCCGAAAACCATCATACCTGCACCTGTGGGTTTATGAAGTTTATATAATAATATCTAAAATCAACTCATGAGCAAATCAACATCCCGAATGTGCTGAAACACAAAAAAACAAGTGCGCAAAAAAAGGTCTTAGATGTATATAACAAACTTCCGTCACTTGGATTGGATTTGTGCATTTAACTCTTCCATGGTTTGGATTAGGTAAACCAACGAGCCATTTA
This sequence comes from Xerophyta viscosa, assembly GCA_002076135.1. Classification (NCBI taxonomy): domain Eukaryota; kingdom Viridiplantae; phylum Streptophyta; class Magnoliopsida; order Pandanales; family Velloziaceae; genus Xerophyta; species Xerophyta viscosa. The sequence goes on along the minus strand of MJHO01000039.1, from coordinate 1,559,952 downwards.
TGAAGCAAATAGATAAATTCTAGTTGTCTCTATAGTGGAGATTCTGAACTACCAGATCCAACAGTTGCGATCTATCTAATAAATGGAACAGAGAACGTATAAATTTAAAATGAGCTTAATTCGAACCATTAGATCATACATTTTGACCACTGAAATGCAGGACCAGATCTAGGAGGAGTGTATGGAGTGAGCTGAGAAGTGATAGAAAATGGTAGTGAACATAAGAGCAGAGCACTACTCGCAAACTTGAACAGGAAGGATTTCGATGTTATGAAACGTTGTTATATTTGTTGCATACGTTGGAGCTCAATCAAATTCAACCTTTTAGAAAAACATGTGTTTAAGGTCTTCCAAAGAATGTTATTTTTGAGTGGAATGAGATGCCATCTTACCAGTCAAACTGCAACATTCTGCACTTAAATGCATAAATAAAAAGCAATCTACTTACAGAACCTTCATAGAGTATTAAAAAGAAGGGGAGAAATGGCCTCACCTTGCAGATGCAATATACTATGAATAGCTTCAAGAAAGAGAATTACATCATATGTGCATGGGATTCCATCCTTAGCCTAGAGCAAAATATCATTAGTTACAATAGAAAATGAAGAATATAGTGCATATTCTGTAGTCACACACCTTCTTGCATATCCATGGTATCCATGAAAATACTTGCTGAAAAACTCCAATGGCTAATCCCCAATGAGGACGAATATGAAAGGCAATGCAAAGCATGCTAAGAACTTCAATAGCACTTTCTGGCCCCAGCAAAAGAGCTTCATTGTCAGGACGTAAACAGCCAACTAGTGAGGATAGCGAATATTGGAAGCTGTCAGCGTAATCCTGATCAAGCTCACTTGATGAAGCATAAGCAGATTCAACATTCCGAAGAACATAGGCGGGTACTCGCCCTTGACATGTCTTCTGGCGTTTCAAATTCATGTTATTGACATGCTCTCCGAATCGTTTTTTACCAATTCTAGGGATTTCATATGCATCCACAGTAGTTACAGTCATATTCCCATCAATAACCACAGTTTTTGCAGAACCGAGTATACAAATAGCCACACTAACGCAATCAATCAATGGGAGACAAGGTCTCTCGGAAGAAAGAACATTTACTAGGAGTCCAGGTTTCCAGACACTTGGAGGGCACATTTTTGCTACCTGTATGTAGGCACTGCACATTGCAACCTGATTGTAGCGTTAGTTGTTAGTATTTCAACCATAGCATCCGCACATTCATTTACTACGTAACTCATGGCATAAATGTCAATTTGCAAAATTTAATGTCAAGAAATTGCCAAAAGAAAGAACATTCATTTCATTGAATCAGTTAGGACCTGAAGCTCGATGCTATCTGTTCCTTGCAGTGCCTTGGGAAAGACGTGGACCATGGCAACAGCTGTTGATTGGACAACATCACCATGACAAGCAGAGTGCAAAGAGTGAAGACAGGCACCCAATGAAGAATCATAAGCTGTGTTTCTGAAATGAAGACCTCTTTCTATTATTCATCTTCAAATGGAGATGCATTAGCTCTTAAGATACCTAATAAATGTTTAGTAACTTGCCATATACATGTAAAGTAATCATGGTTGGCGATCATAATTAAGATCTAGTAACTAAACATTGAAACTCACAGAAAGTAGAGTTCTCAAGGTTCTGAATTTTCCATAACAGCAAGAATTGACCAAAACTGTATCTCTCAGGTCTAGAGCTGGTAACATTTTTAAAACATAAAGATACCTACTACATAGTGATTCTATAAGACTGACTAATGCTTGAATCAATGAATGAAAACTTAGATAATAATTCATGTCTTGAGATGGCATGAACATGGAACCATAAACAAATATTGCCTGCACTTGCAACTTGGAATCTTATATAAGATTTTTATTTGGCAGCACATCTGAAAATGAATTGCAAATTGGAAAATTATGACTCTGGTTCAAGTTAGTATAGTAGAATTGCTATGATATAAACTTCCTAGTCGCAATAAATTACAGCATAAAAAAAAAATGTCCGAGAACTAGATATAGAACGACTACTGAACTTGCTTAAACATCAACACTCCATCAAGGCAAACAGACGTGACAATTTAGATACTAATTCATGTAGAATTGAGATGGCACGGATATGGTAACACAAATTTTTGTCTACACGTGCAACTTGGAATATTATTAAAAAAAAAAATTGCTTGACAGCCAACTGAAAATGTGAAATGGGAACATTAAGATTCTGGTTCAAGTTAGTATAATGTAATATTATTGCCATGATAATGAACCTTCTAATGACAACCACTTGTATGCATAATAAGTATGTCGAGATACTAGAACCACCATCGACATGCAGTCTAGAAACTTTTTATATTCAAAACTAAACTTCCAACCTCTAATCTTTATTAAACAAAAGAAACTCTACAAAGTATAAAAACAAATGTATGACCTCTAATCTATCTACGATCAATTAGATCTTCTATCCAAACAACAAATGTAAGCTGCTTTTGCCAAAAAATGGAGGTATAACAAACCAAGGGCATTTAAATTTATTGATGTTCTTCTTTCTTTCCTAGCTCGCATGTCTAATTGGCATACTTTTCTAAGATGCCTCAAAAAGTTTAGAACTAGCAGCCAATAGTTCTGTTTCATTAGCCACACCACACTTCTTATTTAGATTCATTTATTAACAGCTCAGAATTGTCTGCCTTTGGCAACCACAACCACAAAAATATCATTTACTAATGATGTGGAGTCTCATATTTTCAACTATGCAAAAAGACTAGTCCCAACAAGTATATACAATCGAGCTCTCAAATCAATATAGTCATCCATCAGCTAACAATAATACCTGACGAGAACAAAGTCCTCCTCATCCTGCTCTAATATACATAAGATTGACCTGATCATATTTTCTTCAGGGACGATATCTGCATCTATCACAGTCTTCACAGTACGTACGAAGTCAAAGCAAGCCTGTTAAGAACAGCAAATTAGTACAGAACGAGATCACATTCCATCTGCGAACTTAAGAATGCAGTCACCAACCACGTGCAAATCTTCACAACCATGGCACAAAAATGAGCACACATTGGACACGAATGGCACAGTAATAAGCCCCTCGACATAGATAGTTCCTTCAGTGAGACATCTGCTAATAAGCCTAATCATCCATACAGCAAAATGTTGCCACCTAGATTTTTCGTCCAGATGAACCAGCACACCTGGCCCATCTGTTGGCCGGCAACACGAAGGAAGCTCACTGAATATCACCGGGGAGGACGTTATCCCAGCAAAAGACTTAACAAAACACTTCAGTGTCACTGTACTGTTGGTTGGGAGCGATGCTACATAAAAAATATCTGCAACCAAGTAACAAAAATGAGGGAGAAGATTATATTTATCCTATCAATTGTTGAGAATTGGACAACCTTGGATGGCATCCATGGTATCAAGGAAGAATTGGCGGTAAGCCTCACGATCGCTGGAGCGGAGGAGTGAGAGGAGAGAGGCAACGGTGTCAAAGATAATTCCATGTCGACACCTGGTACGAGAAAAATGTAGAAGTTATGATGCATTCAAACTCGACTAGAAGCGCGAGAGGAGAATTAGGGCTTTATGACCTGAAGGTGGAGTCGGCGAGAAAAGGAAGGACACGGCCGATTACGGGAAGGACGGCGCCGGCGCGTCCGTTGAAGAAGACGCCGGGGAAGTTGCGAGCGGTGTGGGCGAGCAGCTTCAGCACTGCGGTCACTTCCCGATCGTTGGCTGATAATATCATCCATACATTATTAGACTGAGAAATGGAATGAAAGAAAACAGGAATAGAGAGAGATTACAGGTGGAAGAGGGGAGAACGTAGGCGTGGAGAAGATTGGGGAGGACGGTGCGGAAGCGAGTCTCGAGGGGATCTTCGCAGGAGGAAGAGGAGACGGAGGAGGAGGCGATGCGCTCACGGAGCTCGTTGATTAGACTGGACAGATTCGCCATTGGAGAAGAGCGAGCTTCGTTGAGCTCGATGGACCGCAGCTCTCCGCATTCGAGCTCCCTACAATGCTCGCGATTTCCCTCGTTTTTGAAGCGAGAGAACACTGGAGAAAGCGAGGGAGAGAGCGTAGTAGACTGAGCGTTTTACATATGGGCCTTTGGGCATTGGCCCGAATTATAAAGCTCCTTTATGGGCGGTAACCAGTGACTATTTGGAGCATTCCCTTCCCTCCTAATCTTTTTCCTCTGCACTTTTTATCTTCTTGAGCATTGCTGCTATTTACTAATCTTTTTAGCTTCTCTATTTTTTCATATTTTTAATTTCATATGAATTTTATTTTTATTAAAATATTATACTTTACTTGCAATATGTTATTAGAGTAACAAATCTCAAATGCCGTCACAAAATTATTCGAGAATTAACGTTAAATGATAAAATTTTATTAAAAAGTTAATAGTATATATTATATAATATATAATATAATTATTTTTATACAAATTTTTATACTGTATTTAGATTATTTTTACAAATTATTATTTTAATTAAGTATTTATTTGTATATTAAATATTTTATATTCTTAAAATAAGTTACATGACTTTATAAATTTCTATCAATTAATACAAATGCCACATGGCTTGTTTAGAATAAGAGTAAATACCACATGGCACACTAAAAATTATTTAAAATGCCACGTAATATAACGGCTTTCATCATCCAGTTTTATATATATATGTATATATATTAGGTTACTATCAAAATTTAAAATATTATCAAAAAAAAATGCTTTGTATCACGCCGTGTATCCTATGCCGTACATATTCCAATGCATAATATGTGATTCAAGTGTATATGGAAAATGTCATATTTTTTTTTTTTTTTTTTTTTTTTTTTTTTTTTTTGTGATTATCGATTTCAGTTACTATCTTATATTTCGACGGAGAATAGAGTGAAACGGTAGTCCCTCCCAGCCATCATTTGTTGAAATTTGAACATGCGATTTATCCTTTATGAGGAGCAAATCACGGTCATCTTTCAGCATTCGGGTTTGCCAACTAATTAAACCAACACTGATTAATTTTTGTATCTTATATCTACCATCAGGATGTATCTTACCAAGTTACCACATAGAGAAAGGAAAATATGAGTAAAGGTAGCGGTAAAATATACTAAACTAATTATCAATTAGGAGAAACGCGTATTTGGGAGCCCGAAATTATTGTTAATAATTAACACGAATTAAGCAATGTGGTTGGTCAGTGGAAGCCACTAGCACTGTCTTCCGTTATACGTGTTGAGACGCAACGTGTTACCGTCAGAATTCGAGCACATGCCTCTCAACTTACGGCGCGGATATTTGAAACTACGTGAAAAAAAAAATTTTGAGCCCCTATCCACCCACTGTAACACTACGCCGTTTGATAATGGAAGGCACCATGGTAGATAAGGTTCCTCAATTGTCGATAGACCACAATTTGTTCAGCCGCTAAATCAGAACTAATCCGAATTCATAAGACTCAGTGTGAAGTTTTGACAATATCGCAAATAAACATGAAAATAATTGCAGTTCATAATCCAACCAAACATTGCATAGCTCAGAAATGTGCTGCCTTTTATCCGACTGGTGACGCTTTTTGAGGGGCTCTCATTCGGTCGAGCTAACGGCCACCTACCCATTAGTTACTAATAATAAAACTGAATCAAATTGTAAATTAACCAACTAGAAAAAGACGAACCAAATTTAAAAAATTGGACCAGATCACTGAACGTTGCAGTACTGAACAAATAGCTTAAGTTATTGGATCCGAATTTCCAAGTTTGGTTGTTATCCACAAACTAGTTAACAACCAACTTAAGCTAACGGTTAAGATTATGGGCTGGATCCACATCGTAATAGAACTCATTAAAATCAAATAAAAGGTAGAGAGTTTTACATATCAGCTCCGGCACCATTTTGCAAGTTGCAAATAAATTCCTCATTTACAATCCGTTATTTTTCACACATCAAACAATATTTTAAAAATATTGTTTCAAAAAAATTAAATAGAAAAGTCATAGACCCTATAAAAATTAATTTTTTTGAATATTAATTTTTTTTAAAAAGTACTTTTAAATAGATACTTTTGCTACTCCAAAGTTTTAGTGAGTTAGTAGATTAAATTTTAAACTCTCTAAAATTTTAGAGTTTTAAAAAATTAAATATAAAAATTATAAATTATATCGAAATATTTTTCATATTTAAAATTTTTTCTAAATAATAGTCAAAATATTATTGATACAAATTTCCATCTACATTCTTTAAGAATAGCATCCGATCAGATGCTTCGTAATCAACAGGAGGGTAGCATATGCAAGCATCGGTTCTGTAACACACCAAAAACTAATATCGCCAACCAATTAAGCTTCAATGAATGACACAATCTTCTATAATGCAGACAAGTGTCGGCTCAGTTGGTTAATTAAGTTAGATTCTGCACTTGAATGACCTCTATAAAAAGAGTTGGAGCATGTATTTTATATTTGCTGGAAAAAAAAAAAACAAAAGTGCTTCATCTCTAAGTAAGATTAGTCTCACACTGGTGAGTTGGGATGTTATCGTGATATAGTATGAATTTAATATACTCGAGGAGGACGTATAGAAGACGACAAATGACGAGTTTGTTTAGTGAAGCTGAACGGTCAATCTACTATTCCTACTACTTATATTATTTCTATTGCTTCAATTATTTCTACAACTTCTATCATCACTATGCATGCGTGGAACATCTATAAATAATCATCTTTTCCACATTAAGAGATGCTGGAAGTAAGGAAGAAAGAGAGAATTATTATAATCAAGGCTCTACGATCTCGGTCCATAGAGAGAAGTGAGAAAAATTTTACTTTTTACCACATTTAGTGAATTTCTGTTGCTGGCGCGTGATTGCCTAAGATTTTATCTTTGTCTATATCGAGGATTTCAAAGTAAGATTTTCGTGTTATGTGGACTAAATTTTCTATTTGATACCATAAGATGCATGACAATTCACTTTTCGTACCGCGTCTTACATACACTCTTTGGCGCATACTCCGACAAGATTATGTGACGGCGCCGTTGGATCTCCGTTAACTCATACCGACGTGGAAAGCGGGCTCTTTATCGTTAACATTGACACCTCAAAAATATCTATTTAGAAATATTTTTTGAAAAAACGTTTATACACAAAAATTGTAGATCTTCATGAGTTCTATAATTTTTATATTTAAAGTTTTTGCACAACATGCTTTAGAATATGTGTTTTGAGGCTCCAAAGTGTTAACGAATTTTAAAATTATCATATTAACCCGCTAACATTTGAAGCCTCAAAACATCAACTTCCAAGCATTTTTTGGGAAAATATTAAATATGAAAGTTGTAGATCTCATCTAATTTGTCAACTTTTATGTTAAAGGTCTTCCAAGAAATATATTTAGTTAGGTGTTTTGGGGTATCAAAGTGAATAGATAAAAATATTAACCCGATAAAAATTTTGAAGCCTCATAACATATATTTAGAAATATATATTTTGGAAAAATTTTGAATGTAGTTGTAGATCACATCAAATTATACAATTTTATATTAAACAATTTTTTAAAAAATATTTTTAAATTGGTATTTTAGAGTGTCGATGTTAACGGATAAAATTTAGAGCTTTGTAATACCTATTTAGAAGTATTTTTAAAAAAGCTTTTATATAAAAGCTATAGATATAATCAATTTACAATTTTTATATTCAAAGTTTTTTTTTTTCAAAAAATACTTCTAAATAAATGTTTTAAGATGCAAATATTAACATATAAAAATCCGTTTTGCCACGTCAACACTAATTTTAATGGAACCAAGCAGTGTCAGTCCGGAGTATGCGCCAAAGAGCGTATAAAAGAAGGGGTACGAAATGTAAATTTTTTATAGATCTTGGAATACCAAATAGAGAATTTAACCGTGTGATTATTTGTATGTTCTTTTTAGTTATATATACTTTCGATGTTTAATTATAGCGGTCGAGATAATACTTGATCAACGTGAAAAAAAAAAAAAAGCAATTCTAACTTCAACGAGCCGAAAGTGGTCAATTGTGATGCATGGCAATAGCAATATATAAAAGTCTGACCGGAGAAGAAATTGAAATATTAGATGGGAGTAACCAGTGGCGGAGCCAGGATTCTAATTTTGGGGGGAGGGGCAATATATAAAGACGAAATCAAATTATTTTGTAACTATTTATACAACTAGATTTGAACCTATTCAATACATATATGCCACTCTATTTGCTCGTTGAAATATCTCTGAAGTTCGACATATTTACGGAGTTTACTCTTGGGCTGTTTACTTCGCGCGGAAGCCTGAGAAGTGAGAAGTGAGAAGTGAGAAGTGGGTGAACTGTGAGAACTGAGAAGTGGGTGAGAAGTGGTGTTTTGAGTTTCTCTGTTTACTTGGGATTGTGAAGTAGAGGCTGGAAGATAGTTTCTTTATTTACTTGGGGTTGGAAGTGAGGGCTGAAAGATAATTTTTTTTGTTTACTTGGAATTGAAAGTAAATTGAGACATAAAAAATATATTATATTTTTTTTAAATTTAAGTTAAATATTTATATTAAATTATAAATTATATCCTATTTTTTGTATGTATCTCTCATTTAATATCTTATATTTATATATTATAATATATATATTATATTACACAGGATATGTTATATTATATATTTTTTTATTTTATATGTATTAAATATATATCAAATAAATTTTATATTCTTGAATACTAAAAATTATAAGATATAAGTTCTAAAATTTGAATATAAAAAGTATTAAATACAAAGATTTTGTATTGAATAAAAATTTACAAAAGGTTTATTATTACATATAAATGTATCCAAAAAAAAAAAAAAAAAAAAAAAAAAACATTGTACAAGTATTTCAACCATTGACTACAGTGGTCGCCAGAGGAAGGAGAAGAAATCGCGAGAACACAACAGAACTCACGCGCTACATAACGAGTTCGCCCACTTCGCAGCTAAAAGCTGCGAAGTGGGCGAACTCAATTTATTATATACTCGCGGAACTCAGAATTGAGTTCCGCGAGTTCCCGCGGCGAAGTAAACAGCGAAACTGTGTTCTGAGTTCCGAGTTCCACGAGATCCACCAGTTCCGCGCGAAGTAAACAGCCCCTTAGTGAATTTACAGCCACGAGTATTATACATATATTAACATAGATAATTACACGAACAAAAGACTTAAATAACGTTAATAAAATATGTATGCAAATTTAAAAATATATTTTCACCTAAAATAGTGTGTATATATATATATACTACAAAAAAAAAAGAAAAATTTTATAAAATTTGAGCATTATATTATTATTTTAGATATTTTATAAAATATATCCTATTTATATATATTTTTAAGTATTTGATATTAAATGACAAAATTCTATCCGTTGGAGAAGCAAATATCTAAATACTAAAAGTCATAATCAAATGTGGGCAAAAAATAAATGTCCGAGCCCAATTAGCTTCGGCTTTGATCAGTTTTTCAAATTAGTCAGTCACCTCATACATATGGGTCAAAAAATAAATATCCGAGCCCAGTTAGCTTCAAAGCCTCGATCCTCCATCTAATCTCCTCGCACGTGTCAGCGACCCTCCATCTGGATCATCTCTTCCAGCCGACTGCATTTCCTCCCCCCTTGATTGCTTTGCCTCCGGTATCTGATGCTGCCGCCGAGCGAGGTTTATCACCGCTTGGCGCCATCTCCTGACCATCTCTTCCAGCGGACTAAATTTCTTCCTCCCTTAATTGTTCGACCTCCGGCTTCTCATCCCACTGTCGAGCGAGGTATTATCACCGCCAAATTTTGGGGGGGCCATGGCCCCCCCGTGCCATAACGTGGCTCCGCCACTGGGAGTAACTACTTATAAGTCCAAGTAAGGAGAAGCAAAGATCTAAATGATCATTAATATTTCAATCAATAGAATTATAGATTTAGTATATGGAGGCAAATAAGAAGATTATAAAAGATGTTTGGAGAATGAGAAAAAAAAAGTGAAAAGGAGGAATAATTTCAATATATATCAATTATTCTCAACATTGGAATTCATCCTTGTTCGTGACCGTCCTGCGGTCTGAATTTATAATATCTCCATGCATCTCACTGTTGTTTTATCCTCATACATGTATTCAACCTATTTATGTAAATTGCAAATATTTTTCCCCAAATTATGGATAAATCTATATTTTTCTAAAAAGTTATTTTTTAACTCCTAATTATTAGACTTAATAATAATTTTTCTATTTTTAAAAACACTATTTTTTTAGTCTTTCTAACCATTAAATTTATGCTAATATTTTTACTAATAGTTTTTCTAGACACTCATATATTTTATGAGCTAAACTCATAATTTGCGTTTTATTTCATAAACCCCATTGTGATCTTTATGCTGAGATGTTTTAGAACAATGCAAGATGATGAAAAATAACATATAGAAAACAAGACAGTGATAATGATGATAAAAGTCGGCGGCGGCAGGATCTCGGTAGAGAAAGATAATACAATAATAAAAGTACAATTAGCAATAATGATATTTTTGTTAGAAACTACATTGTGGTAGTTATTATAATTCGAAAAAATAGAAAATTTCAAAATATTATAGCATAAAAACGCCTCTACATATAACCTCGTCTTCTCACGAGTATATTAATTTTGCATAAACTTACTGGTTGGGTATATTATGAATTCAATTTATACTAAAAAATATCATTAGAAGAAAAGATAAACAATTAGGGAGAAAATGTCCAATTTTCTTCTTCTTTGTCGTGGTGCTTTTGCATTTGCACGGGTCCTTTTCTACCTTTCAATTTTAAAATTTCACAGTTTTAAGTCCTTTACCATTTTTATTGCATACACAAGTAACAATCCACCTTCTCCATCATTTATTCCCTCTCTTGCTCCCACCGACCAGTTAGTTGCAAAAACTTATCTCCGCCATCTTCTCGTTCACGTGCTACGGTTTACCCCTACCCTAAAATTCTTTTTTTTTGTGGTCCTAGATTCCATTTAGAGTTAGAATTCTATTCGTATAAGACTCTTAATTTGACTACCTCAAAAAAATATTTAGAAGTGCTTCATCGTGTGTGAGGAGCTGTACGTACGTTTATCCGTCAGTGTAATATTTTTATACGGGAACCTAATTTGAAAAAGTTTCTGAGTTCCCATCCATCCTATACCATACCCCGACGCCGCCCCTACCCTAAAATTCTAACCCTAGAAATTTATCTCGGTCATCTTTCTCCAGAAAACAAAAACATAGCTCTATCGAAAACTGCACTTCGGGACAAATTACAAAAGGATCACATTAAGCAACACTATAAGTAAAGCACTGAGAGACCATTATTTATAAGCAACCACATATCTGATCACTTCTACCTAAACACTCATAAATGTTCTCACGCAGAGAGAGAGAGAGAGAGAGAGAGAGAGAGAGAGAGGGGAATAGGAATATTGTGGGATATATAGGGGTTGCATTGCTATTAATGGCGGGGCCTGTGGAGCTCGTTTGGTAGTGGGGCGTTATAAATGCTCTTCCATGCATCGAGCTTCTTAAATTCGACCAAGACATTCCCCACCACCACCATTCTTCCCCATGTCTTCTTCTCCTCCATGTCTTTCTTCTTCTTCTTCTTCTTCTTCTTCATCTTCTTCTTCTTCTTCTTATATTCATCATCTTCTTAATCTCATACATGATGGAAACGAAGTTCTGAAGCATTGTCTGAAATAGTTACTATGATGTTGGCCCGGTTCATTCAGAAGTTGTTTGGCGATAAGGCAAATAATATAAGGCCGTAAGACCATTAATCTTCTGATTGAGCCGTGCCAATATCTTAGTTCTATTTCATCTTAAGCTAGTATATCGATGTTCTCCAAACGTACTTGTCAAAAACAAGAGGAAGGTGAGAATAGATATACATTATTATTTCTTGAATATTTCTTCACTGCACTGGATCTTTCGCTTCAAAAGTTCAAACCAGTTTACTGGCATGAGAAGCTAAACTCTCAGAAGATAAAAGGTTCTTTTGTTAAGACTTCCAGTACGGTCTTTTTTATTTTTTCCAAGAATTGCACTTAGTTTTAACGAAATATAAAGAGAATGATGCGCGATGGAAGTGTTTTGTTTGCTGTAACATTTTTCATGGGCTTTCTCTCCATATATTATTTAAAAATACTGTTTTCTTCTAAAATACTAAATTATAACGTTTTTATCGTCTACAAGAGGGAACTAGTGGATTGGTAAAACTTTGACCTAGCGTCGAAATGATCATGACTTCCAGGCGTTGATCATGAGTTCGCTCTCTTTCCGAAAGCCTGTGTCTACACGCACATGAGCTTTTATGAAACTGGATAGTCAGTCTTTTTTTTTTTTGCCTGTATCATCTAGTACATACATATTTAACAGTAACATATCATTTTCCTATGCCAGCATGGTGGTGTGCGCTTAAATTTGAAAAATCTCTGGTATTTATATCGATAATTATACCTATGAACTATATGATCTCGGCGATAATTCAGAACACTGAAGTAGAAATTTTTTGGTGATGTAAAATCATAAGAGCTATAAATCATGCAAGTCTCAACCAGTCACGTAAATCTCAACCATTCATTTTTAACTTTGTATTACGTTCAAGATCGCCAGTTTGCCTGTTTGCCATATACTTGTAGTTCAAAGATAAGCTTGGGATTCAATGTACTTCTCTGAGCAATAAAGAATCACAGTACAATGAAAGTTGGCATGAAAGTTTCCAAGGGATTAACACTGATACCATACGTGTTGACTTTTACTTGGAAATTGTTGATCAGCACGGCTAAGTGCAGTTGTTCTTGTTGTTCATTATTATTTTTTTTCTTTTTCTTTTTTCTTTATAGAAAAAAGGTTAATTAGTGCAGTTGTTACAGTCATCATTCATCAACTACATATATTTCTGATCTCTTACTTTGTCAGAGCTGGTTCGTGTAAATCTAATTGGTTTCAGTAATGCCCTGATCTTATCAACTGATGTATTTGAAATAGTGTTTTTTTTTGTTTCTTTCTTTCTTTTTTTTTGGCTAAGTTATTCGAATAAGATTTGAATGCTATGACTATATATATTGCATGCTGATTCTACACCCGTTGGCTGATCGATATGGATGTATTTATTATAATCGTTATTTTTAGCTGGCATGGGTCGATCCTTTTTTATATATGTTGTGTTACAAAGGCTTTTTCTCCCTCTTTTTGAGGAAAAAAAAACTAATCATGGGAGGACCTCACAGTGCTCCATTTGATAAGAAAATGAAAAAGCAGTAATTATTTTACAAAGTTTCAACCACAGATTTTTCAAGTTTGAAAATAATATATATCCTTACAATAAGAAAAAAAAAAGAACAATTTAGTACTTTTCTTTGGAATTGTGACTGTCATTGTAGAGCGTAGGATATGTAACTTCATACAATATATAGGCGGATGAACTAGAAAATACAATAAGCTGCAAAACACTTTAACTGGGAAAATAAAAGTAGCAGAAAAGAGATTTGAACCCACCATTTGGTCGAATTTATGCAAAAAGCATTAATTATTGCGTTCCAAACTTTTAAAAGAGAAAATATATCTCTTTAGATGTGAAAATATTTCTTATAGAAAGAGAAAATATTTCTTACGGAAATTTATCACTGACGAACAGTTTTAGCTGAAGGTACCATAATTATGCTAAGCTATGGAGCATATATCTTATGAGTGATGATATGTTAAGAACTTAAGAAATATTAAGTGGTATGTAGTTAATAATTAATTGATGATTGATATAATAATTTATAGCTTCACACAATGACTGATCATCCTGCAAACTGAAGTCTCCAAGTTCAGTGCTGCAACTTCATAAAACATATGTGAATTATAGGATTGTTATAGTGACAAAAGTGTAATGTGTTTCATGTTATGAATTAAATTCTCAGCATGGTGTACGTCCCGAGCCACATATGGAATACCGGTCAGGCCAACCACCAGCATAATGAAATTTGCTGAAAACTCGCGAAAATCGTCTATTCTCCATTTCAGAGTTGCACTTATAGTTTTTTCGAACCTGCGACGCATGTTTCTTGTGGCACGCAGTGCGGCGCTCGTCCCAAGTGCAGGAGGCCGCATGGACAAGATCATTAAACGAAATGATCGGGTTAAGTCAGAAATATCCTCAATCTGTAGATCCATCTATCAACACACAGCATGCATAAGCATAACCATTAAATTTATACTGTATGATAATAAAATATTACTTAAGGATGAAATGAATTCTGGAATACATAGAAGTCAGATTCTGCCAGTCAAGTTGGGGTCGTGCATTGAAAACCTTCTTACTTCTTAATGGCATAATATAGGAGCCATTTTGCCTTGTCTTCTGCTCTATCATATTAATTGTTGAACAATACAAAATTTTGCGTATATAAGACGCCCCAATGCCTCGCATTGCTATCAGATCAACCACCCCAGGTACAACCACAATTCTCGCACTCATCGAGTCTAACCTCAGAGGAGTAGTGATATATTTAATTTCAGAAACATTTTTAAAGTAAAATAATATATTTTATTTTCTATTTCAAAGTTTTGTGGTTTAACATTTTTTCAAAAAATTTCTTCGAATTGGCAAACATGACTAAGAAGTCGTAGTTCAAATATTACGGTGTTGCAACTCGCCGGTCTACTTGGTGGGGGCTACCTCATGCATATTTGGAGGTACATCCATCCATACATATTATATGGATGCTATACACTACATGAATTTTAGCATTAAAAGAATTGTCGTATAATTAAACGAAAGCTGTACAAACTAATTAAAACATTGCTGCATAGAAGTTGACCGTTAAATTTTGTAGAACACATAACTTGATCGAATTTAATTAGGAGATTTTTTGGGTGTAACCCTTTGGGAGAAGTAGAACCTCTCTAAATTTAAAGAATTTTTTTTTTCTAAACGTTGGATGATGAATATGACTTCGGGCAACGAGTTAATGTAGATGATATTGGATGATACAATAAAAACATTGCCATTCAACAGGACTATCAAGAGTTCATACACAATTAGAAGTACACAGTATAAATCAGACACTACAACAAAAATAAGCTTCGACGATCGACTTTTCAGCGACCGTTATAAATTAGTCGCTAAAGACAAGCTTCTATGACCGACTAAAAAGAGATCACTAAAAGTCAGATCTTTAGTGACCACCACAACATCGGTCACTGTAAGTTCCGTTTTCAACGACTGATGTTGAATCGGTCACTGAAAGCATCAATGACTAGCGTGATATGACCAATTTCTAAATTGATCACTAAAAATATCAACGACTGTTTTTGATGTTTATGTGACCCTTTTTTGTAGTCACAGAAGACACTTTTTGTTGTAGTGAGAATATGCGTGGTATCTATCTCAATGCAAAACTAATACAGTTCAAATAATATCAGTGCAATCAGTGTAATCCCATATTAATGGCGATTCTGATATATACAATAACCTCATCTAACTTCTAAGTCAAATTGAAACAGCAAACCTCTATCATTTTGAACATCAGAGGTAGTTGGGGGAGTGAATGTGGATGATAAATGGGTATGGAGAGACACGAGCAAGCGGGCAAGTAAGGAGTCTCTTCAGCTCCTCCTCGTCATGGTAAACAGTGAGTGGACAGTGTGGGATGCGAGGGCGTTGGCACTGCATGCAGCTAGCATTTATGTACGTCGACGATGCCTGCTACTGCTGTTCTTTTCTGGGCTGTCGGACAGAGATTCCCTTATTTACTCCCTCCATTGCGAACCCCATCCCCCCCAATTTACTTTCCCCCATATTCCCTTACCCGTTTTCAGTACTTCATATTCAATGCCCTCTGCTAAAAGAATCTTCATTTATTCATTTCATCATCTTACATGTATGTATATCATACATCACATGTATGCTGCATTTTCATTTTAGCAGTGGGTACTAGTACTGCTTTTTCTGATCTCTTATACTGTTCTTGATTGATGATCTTGTTACTCTGATGATGATATCAGTCTGCTATAGATTTTGAAAGCTACTTTGGCAAGAAGAGGTAATTTCAACAGATGAATTGTTTAGCTGTCCCTATATGATTTTTCTTTTTTTTTTTAGATTATCTTCGAAAATCAGACTGCAACCGGTCTATTTTATGTAATTTTTATAATACATAAATTCACGAATAATACCAATCCATATTGTACTGACTAATAAGTCTCTATCATTGAACTGGACAGATTCGAAGGCTTATATTATCCTTTATGCGACACAAATAGAATAAATCTCCTACATTTGTGTAAGTAGTATTTATGGTATTCGATCCGAGACCTCTATTTCATGTGATTTGGAATGCTTAATTATGCTTGATGTGCCAAATTTACGATGATGCTCCCACAGACATTCCTTAAGGCTTCATTCGGATGTATAATTGTGAAGACTTGTAACTGCATTTCTATATTGGCTTAGACTTTTATGAGAGTTCATATATGTTATTTTTATTATTATCTTTTAGAAACATTAAGGTAAGAGGGAAAAAGGAAAAAAAAAAACATAGAGCTCATTATCTCACATTTTGAGAATTTATTAACTCAATAATGTATTAAACAGAGGCTCAACATTGTCACTCTAACTAATTTTGGGAAAAGTTTTAAATATTTTTTTTCTTGAGAGTAATTAGAAAATCCCGCCCACGAAGGGCCGACTTAGTGAAGACTTTGACAGGTAAATTTTCAGGTGGCGCTCATTCTGATTACAACGTCAGAATTTTGCATATAGACTCTCATGCTTAAACTCTGGTACTTATAAGGCTGAAGATTGCGCATCTCTAACAGCGGTTAGATCTTCTATAGACAGATGAACTGGCATGAGTCCATGCACCATGGTAGAGCATATAGAAATGTTTTTTGATGTATGATGAAACCTTTAGTAGAGTTTGATTATGTCGACTTGACTAATTAGTTTTATCATGGACGGATCATGAATCACTTGTCACGGATGTTCTTGTAAAAACCCTAGCTGGACAACACATGCATGTTTTGTTGAGAACATGCAGCCTAATCGCATAATTTAGCGAAATTATATATGTAGAAACATTTTAGTTTGCATTTGCTTGCAATTTCTACTGTAAAATTATGGTCTGTGCTATATAAAATCTACAAATGACGTTACGTATATGTATCCAGGCAGTGCACTTTAGGTCAGTGATGGTCCTAATGTAATATGAACCACGCATGCTAATGTAATATATCATGATACATAGCTGATACAATAATGTGTGCTTAAGATTACAATAGGACTATTAAAGGCTCTGATAAATAGTATTTTTCGCCGGATATTGTTATTAGTAATGCCAATAATATTATCATGAAAACTTGTGCTGTATCCATTAATAAGTGAAGAGACTCTTGTCTGTATCGAAGCAGTTTTACAGTGGTGATCGTCTTGGATGGACCCATTTGTAAAGTGAATACCCAAAAGAGAGAGAGAGAGAGAGAGAGAGAGAGAGAGAGAGAGAGAGAGAGAGAGAGAGAGAGAGATGGCCTTGTGATATTCGCGATTGTTTACTTCGATCATGAATGCTCGACCCACCTCCATTAATATACTTCTGTTCATCTTGTCTTGCATCTGTGATGAACATAACTTTCGAGCGATGCATTGCGCACACCCATCATGGGTCCATCTAAGGGAGTGTATCCGTATCACCATGACACCCATCCCTAGGGCCTCTGTAGGGTATCTTTGAGGTGAATCCGAAGGCATGTAATAAGGACATGAACACCCATCCTGAGGTCCTTCCATGGAATTGTGTAATATCACCATCCTGAGGTCTCCAAATGAGTATTACGAGGTGAATTATTCGTGATATATTTCTCTGCAAAACATTTAAATAACTTTTTTCAAAGAAAAAAAGAACATTGTCTTCAATGCAGGCTGCCAACTGCAGAGATCGCTGTAAGGTCTACGTATGAGCCGACGAAGCGAAGCATGCAGCGAGTAGGAAGATGGAATACAAATAATCTGCCCCATCCGCTGTTATATTGTCTATCTCATTATTTTCTCGTGGTCGCGTACGACCCGTAGTTTTACCTCGGCTTTAACCGAGGGTTTCCACGTTAAAATCGTGTTTGTTCTCTGCTGACTTTTCTTAACCTATCTCGTCTTCGAGCACATAAGAGATCGGTCGAGTACACGCTCGATCAATAATATTTTTTTTTTTGGTAAGTAGCAGATTATATTTAGCACAAAACTTAAAAATTACAACAGTTAGACATTAGGTCCTATACAAATCAGGACTCGAATGCTGTGAACAAAAGCTAAGAAATTTGAAAGAAGAAGAAGAAATAAAACTCATCCTAACAGACAACTTCATATCACACCTATCCAAATGGATGTATATCAAACACGGATTTACAAAAATTAATCTAAGCTAACAGGAATATTTCAGAAAATGTAGCTCTTAGTTTAGGTTCAATCTATCCAGGCGAGCAGTGAGGTCGCCTCTGAAATGAGAAACAATCAAGTATCAAATATCTCCCAGATTAAGGCTTTAAATTTAAAACTCTCCAATTACAAGACTAAAAATTTTTTACTATATCATTTTTACAAGACTAAAAATATATAGATGACATTTTTACTATATCTTTTTAGTTTCTTTACATACTAGATCTTACAATTATTTATAAATAATAGAACACATCTTCTTTATCAAAGCAACAAGACAGAAATAGGACAGAAGATTTGAATTTAAGAATATAAATAATTTGTCCAGTCTTTGTCCTATTCTTTGTTTCACTGATAGATGGTATGTGTAATATATTCATTATTTAGTTTGTTTATATGTTAGGTATTATCCATTATTAATGAGTAACAGGACACATGTGCTTTATCTTTTTATTTTATTTTTTAGATTATCGTAGAAAAATCTTATCCGTAAACGGTACTCTTCGAGTGACTGTCGTAATAGGTAAACTACATAGATGGCCCAGTTACATGTTATAGAGGGCTTGTTTCACCTTCCATAGAGTGTAGGAAGAGCTTCGCTCGCCACATCCTTGTGGGTAGCATCTGTGAAATTTGAGTCCCAAATTTTCGATTTCTAAACCGGAAGCTCCACCATTTGCTCTAAGTGCCATAGGCAGGATAACATGTGCTTTGTCAAAAGCAAAGAGATAAATGATGTCGCTTGCGGCTGCCACTAATGATGCACAAAAAAATATTTTCTTAATTACCAAAAAAAAAAAAAAAAAAAAAGGAAAACAAAGAAAACGATGCACAAAAAGCACAGATCACTGTTAATATATATTTTTTTTTTTTGGTAAGTAAGTACTTGTATTTAATCAAAACTATGAATTACAAAAACATTTGAAGATTGGAAAAGAAAATCAAATACATTGCTTCAAAAACTAACAAGATATCCTCCTATGCTATAAATGACTCCTTTGCAGTCCTTTTCACAACCAGATGTGCACAACATCCAGTAATAGAATAAGCATCTCCCAAAGCAAACAATGGTGCAGCTGAAAGTATCAAAAAATTCAAATATTGAAACCTAACTATATAGAGACTAATCCAAAAAAAAAAAAGAAAAAAAAAAAAAAAACTAAGATATCACCTCTAGAGTAACATTACATCCACATGCCGAAGTGCAAAATAATCTAATAAAAGGACAAAACCTTACCAATAGCCCACATAGATTTCAAATTCTTATGTTTATCCTTATGTTTTACTTTTTAGATAATAAAATGACAACTTTGCCAAGTATATAACCATTTGCAATTACTCATGATAGATAATTTTATCCTTACGTTTTAAAAGTAACAAAAAAAAAAAAGGCACCGTCTGCGTGGGCCCACATAGTGCACCCATTGATATAGATAAATTTTGGAGAAATTGCATTTTAGCCATGTTTTTTCAATTCGTACAAATCAGTCTCTGAAAATGCCGACAACGCGCTGCCACGTCGACGTCTGAGGAACTGATTTGTTTGAACTTTTGACAGAGAGGCTGTTACGTAATTTCCCCATAATTTTTTGAATGGCAATGATTCCGATTCTTACGCTACTTTTTAAAATCACTGTATTATTACATTGCGTCGTCCATGTCAGACACTAATATCTCCTAGTAGTATTTTATATTTTGATGATAAAGAAAAATCCTTAATGACTATGCAGAGCTGCAAATGGTTCTTTTTAGAAAAGCAAGTGATATCTGAACGAAACGCAGGCTTCATTTTAATCCGCAGGTACCAAGCACGGATATGAACATGGTTATGAAATATGATAATTTTTAAATGTAAGATACATAAACGATTTCAAACCATTAATAAAAAATATTAATATTAAAAAAATAGTTTAAATTAGATATATATATTATGTTATTTACTATTGTTTACTAATAATATTACATAGTATTTTATTTTTTATAAAAAATAAAAGTAGGACAAGCATGTCGATACTCACGTATGACATATTCGACACACTTTTTTTTTTGGATTATCATGATAGAACCTGTAATGCGAGCGCACGCCTCCGTAGAGATCTCGAACTCGCAAAAAATCTCTACGTCCAGCTCCGACGACGTTCTAGAATCCGAATACAGACCTTACATGAAAGAAGGTTTCTGTCACGAAATACAGATAATTTTATGTCGACAAATTTTTTTAAAAAAAATTATTATTATTTTGCTGATATTATCTGATGTGTCCGCTGAAATTCGGACGTGTCCATAATATATATTCATATTAGATACCAGAATAAAATTTCAATAGATTCGAAGTTATCAGTGACAAAAAGACATATTCCTTCACGAGTCAAAAGCAATCTTTTATCGGGACTACAAGTTCTGATCAGCAGTAAATACACATCGACCCTTCGAGATGGGATACCACAGACGATTCTCTGTGGTACGCGATCTGGGCCGTTAATCGGCCGAGCACGTATCACAAAATTTTTTATTTAAACTTTCGTTAATTTATTTGATCTAATTTTATACGTTTTTATGAAAAGTTATGAACTACAAAATTGTAGATTTTGATGTGATCTACAATTTTGTAGTTCAAAATTTTTCGAAAAAATATCAAACAATGTGTCAAAATGATGATCAAAAATTTTGATCATCATTTTGACATATTGTTTGATATTTTTTGAAAAACTTTTGAACTACAAAATTGTAGATCACATCAAAATCTACAACTTTGTAGTTCATAACTTTTCATAAAAATGTATAAAATTAGGTCAAATAAGTCGACGAAAGTTTAAATAATAAATCTCGTGATACGTATGGACCGATTAACGGCCAAATCGCGAAAGCACAGGCGATCCCATCTCTCAACCTTCATAGTGTTGTTGTACGTAGCACGGCAATGGATCGGACGAATCATCCTGAATCCAAATTAGATCTGACCAAATTATCCGACTGCAGACGACGCGACCTAAATCCGACCCAGTGAACCTACATCACTGATTTGAGTCCAACCTGACTTATATCCAGAAATCTAAATCCAGATCGGATTCGGATGGGGTTCAGTCAAACACCTATCTGACTCGACTTTAGATTCATATTATTTTTCCCCAGATCAATTTGGATATTTTAGTTTTGTGTAGGGGTGAAAACGAGTCGAGTAGTGCTTTGGTCAGCTCGGCTCGTTTGAAAAAATTTCGAATTCGAGTCGAGTTTGGTTCAAGCCGATTTCGAGTTTAATCGAGCCTAATAATTGTCAAATTATGAATATATACTGCTATTTATTTTTCACTCTTATATAAATATTATTGTACGTATCTATTAAAATATATTTATTTATAGTAATTTTTATTATTATATAATTTTTAATTATATATTAAGATGCTAAAAATTAATATCATAATGAATAAAATATTCTCATAATGACCTTATCGATTCTATTTTTCGAGTTTACGAACTTTCGAGCCGAGCTCGAGTATCACTCTGCTCGTTTAAAATCGAGTTCGAGTCAAATTTTTAGCGAGTCGAGCTCAAACTGCTCATAAACGGCTCAACTAATTTACAACGCTAGTTTCGAGTCTGCTCGGATAAAAAAGTTACAATTTTTTGATCTGAGCCGTGTCACTCTCCATGGATGTCTGATTGAATTAAATTGCTATTCACTAATTGTACCTGATAAGAAATTATGTATAAATTATATTCTTTTTCCAGTAATTTATAGACGAAATTTCAAAAGTTTGTTGATTGCTAGCAAAGTCCAAGGGCTACTTAATTCGAGATCTTGAGAAGTTATTGTGTGAGATTTGTCAAGCTTTTATGGTAGTTGAAGCAATGAAGTTGATGGGATTTAACCATGGAAACCTCCCATTCCAATTTTATATATATAAAAAAAAATGCAATTAGGTAGGCAATCTAGAAGTTAAAAAGAAAGGAAAAAAAAAAGGAGAAAAATCTAACTAGTAGCTAAACTTTCTTCAAATGGGCTTCCATATTTTTATTTATTTATTTCTATCGAGTATTTTCATGCAACCGAAATAATATTAATTATATTATTAATATTATTTTAAAAAATTCCTCGTAAGATTTTTTAAAAATCCTCTGTATCCCGTGGCAGGAGCCCCTGTTAATGGAAGGTCTGTACTCGGATCCCAGAGCGTCGGTCGGGGCTGGGCGTGGAAATTTTCCGCGAGTTTGAGG
Organism: Xerophyta viscosa; assembly: GCA_002076135.1. Lineage (NCBI taxonomy): Eukaryota > Viridiplantae > Streptophyta > Magnoliopsida > Pandanales > Velloziaceae > Xerophyta > Xerophyta viscosa. The sequence goes on along the minus strand of MJHO01000039.1, from coordinate 1,537,251 downwards.
TCCCTACGGAGGCGTGCGTTCGTATTACGGGTTCCACCACGATAATCTTTAAAAAAATATTAATTATATTATGTAAAGAAAAAAAAAACTACTCACCCTCAATAAACCACACACAACTAATCTCCACCACATATTCGTCTCGTGATCTGCATATTTATCTCCGTGATCCGTATAAATTATCAAAATTACAACTATATCCATTGTGATATGTGATCCTAATGTTGCCACATATGTTATTGTTATGTGATTTATTGTGTGATTTTTTGGATGAACATAGCAAAATCTTTATGTAAATTTAACAATTATAGTACATCACATTTCTATAAACGTATTTGTGCGGATTAGAACATCTAACCATAAAAAAGCCACATAACCACTAATTTAGCCTTATTAACTAACTGAGCCACGGCATATTTGTTTACTTTGAATTTTTTTTTTTTTTTTTTTTTTTTCATAATGCACTTAGTGTTTCTAACCTTTTGAAAATTAGTATGTATGTACAGTCTATATATCAAGAAATATCGATTTATGTATCGGATACTGTTTTGATGTACTTATTAGTAATGTTTTTACAGATTCTTATTATTTTTTAGGTTTATATTTGTTAAAAGTTTAGGGTTAGTTTAAGTAAATTAACATTAAAAATATCAATAGTAGCTACCGTATCATATTATTAGTGTCATGTACAATAAAATATCGTTAAAAAGAAAAGAAAAGAAAATCTAGGGTTAAATATGTAAAAATCAGCAACAGCATGCTTCTCTACTAGTTTTCCTCTTGCATTCAGCCTTCTTTGAAAAGAAGAGAGGATATATACCTCACTGTAAAGGAAAAACCAATTCATCAGGGGCCATGACGGCCCTGATGCACGGCATATCTCCATTGTAAATCCCCACATATACACATAATACTTTTGACGCTTGAGATGAAAGATAAACGAGCTACTGAGCGAGTAGATGTTAGTACGAGCTTCGAATTTTTATCCGCCAACCTGTATTCTACACTCACCCATAGAGATCGGATCTCATGTGGTTAAAACCATATTGGATCACCTGTGATGAGGATCTGGGCCGTCCATTCGGCCCAGCACGTATTATAAAATTTTTATTAAGTATTCGTCGATTTTTTTAATCTATATTTAAATATTTTGATGAAAAATTTTGAACTACAAAAGTGTAGATTTTGATTTGATCTATAATTTTGTAGCTAAAATTTTTTCGAAAAGCTGTCAAATAATATATCAAAATAATGATTAAATTGTTTATCATCATTGACACATTGTTGGCTTTTCTCGAAAAATTTTGAACTACAAAATATAGATCATATCAAAATCTATAACTTTATAGTTCAAAATTTTTTATAAAAATATTTAAAAATAGGTTAAATAGTCGACGAAAATTTAATAAGAAAAATTTTATAATATGCACTAGATCGGATGAACGGACCAGATCACGTACCATAGAGGTACCATGTGATGAAACTACATGGGATCCGATCTCCACCACTGCGTATTTTTTAAAATTTGAGTTACAAATTATGGCTATTGGATGATACACGTTTGATAACGTAGTGCTAGGATTACGTAGAACTGTCGTATCTTCGGGGTGAGTTAGATTTGACGAGGATTGTCGAGTTGATGTCCTAACGTAGGGTGAATTCTTGCTCTATTTCTCCAAAAATTTAAAAAAAATAAATAAATAAAATAAAGAAAAAAGTAAAAAAAGGAAACAAAAGGAACATGCCCGGCAAATTAAATCTTCCATCTCAATTAAAGTCCTAGACTGGATCATTGTGACAGAAACTATTAATACACGAGGGCTTTAGCCCATGAAATCATATGGATTGGGCCTGCACTATGACATGTGGTTGCCCTGGACTAAGATATTCAGGGTAAGGATGGGCGGGAAGTACCGAAGTACCCTCTCGAGATGGGGGTAAAGAGATTAAGGATAGATGTGAGGATTAAGAGTGGGGTGTAAAGAGACGGTTTAGTGGTATCGATACTATCGTATATTCTCATATCAATTATTTAATTAATATTATGATGTAAATATATATTATGTTTTGAATTAACCAAGATATACTTTCAGTATTTCACATGTTTCACTAGTTACTATCATATCTGATAACTAACTCGAACATTTTTTCTTTTTTCAACTATTGGTGGCACTCCCCCCCTCGCCAATTAAATGAAATGGTTCACTTTAACTAATCTGAAAAAATTGAAAAGTCAATTTTTTTATTTATTTTAAAAGAAAAGTAAAAACTAAAAAATTAGAAAGTCAGTTTCTTATTTACTTTAAATGAGAAAATGTGAAAATTAACTTTGTTTTCACTTTCCATCTTTATCTGATTTTTATTTTTTAATTTTTTTCATTAAAAGTTAGAAAATGGGAGGAAAGTTAGAGTTATTAGTATTTAATAATAATTATTTTTTAAAATAATTAAATATTAATATGTTATTATAAATTAATATATTATAACTAGCAAATATTATTATAAAAAATTTATTATTTTTAATAAATAATAAAAATAATAAATTCATATTCTTTAATAATAAAAACTGATAAATTAATAATGTTATTATTTTATTATATTATTTTAATTATATAATGATTTTAATAATTTATTACTTTTCTTAAAAATATAACTTAATACAATTACTAAATAATATTAGGTAAATAAAATAAATAATAGACTTTGAATTATCTAATAAATTAATAAATAAAATAGTAATTATTTTTAAATTATTATTAAAAATATTAATTTATAAATTAGTTTTAGTTATGATTAAAGAGTATTTTTAAATTATTATTAAATAATTATTTTGAATTATATTAAATAATATTATTAACAATTATTTTTTATAAATAAAATATTTTATTTATTTTCCACTTTACAAAACAAAGTAAACAAAAAAAATCTAAATCTACTTTCTTATCACTTTCCATTTCACCACTTTTTTTTTTTCACTATCTGCCTTACTATTTTATTATCACTTTCTTTTCACTTTCACTTTACTTCTTTCTTTTCTTTTTTATTTCACTTTCATATTTTTTACTCAAAGTAAACATCCCTTAAATCAATCCAAACGACTTCTTTAAATGCATACATAGTAGCTCATATGTCAAAATTGGAGTCCATCTTAACAGATTTTGATCTCCATTTTGTTTCTGTAGAACATAATAATTAGCAAACATTTCGTAATTCAAGCCTCTGCAAAAAGGAATACAAATTATGCACACAACACTCATCCATTTGAGACATACTTACCGCATATTTAGCGTCTCAAATCTTACTTATTAATAGCTTATTTTATTTTTCAAGATCTATAAATTACGCTAATCTAATTGTATATTCATAAAATGTAACTAAATAAAGCAACGAGTAGTGCAATCTATAGGACGTCACTTTCCAGAGCGAGTTATAAGAACTTGGCAAGTAAAAATTAGTAATCCAGTTTCATGTTTGAAGCTAAATAAAATCTTAATCCTCTCATTTGATAGTGACAATCACAACTGATTAAAGGCTAATTTCTATGTTATACCTGATTTGATTAGCTTGAAAATCTATGTTCACGATCAGTCACAGAGTACTTCACTACGGTGTTGTCAAGAGTACAAGTCATTCTGTTCCCCGTAGCTAGAATTACAAGCTTTATTTCTGGGTGCATGGCACTCAAATGCATGGTTTTTTTTTTTTTTTTTTTTTTTTTTTTTTTTTTTTTTTTAAATCAAAGTATTGTTTAAAAAAAAATTTAACATTAAATTTTTTTATAAAATTTACAATTTTAATATTCAATTTTTTTTTTTAAATATTCCTAAATAGGTGTTTTGTTGCTTCAAAACATAACGGGTTTAAAACCGACTTCAAAATAGTTTAAAATTTATTTTAAATCGGTAAATTTTAAAGTACCAAAATACATATTTAGAAATATTTTTTAAAAAACTTACAACATGAAAACAATAAATCTCATTAAAACCTATAATTTTAATATTGAAATATTTTTTAAAAATAATTAAATTTGTTTTAAAAAAAATAAACCATATACTGAAGTGCATGGAATCATCACTCTTATATAGCCGCAGCTCCTAATAGTTTAGTTAAACCGCCACGCATAAATACAACAATTACAAGTGGTTTAACTGTTATGACGAGTTATTGAGCCCCTCTCCTGCTAAGATTTTTTTTTTAAAAAAAAAACTCAAAAGAAAATTATATTCTACATTGTAGTGGGTAGAATTGAACTCATAATGCTTCATGAGTCCATGACCCATCCACGCCCACCAGTGGCTGCTGCTATTTTCCTTGCTAAAAACGCATCCAACACTTAGAATATCAACGACACAACACTTGCAGAAAGAAGATTGCCATAAATAAGGAAAATTACACCGCATTAATTATCAAAACTAAAAAAAATGTACTAGCACAAGAAACTATATCAGCACTCAGGACTAGTAGTGGTTCTTCAATAAAGCGAAGTGGATTCAATTTTGTAAATAAAAATTCCTATGAACAATTTTTTTTTTTTTAAAAAAGAAGAAAGTTATGCTCTAATTAGTTTATCATGTAATAAAGAAATATTAGAGCTAGAAAACCCCATATGCAGTCTTCTTTGTTTTTTTATTTTGTTGAGAATCCATCGCAAATATTGCTGTCTTGTAACTCATTTTAGTACTTATACTCTAATATTTCAAAGAGACAAGTGGAAATATATATATAAAAAAAAGAAACAGTTAACATGAGGAGCAAATAGAGCAGAAGTAAAATACAACGTGTTTGCAATTTGGAAATCACGTTTGGAAGAACCCCGTGGGGGCTACTTTAGAGATGCTCCATCATTGCTCATAAAGGATATATATATATATATATATATATATATTATATATATATATATTATATATATATATATATATATATATATATTTCTTTTTAAGATTATCGTGGTATATATATAGCATGCATCATCAGAAAATTTAATGGTTGAATGGTTGCCAACACAGACTTTCACAGAGTAGACATGACGGCTACAAGATTAGATTAATAATAATTTAAAAGGAGAAAGGTATGAAACTCAAGCATTTACAAACAGAAAATTCCATAACCCTCGGAACATAATCACGTATATAAGATTATTATATCAAATCTTCTGTCCCAACTCTCTATCACGTTCTCTGTCCCAAATCTTTAAAATACATATTTATAAATATTTTTTGAAAAAATTTTCAATATTAAAATTGTAGATCTCATCAAGATTTATAACTTTCATATTGAAAATTTCTCCAAAAAATACTTCTAAATATGTATTTTTTAGGTTCCAAAATATTAACATCTTAACGGATATTAAAACTGTTTTAAAACCCGTTAACACTTTGAGGCTTACAAACACATATTTAGAAGCGTTTTTTGGAGAAATTTTTAATATGAAAGTTATTAGATCTTGATGAGATCTATAATTTTTATGTTGAAATTTTTTTCAAAAAATACTTACAAATATGTGTTTTGAGGGTTTGGGACAGAATACGGGATAGAAAATTGGGACAGAGGATTTGAATCCGACACAAGAAGCCAATAAAACATATCCGATCTATAGTTGCAGTAATTAGCCAATCGAACTTTTACTATAAAAAGTAAAGTAATTCGATCCAATCTGTTCTCAAATTTCAATTTAGCACTTAGCATCATTGCATGCAGGTGCATCCTTTCTCTTTTTCTTTTTCTTTTTTCATATTTTTTTTTTTTTTACTATTAGAACCATTTACCATCCATTACTTTAACGATCGGTCCTAAAACAGGCTTCAACAGCTGTTAAATCACCGATTAGAATACTTTCACAGTACTCGAAAGGGAAGGAATGTTCCTTGCCAATATAAATTAGCCATATTAAGCACTCTTTTTCTTTTCCTTTTTGCTTTTTCTTTACCTCTATTCTTTATTTCATTTTGTTAGCATCTAGTTTGCTTGCTATATGAAGCTTAGAAGGTTCCATGAGACCCATTAAAGAGGAGAACTGGAATGAAGCGAGTGACCAACTCAATTTCCTTCGATCATAATCATGGCAGAAGAGATTGTGAAGGTCTACTATAGCAAGCCTATACTTCCACATGTCTCGAGGGTGCTCGCATGCCTTTACGAGAAGGAAATTCGACCCGAACCCATCCTCATGTATGACGGTAAGCAGATGTCACGCGACTTCCTCAAGCTTCAGGTAAAGGCCAAATTTAGATTTCCTTCTACTGTTAATAACATTGACATGACACTTCGAGGCACAGTTTTACACGCCGGGTGGTATATCTATGAGTTGTCGGCAAGACACGAACCAACATAGTACGTGCCGAAAAACTTTACATATAATTATTAAATTAACTTCAATCTTTTTACTTTTACTTTAAAAATAACAAATAAATATATATTTCAGCACAGTCGGCATGGCATCATAGACCGGCACGTGCAGGGGTCTGAGTTGCCGAAACTCGGCTAGACTTCACACTGAAAAACTTGGTTTGAGGTTTATCAGTAAACCTGGAAGATGATAAAGCCTTCTGTGCAAACTTCCAAACTTTCTACCATGGCAAGTTAGCAAGTATGAAAGAGAGTTGCATGTGTTTTATTGCTTCTGCTAAGTTAAAAAAAAAAAGTTATTCTACAAATAATGTATGAAATGTAAGTATAATTTAGTAGCAACCATGCATATAAATCAGTTAGAACTAACATTATAATATACTAAAATCTTCTTAGAGTTCGCGAAAACCTACATGCATGCTGTAAGTCCTTTGTCAGTAAAAAGCTATTTTGGGCTGTTTTTAGTACATTTTTCGCTTAACGCCTTCTTTATTCTTTCCAACCAGGCCTCTCGGCGACCTCACATACCTGGCTTTGAAGATGGGAAAACCAGCCTTTTTGGTAAGCTTCACATTCCATAAATTTGTTCCAAATAGTCAAATTTGTTCCATAAATTTGCTCCACTAAAATCCTGCAATTTTGTAGCATGCTTAACAATTAGGATGTCCTGTTGGATAACTTGCATTCATTTAACCAGGAACAATCATATGCAGAACCTAAGTAGCACTTGTATAGAAGACCATACATAATCAAAGATAACTTAGTAGAACACCTTCGACAATAAAACGACGACATAAAACAGTTTTCCGCTATCACCTGGCTGTTAAATTTTATGCGTTGGACAATTGCTATAAACTTAACGAATTTACTTGAATAATCTGAGTATAAGGCTTGGGGGAAATTTCAAATTGTGTCGGATAGCTCGAAAAAAAGTCGATCATTAAATTGGTTGAAAGTATCTCAGTGGTTTGGTTCAAATCGCCCTGTTAAAACTCTTCTGAATCATAAAAGGTATTTGTAACATTTATTAAATTTTGGATCAATAATGCACAAATCATTTCTAAAGACATAGATGGTTAGGGAGGGCGGTGTTTGGATTGTAGATTAAACATGCACTTATATTATCACTTAGTTTAAGTAGTATTATTATTATTATTTCATTTTTTGGATTATCATGCAGATGAGGAAACCTTCACTCAGAATTTAGAATAAAAAACAGTTACATCTTTTATAGTTTGCTGATATGAAAATTTTACTGGTAACATTTTCTTCTTAATTTTATTTTCCCAAGCATTTTAAGAATTTAACTGGATTCATGAATCTGAGATCTCATCCAAGTTTCAAGATAACAACATTCAAATCTCTACCTAGACAAGTTGTCCAGTTTACAAACAATGGTGCTAGCATTTAGAAAAGTCACCTGACCTACCAACTACTACCATTTCTCTTTATTCTTAGAACACTCTTTCACTTAATTAGATGAATAATAAATGTTTATAGGACAAGTTACAACTTCACCAACAAAACTATGACATAGTAACAAATAGGTGATAATCACACAATTCAAATAAGCGATCGCCATCATATTATGAAATTCGAAGCTGTATAGCATATAGTGAAATTGCCATGCGTAAACTGGTTAGTTACCACATAGTTTCTATTATTGATTCCATCTAGTTAAATATAATATTTTTATATTCTTATTGATGCCTTTGTGAAAGTAATAGCAGTTAATGTATGAAGAACACTCCACCTCAGATTCTCAGGAAACAGATGTGACGATTTTCACGAAGGCATCATCCTTGCAAAAAAATTCAATGATATTAGTAGATACAAAATTCTGCATGAAACACCTTTCACATTGTAAGCTCTTGATAACCTGATATTCGAATTAAGCAAGAACTATGGTATGCAAATTAAGATAACCAAACGCAAGTAGTTTATGAGTTACGAAATCAGGTAAGCAATTGCAAACAGAACTTTTCGACAAGTGAAAAAACCATATTGCTGACCTCAATCTTAAAGTAAAAAATCAATTCAAGATAGTATGGTAAGACTAAGCAAATACATATAAATCTCCTATTTGGTTTTTGATTTCAGAGTCCAGGAAAATCTGCAGATATGTTGCAGAGAAGTACGCAGATAGGGGATACAAATACCTGCTCGGGAAGGATGTTCTTGAAAGAGCCTCCATCGAACAATGGCTCAAGACAGAGGAACACAGTTTTGATCCACCCAGCTGGGCTTTGGTATTCCATTTCGCATTCGTCCCCGAAGAAAACCGACAGCTGATTTCTAGCAACGAGAGGAACCTAGCCAAGGTGTTGGATGTTTATGAGCATAGGCTAGGTGAAAGTCAATACCTGGCAGGGGACGAATTTACGCTGGCAGACCTTTCACATCTCCCCAACTCGCATTATATTGCCAATTCTGAGGAGTTTTGTCATTTATTTAAATCGAGAGAGAATGTGAGCAGATGGTGGAAGCTTATTTCAGACCGAGATTCATGGAAGAAAGTGGTCGAGATCCTGAACGAGGACAAAGCGCGAACAGAACATCATCCAGATCAAACAAGTTCCGCTAAGGAAGAATCTCGGAAGAAAGCTGAAATTTCAACAGAGACAAGCCCTCCAGCAGGTCCTCCAAGTAGAAGCGCCCATCCTCAAACACAAAGCCCTAAATTAGGACCTAATCAATCAGCTCCAGTTTCTGAGGCAGCCACCAAATTAACACAAGCTGATGAAGCTGCTCCTGAACAAAAGGCTACCTCTAGTGAACAAACTGCTACTTCTCACGTGGACTCCAGCTCTAAAGGTGAATTTATCAACATGTTCTTTCAGATAAAAAAGCTCAAGATTCTAATGTTAAAAAAAAAAAGGTCAAATCCAGTAAGAACTCCAGCTCAAAAAGTGAATCTTCCAACAAATTTTTTCAGATAAAGATTCCCGTGCTGAGCAAAAGGCGAACTCCATCGGGAACACGGCCTCTAAAAGTGGATCTGATCAACTTGCTCGTTCAGATGAAAAAACTCAAGAGTCTCATACTGAACCAAAATCCAACTCCGCTGCGGACTCATCTCAGCCAACCAGAAGCAATCTAACACAGCTAATCAAAGTGCTTCATCTCAATTAAATCAAGATAACAATCAAGAAGCTGACTCCTTACAGTCAACTGCGGAACTAGCTCCGGAACACAGCTGATGAAGCGCTCCTGAACAAAAGGCTACTCTGGTGAACAAAAGACTACTTCTCATGAGGACTCCGGCTCTAAAGGTGAATTTATCAACATGTTCTTTCAGATAAAAAAAGCTCAAGATTCTAATGTTAAAAAAAAAGGCCAAATCCAGTAAGGACTCCAGCTCAAAAGTGAATCTTTCAACAAATTTTTTCAGATAAAGATTTCCGTGCTGAGCAAAAGGCGAACTCCATCGGGAACACGGCCTCTAAAAGTGGATCTGATCAACTTGCTCGTTCAGATGAAAAAACTCAAGAGTCTCGTACTGAACCAAAATCCAACTCCGCTGCGGACTCATCTCAGCCAACTACAGAAGCAACATCTAAATCACAAGCTAATCAAAGTGCTTCATCTCAATTAAATCAAGATAACAATCAAGAAGCTGACTCCTTACAGTCAACTGCGGAACTAGGCTCCGGAACACAAGCTGATGAAGCTGCTCCTGAACAAAAGGCTACCTCTGGTGAACAAAAGACTACTTCTCATGAGGACTCCGGCTCTAAAGGTGAATTTATCAACATGTTCTTTCAGATAAAAAAAGCTCAAGATTCTAATGTTAAAAAAAAAAGACCAAATCCAGTAAGGACTCCAGCTCAAAAAGTGAATCTTTCAACAAATTTTTTCAGATAAAGATTTCCGTGCTGAGCAAAAGGCGAACTCCATCGGGAACACGGCCTCTAAAAGTGGATCTGATCAACTTGCTCGGTCAGATGAAAAAACTCAAGAGTCTCGTACTGAACCAAAATCCAACTCCGCTGCGGACTCATCTCAGCCAACTACAGAAGCAACAACTAAATCACAAGCTAATCAAAGTGCTTCATCTCAATTAAATCAAGATAACAATCAAGAAGCTGACTCTTTACAGTCAACTGCGAAACTAGGCTCCGTAACACAAGCTGATGAAGCTGCTCCTGAACAAAAGGCTACCTCTGGTGAACAAAAGACTACTTCTCATGAGGACTCCGGCTCTAAAGGTGAATTTATCAACATTTTCTTTCAGATAAAAAAAGCTCAAGATTCTAATGTTAAAAAAAAGGCCAAATCCAGTAAGGACTCCAGCTCAAAAAGTGAATCTTTCAACAAATTTTTTCAGATAAAGATTCCCGTGCTGAGCAAAAGGCGAACTCCATCGGGAACACGGCCTCTAAAAGTGGATCTGATCAACTTGCTCGTTCAGATGAAAAAACTCAAGAGTCTCGTACTGAACCAAAATCCAACTCCGCTGCGGACTCATCTCAGCCAACTACAGAAGCAACATCTAAGTCACATGCTAATCAAAGTGCTTCATCTCAATTAAATCAAGATAACAATCAAGAAGCTGACTCCTTACAGTCAACTGCGGAACTAGGCTCCGGAATACAAGCTGATGAAGCTGCTCCTGAACAAAAGGCTACCTCTGGTGAACAAAAGACTTCTCATGAGGACTCCGGCTCTAAAGGTGAATTTATCAACATGTTCTTTCAGATAAAAAAAGCTCAAGCTTCTAATGTTAAAAAAAAAGGCCAAATCCAGTAAGGACTCCAGCTCAAAAAGTGAATCTTTCAACAAATTTTTTCAGATAAAGATTCCCGTGCTGAGCAAAAGGCGAACTCCATCGGGAACACGGCCTCTAAAAGTGGATCTGATCAACTTGCTCGTTCAGATGAAAAAACTCAAGAGTCTCGTACTGAACCAAAATCCAACTCCGCTGCGGACTCATCTCAGCCAACTACAGAAGCAACATCTAAATCACAAGCAAATCAAAGTGCTTCATCTCAATTAAATCAAGATAAAATCAAGAAGCCGACTCCTTACAGCAACTGCGGAACTAGGCCCCGAACACAATCTGATGAAGCTGCTCCTGAAAAAAGGCTAACTCTGGTGAACAAAAGGCTACTTCTCGTGAGGACTCCGGCTCTAAAGGTGAATCTTATCAACATGTTCTTTCAGATAAAAAAAGCTCAAGATTCTAATGTTAAAAAAAAAGGCCAAATCCAGTAAGGACTCCAGCTCAAAAAGTGAATCTTTCAACAAATTTTTTCAGATAAAGATTCCCGTGCTGAGCAAAAGGCGAACTCCATCGGGAACACGGCCTCTAAAAGTGGACCTGATCAACTTGCTCGTTCAGATGAAAAACTCAATCTCGTACTGAACCAAAATCCAAATCCGCTGCGGACTCATCTCAGCCAACTACAGAAGCAACATCTAAATCACAAGCTAATCAAAGTGCTTCATCTCAATTAAATCAAGATAACAATCAAGAAGCTGACTCCTTACAATCAACTGCGGAACTAGGCTCCGGAACACAAGCTGATGAAGCTGCTCCTGAACAAAAGGCTACCTCTGGTGAACAAAAGACTACTTCTCATGAGGACTCCGGCTCTAAAGGTGAATTTATCAACATGTTCTTTCAGATAAAAAAAGCTCAAGATTCTAATGTTAAAAAAAAAAGGCCAAATCCAGTAAGGACTCCAGCTCAAAAAGTGAATCTTTCAACAAATTTTTTCAGATAAAGATTCCCGTGCTGAGCAAAAGGCGAACTCCATCGGGAACACGGCCTCTAAAAGTGGATCTGATCAACTTGCTCGTTCAGATGAAAAAACTCAAGAGTCTCATACTGAACCAAAATCCAACTCCGCTGCTGACTCATCTCAGCCAACTACACAAGCAACATCTAAATCACAAGCTAATCAAAGTGCTTCATCTCAATTAACTCAAGATAACAATCAAGAAGCTGACTCCTTACAGTCAACTGCGGAACTAGGCTTCGGAACACAAGCTGATGAAGCTGCTCCTGAACAAAAGGCCAAATCCAGTAAGGACTCCAGCTCAAGATTCTAATGTTAAAAAAAAAAGGCCAAATCCAGTAAGGACTCCAGCTCAAAAAGTGAATCTTTCAACAAATTTTTTCAGATAAAGATTCCCGTGCTGAGCAAAAGGCGAACTCCATCGGGAACACGGCCTCTAAAAGTGGATCTGATCAACTTGCTCGTTCAGATGAAAAAACTCAAGAGTCTCGTACTGAACCAAAATCCAACTCCGCTGCGGACTCATCTCAGCCAACTACAGAAGCAACATCTAAATCACAAGCTAATCAAAGTGCTTCATCTCAATTAAATCAAGATAACAATCAAGAAGCTGACTCCTTACAGTCAACTGCGGAACTAGGCTCCGGAACACAAGCTGATGAAGCTGCTCCTGAACAAAAGGCTACCTCTGGTGAACAAAAGACTACTTCTCATGAGGACTCCGGCTCTAAAGGTGAATTTATCGACATGTTCTTTCAGATAAAAAAAGCTCAAGATTCTAATGTTAAAAAAAAAAGGCCAAATCTAGTAAGGACTCCAGCTCAAAAAGTGAATCTTTCAACAAATTTTTTCAGATAAAGATTCCCGTGCTGAGCAAAAGGCGAACTCCATCGGGAACACGGCCTCTAAAAGTGGATCTGATCAACTTGCTCGTTCAGATAAAAAAACTCAAGAGTCTCGTACTGAACCAAAATCCAACTCCGCTGCGGACTCATCTCAGCCAACTACAGAAGCAACATCTAAACCACAGGCTAATCAAAGTGCTTTATCTCAATTAAATCAAGATAGCAATCAAGAAGCTGTACCCAACAGCAAGAAGGAATCTTCAGGTGATGAAAAGGAGCAACCCAAATAACCATATTTTTGTTCAGATACTAAAGAAGCTTGAAACTGCAAACTTTTTATGAATTTTCATGCTCGTCTGGCTAGTGGCATGAAGAAGCATCTTAATAACTTGCAGCAAGTTTGATGTCTCCTGCAGTACCCTTCGGCAGTTTTTGTGTTTCTTTCTATAAAAGAATATTCTCTTAATAAACGGTATCACACTTCTTTCATTTACTAGAACTGTTTAGCATGTCAATCTGTATCATTAGTCCAACTAGGTTTGCACCCGTGCGATGTACGGTTATAAGTCATATATATAATCATGCATATAAATAATAATCTTAAAAAATTTTGTACATGATAAAAATTTATTCTAAAAAATTAATATTAAATAATAAATAATATAAAATACAATTATTTTTATACTAATTTTTATTATATTTAGATTATTTTTATAAATTATTATTTTAATTAAATATTTATTTTGTAACATTAGACCTTCCATATTTTTCAAATAAGTTATATGACTTTATAAATTCCTATCAATTAATACATATACCACATGGCTTGTTTAAAATAAGAGCAAATGCCACAAAAATTATTCAAAATGCCACGCGGCATAACGACTTTTATCTCCCAGTTTTATATATATATATAGATTATGGGCTTCTTCGAGGACGATGAATTGCTGGATTTGAATAATTTTCCTGCCTTATTTTCTGCAATTATAAAGCATTCAACTATCAGCAATGTGCTTAAGTGCTTAAAAAAAAAAATTTAAAAAAAAAAAGAAAAAGGAAAAGAAGATTATTGTCTGAATATGCAAACAAGAACAACATTGTATAAAATTTTGCCATTCTGCTTAAACTTATTTTCTTTTCTAAAATAAGGTTGGAAAATTGATGTCAGAGTCTTGACATGTCCGGTAGCCAACGGAGTTGGCCGGAGGGAGGTCAAACGTCCGGGACGGCGAACTGCAGCTGCTGGAATGAATCTCAGCTTGTTATAGCTATTAGTTATAATGAGCAGTGGCGGATCCACTGTGTTAGCAGTGGTGTCAAGCGACACCACTGCGCCGGCGGCAGATTACGTACAAGTAAAACTGCTAAATGTCGTTATGCGCAGCCGAGTAGTTGGACCGGGTAACCTCGCGGGGCTCGGCGCGAGTTCGAATCCCACTCGGCTCGTTTGTTTCTTTTTTTTTTAATAGTCTTAACCAGTTAACCAACCTAACCCTAAAACTAATTTTTCCCAAATCCACCAGGCTCGCAATCGCCGCCCCCGCGCCCCACCGGCCGTCGCTGCCCCACCAGCCGCCGCCAGCCACTCCTCCTCCGGTACTCGCCCCACCGGCCATCACTGCCCCACTCGCAGTCGCCTCGCCTAGCCGCTGCCCCCTGCCCCCACAGGCCCGCGCCCCCGTAGCCCGGCCCCGCGCGGCCGCGCCCCTCCTGCCGTTCACCGCTGACCCGCCGGCCGCCCCTCCGGTCTCCAGCACCTTAAAGGTTTAAATCCCTCTCTCGTAGTCGTCTCTCTTGATTCTCGAAATCAATCAGGTATCTCTCGCTTTATTATCTTATGTCGTAGTGTTTGTTTAGTAGTTAAAGTCGATTAATACTTTGTATTGTGACACCACTGCAATAAAATCCTGGATCCGCCACTGATAATGAGCCTTCAAATCTCCGCCATTCGTTGCGCTCGTCTGGAACTGAAGTCAGCGCATGCTGAGCACGTGCGTCCATGGGGCAAAGTGGTATTTTGCATGTCATCTTCCTCCTTTATTAGGGGACGCAGGCTGTTGCTTTGAAGGAAGAAGATTGATGAACCCAACATAGTTTTCTACTCAGTTGATCTTGATTTCTTTTCAATTTCTTTTTAAATTACTTCATGTAGTTGTAAATGTAAATGTTACTAATCAAGTCCAATTGAATCTAAGATTTAGTTACTTCAATTTCGCTTGGATTTACTGTCCTAACAAGTGCTCGATGAAATGTCTTCCATTTTCAGTCCGTGATTTCTCGTCGGCGACCACCGGAATCTGGCTGTTTGTAACAATTGATATATCAATTTGGAGAAAATTAACACTTTAATCCATAAGATAGCCAAATTGCCAATACCAAATTACAAACCTCAGAGAAAGAAAAAAGAGAAAAGAAAAACAGAGCCAACTCCGCTGGTTGCTCGACCGATTTGGTCTACTACGCCCATACGCTTAGGTCCAGCTTTCGAAGGCCAACACTGCTGCTCCTTGTGGGGGCAGCGAGTGGGTTTTTGAATGTTCACGTGCGGCGCAAAGGGCCAGGCTATAGAGCAGGCTTTCCCAATTACGCTACAAAAATGTAATAAATAATAGGTTGGGGAATAAGCAAATTATAAAAAGCACTGCTATATAATAGAACTATTAGAATTTCTGATACAATAAAACTATAATTATCAAAACTATAGTAAATATTTTGAAATGTGCATAATATATAATTATGATATATGACATACTTTAACATAATGTTTTTTAGTAAAAAAATTTTGTTGCAAGTTTATTTTGCTATTCATTATAATGATTTTATCATGTATAATTTATAGGACTGTTTTATATGTATTGACAGTAGACATGTAGCAGCATGTATCTCTGAGGAAGACAAACTACTATATATAAGACGAAAAATAGCGTACACTCAAAAGAGTTCATGTGATTTTAACATGTGTTTCATATTTATATCAGCATATTGGAAAATATCAGCATATGATATGCGTGTCGTCCTTCGTGCGATTATCACACTAAGTGTGAAATTTCCACATCTGCCATCATGTATTGTTTCTGTTTTGTACTGCCTCAAATGACACTAATTTGATTTTTGTCGGTTGATAATAGGTAAGTATTACTTGGTGGATATAGGGTTATCCAGACAAACAAGAATATTAGTACAAACAAGAATATCCAGACAAACAAGAATATTAGATATTACCAAACCGAGTTTTAATATGATACTCCAAAGACAACCATGAAATGCTTTCGTAGAGCACATTCATCATTTAGGAGTTGTATTGCAATGTCTTTTGGAATATTGAAAAAAAAGAAGGAAGATACTTCATGCTATGCCAAAACACGAGATCAAAGTACAAGTCATGATTGTTATAGTGGCATGTGTACTATATAACTACATACGAAAGACTGCCACTAAAAAAAAAATAAGTAAAAAAAAAACTTTTGATATACTTGATAAGTAAAGTTATGTACCACATATTATGATTTGTCCGATGCACAAAATAATAGTTATAGGCAAATGAGTGAAATTCGTAATAATATTGATATTTCGTCGTGAAAAGCCTAGACGACGTAATTAAAATTTTAAGGAAAAACTGTCATATATATATATATATATATATATATATAATATATATATATATATATATATATATATATATATATATATTATATATATATATATATATATATATATATATATTTGGTAGGCAATGTAATTCATACTTTTATATTTTAAAGTATGTAGCTAATATATATGAAGTCTATTGATATGAATGATAGCATAAATATGATAAAGATGCAACTCGTCTCCTTTTTGGTCATTTCATATCTATGATCTATATGAAAAAATTCTATTTACTAAGCACTCTTACAAAAATCAGCTAGATAGATATACCAGCTATATAAGCTAGATTAAAGCACAAGCTATCAACTGTTGTCAAACACACCCAAAGTAACAATACTTGGGTTAAAAGATAATATTTTAGGCATTCAAATTTTATTCATAATTGAACTATAGTATTCTTGTAGTATTTATTTTTGTAGCTTAGTGATTTTAGAAACATAAATGAAATTTCCATTTTTCAGTAAGTATCAATAATATTTCTAACTCTTCCAGGGATAAATTGATATTTATCATGAGGATTGGCATAGATGAACATCTAAATCAGATCAATTCAAACCAGTAAGCTAACCCCAGCAAACTCAACTCATCCCAATTCAGCGGACCAGATTGCTTCTATGGGTTACCTATTTGCAGCTCAGTTGCAAGCCTTGTACGTCTCGAGATCCAGCTTGTAGTTTGTCGGCAGCAGAAGCTCGTCGTCCCCCTTCTTCTTTGTCAGCAGCGGAAGCTCGAACTTACGAGAATGAGATCCCGCCGACCTATGGAATATTCAGTCCATACCATTAGCTGTCATACGCAAATTACCTGCAACCTGACCATCGCCTGCACGAAGCAAACATCGATTCCTGCTTGCCGCCGCACGTAGACTCCTGTTACGCCTGTAACTTCACCAGGTTCCTCGGTGCAAGGGAATTGCCAACATCACCAAGGAATGAGTAGAAGCACTTGTTGAATACATATATCAATCTACATCAGTAAATATAACTCAGTTATAAAGTTATCTTGAAGCATAGGTAATTTAACAGTTGCACTATTTCATAGGTACATTAGGAAGCTCTTACAACATCACATGACCGAGCTAAAAAGCACATTCTTGTACCATTGGAACTTTTCGAAATGCAAGCCTCTATCAGATATTTAATCAATGGATACATAACAGCTGACCCCAGAAGCTTGACAAGATCTTGATCGCGGTGAGGTTTTCCAATGAGAGCACGCACTGGATCAGCTACCTTTTTTCTGAGTTGACGATCTCGGTACTGTTGTTGGAATCGAGGACACCATTTATCTCGCACAAGTACTCAAAGGAAAACCTGCTGACAATACCTGGCCCTCCCTGGTGTACAACAATCTCTCATCAACAACTTCATAGGTGCTTACGGTTCCCCATATGTAGGGCAGATAGGCGAGATACAACATCTTTAGATGGGTGTTGGAAAATGAATGGATGAGATTAGCAGGAAATTCAATGGTGAGGCAAAAATATTTATTTTTTCCAATCAAGGATCATCAATTTGTACAATTTTTTTCTGAACCTATAACCCACATCCATTCTTTGACGGCCTTTCCCTTCGCGATAAACCTTCCAACATTCTGCCTATCTATCTTTAAAGGACTGTTCAACCGATACATCACCTCCGACACTAGCTTCTTAACGGGTGATTTCCCTCTAGTGCCACTATGTCTACCAACTCCACAAACAACAGAAACTTCAACAGCAACAGTCTTGTTCTCAGCAAACTTCAATCTAAGCTCCTCCATCCATTTCAGAAGGATTATATATGCTGAAACTAGATGACAACCATGTAAATCTAACTTAATCTCAGAAGAATCCCATTTCAAACACTCATCCAAAACACCGAGCCCCACAGCTTCTCTAACCAGCAAGCCTTGGGTAGCCGATGATGGTGAAACACTTTCTTCAACCCTCTCGATAAGGTCTTGGATCGAAAGTGGAAGTGAACCCAAATCTTCCATCAAGCGAACAACTAAATGGCAGGAGTTTAAGACACAATTTAGAGTACGAACACAGAAATCAATATTCAAGTCCTTCGCTTTCCTAATCCAAGAGAGCATCTCTACTAGCTTTCCATGTCCACCGTAACACGAAAGTATAATATTAACACAAATTAAGTCCACTTTAAAGCCGTTGTTTTCCATGTCAGCTATGACTCTTCTCATCTCCAAAAACAAACCCAACCGCCCGTAGCCCTGCACGATAAGCCTGTATTCGAATGCCGAAGGTTTAAAACCAACGCTCTGCATTTCGTCAAGCGCTTTCTCTGCGTCACAAATCATTCCTATTGAGCAAAGCGACCTTATCATCGATTCGTGCATATTTCTCCCAGACAAACCAACATCTCGAGCACGAGTATATGCAGCGATCATTTTTTGCTTCAATCCGCGACTAGCAAAAGCTCCAATGAGATTGGAATAGAAGAGGTTCAACTCACGAGGAGATTTCAGCCTCGAGATGGCGTCGGCGAGGAAGATCTCGGCCTCCACGACTCGATTTTGCTCCTCGAGTAAAGTGATGACCTCGGCAGCGAGCTTAGGGTTCCATTTGAACCAGTGGATCTCGTTGATTTGCTGGTATACCTACAAACAAAGATGGATTTTAACAGATTGTTGAAGGAGAAGATGTTTAGGGACCAAAGAAAGAGAGTGACTACTGGGAGAGCGAGAGGAGAGGAGCGGGAGAGGAGATCGGAGAGGGCGTTGAGAACGGTAGATTTGGAATTGGCGGCGATGAATTTGCGGGCGAGGCGCTCGCCGGCGGAGGAATCGCCAGCGGCGGCGTCGAGAGATGATAACAGACGGTGAATTTGTTTCCGGGCATCAGCGCGGCCGTCCCCGCTGCCGCGGGCCTTGCATGCGGCTGCGATGAGTCTCGACGGCGGAAGTACTGACGTACCCGCCATTCTATCGGCTAAGGATTTCTGGTTGTGCCTAACCGGCTATTAGCAAAGGGATAATTGCGTATCGGCCCCCTATTTTCGGGGGTACGTTTCTGAAGGGTTAATTTGTAAAATGAAAATAAATCAGCCTTCGAAAATATATTTTTGTGGGCTGATTTGTGAAAAGTTAGAAAACGGGAGGCTGATACGGCAAAGCCCCATTAGCAAATGATAACCGACTTTCGCATGTAGTTCTAGAGAGAGAATTTTAGGTGTAACAGTTATATCACGTCACTTCGTGTAACACGTATTGCATCAACCATAACGGCAATTGGCATATATCGGCAATCTTTAATCCACTTGTTGAAAGATTCGGCCACATTGTTATTCATATAGCCCCATCTTGGACCAGGAAAAAGGGAGTTCGCCCAATGTCTAGGGTCGATGTCATTAAAGAAGTTAGGTGACTTTCTCCCAAACTTGTCAACAATCTTGCTCCATATCCCATTGAACTCACTAAGATTTGTTGTCTTGGCAGCTCTCTTGAATTGTTTAATCCACTTCTTTCTATCCTTTCTTTCACCTCTCAGCACATCTTTCTTAAAATTATCAATGATATGGCGAAGGCAGTGGGCATGGTGGCTTAATGGAAAATGTTTAGAAACAGATTTCAAGATGCTGCTGTGTCGATCTGAGTAGATAGTATAGGCTTTGTGAGGAACACACAACTTAAGCCGCTCCATAAACCAATTCCAATTTTCATCATCCTCCCCGCTAACCACACAAAAAGCTATCACAAATGTGTTATTATTCGCATCCAATGATGTGGCAGCAAATAAACATCCTTTATATTTATGCTTTAAGAATGTACCATCAATAAATACCAATGGCCTGCATGCCTTCCTAAAGCCCTCAATAGATGCACCTAATGAAATAAACAATCTAGTAAACCTCTTGGTGGCTTCGTTAACTTCAAGATAGACCACACTTCCAGGATTGCTACTAATGAGACTATCGCAATACCATTTAAGATAGCCAAAAGACAATGAATCCTTTCCATGTATCTCCTCCCTTGCACGTTCTTTTGCACGCCAGGCTTTGTTGTAAGAAATTTTCACCCCATACTCTTTGTGAAAAGTATTAATTATGTCAAGAGGCTTAGTCAGGGGCATATCTCGCAGCTTCTCTTTAATCAAACCAGCAACCCACTTTCTTGTACTTCTTGGATGACCTATCTGATCTACACCCACACCACAAGTGTGTGTGAGCGTTGCTTTCTTAATATAAAATTTCTCATCGAGCTTGCAAAAGGAGGCGTGGATGCGCCAATTGCACTTATCATCCTTGCAAACGACTGTAACACGCTTAGAATCATTCTTTAGAAACACATAATTGGATCCGATTCCGATGCAATGATTATCCAAAGCACGACGAAAATATGCGACATTTCTAAATTCTTGTCCCACACCTCTAATACACCTCTGCCATGCATTTATAGCATGATGTTCAACCTCAGATGACATGTCACCTATGCTTGGGCAGCAAAATAGGTCCCTGGAGCTTGGTCTATCCTCCCATTGAGTGGTAGATGGAGCAAAACTACATGGAAAGACACACACTTAGCTAATTTTTATAAAGATATCCAGAACACACCCAGAACACACCCAGAAAACACCCAGAACATACCAACACACCCAGAACACACCCAGAACACACCCAGAACATACCAACACATCCAGAACACACCCAGAACATACCAACACACCCAGAACACACCCAGAACACACCCAGAACATGCTTTTATCTTTCATTAAATACAGCATGTCGTTGTGATCGAGCTCCCCCATCTGGATCAGGAATTGCTCGCGCCGGCATTGCACACATTTCCACAATAAGTTTAGCCTGAGTAGTCCCGTTTTGTTTATGAATGTAGTACATATTCGCAACATCTCGATCCGATGTGAGAGTGACGAGGTTGCGCGTATCATCCGGAGTGTAGAACTTCAACATGAACGTATCTGGAGCCAATGTATTCCATCTACTAACCACTTGCTCAATCAAATTTTCCAGCTTTGTATTCCCGTCGAAGTCAACAATATGGTATTCCTCTCCGAAAGCACAAATGCCCAAAATACAAGTGTCCATTCTATCATATCGTTGCCGCAGCACAAACTTTTCAATTAGGAAGGATTGATTGGGATGGATGGTGAGATGTATTGATTAGTTGAATTGTGAGATGTATGGGTGTTAGCAGGATGAAAGCTCGTGATAGAAAGGTCACGGAAGGGAGGAGAGGGAATGTGAGAGTTGATGGAAGAGAGGATAGGGATTGTGAGAGTTGATGGAAGGGAGGAGACCGCAGCAGGAGGAGAGGAAGGGGATGAGGGATGGCGGGAAGAGGAAGAGGGATGGCGGGAAGAGGGGCAGCAATCTCGAGATGGACTGCGTGAGGAATGAGGGTGTTGACGGCCTCGACGCGGTTTAGATTTGGATGTTGAGGAGTCGCCACCTAGATATTTTAAGGAAATCTAGGAAACCTACTGTTTTTTTTTTTTTTTAGAGATTCAAGTTCGTTTGCATCGGTTACGAGTTAGGAAGGTGTTAGGCACCTAACGTCGTCCCAAAATGGGTTACCTTATCTTTTAATTAGTAATATGATATGGTTTGTTTAATTGTTATGCTTAATTTAAAATTTAGCTCGCGTAATTTTATTTTACAGGAGAATCCTCCTGAAAGGATAGAGAAACCTCTTCCTAATTGTTTGTTAATTTATGAATTTTTAGTTAAATATTTTATATTGAGGGAGAATCCTCCCTAAATGTTAACCGGTCGAGAATCCTCTTCCGGATGAATTTATTTTTTAAATTATTTAATTTATTTATTTTACGTTGCGGGAGAATCCTCCCGATAAGTTAACCGGATAGAGAATCCTCTTCCGATATATTTCTTGATTTTATTTAACTTATTTAATATGTTTTTATATTGCGAGAGAATCCTCCCGTTAATTAACCGGATAGAGAATTCTCTTCCAGTGCATTTCTCAATTTTATTTATTTCTAATTAAAAAAAAATTATATTTGCTTTATGTGGTGGGAGAATCCTCCCGAAAATTAACCGGATAGAGAATCCTCTTCCGGTGTATTTCTTGATTTTAAACTAGTATATATTTTTTTATATAGCGGGAGAATCCTCCCGGTAATTAATTGAAAAGAGAATCCTCTTCTCAAGAGTTTCTTGATTTTATCTGATTATTTAATTTGTAAATATTTTTTTTTTGTGGGAGAATCCTCCGGTAACTAGAAAGAGAATCCTCTTCCCGTTAAAATAATTATATATATATTATTGTTTATTAAGGGAGAATCCTCCCGATATATTGTTTGGGTTGAGAATCCTCTTCCTAATATAATTTTTAAATCATTTTATTAATTAATTTTAATTAGAAATCAAAATTTAACTAAAATCAGAATTTTAAAACGAATTTGGGCTGATTCTGGGCTGAAATGGCTCGGCCCAGACGAATCTGGCTCGAACCAGACCCGAGTCAGGCGGATTTGTCCGCTTAAACGGACTCGCAACCGGCTCGGCCGGTCACGACCGGCTGAGCCGGTTACGCGTTTTCTTTTTTTTTTTTAAAACCTCGGGTCGCGGATACGGGCGAAGATCCGACCCGTTAGGGTCGTCTTCTTCGCCCGCATCTGTGCGGCCGCGATTTTTTTTTTTTAATACAGTGGTGGCGGCAACCGTCGCCGCCGCCCGCCTCCGCCACCGAGACCCCCCTTTGGGGTTTTCGACCGCCCCGAATTCAATGGTGAGGTCGAAATTTCGATTCGACGCTTCTACGAGGAGTTATCGGAGGGTGCAATTTTCGGGAATAATTTTGCCGGCGGCCTAGTTCGCCGCCGACGGGCGTCGGGTCGCGCAAACCTTTAAATCTTGCTCTCTAGGTACTGTAGAACATGCTCTTAAACTCGAAAATGAATGGGACGTACCTATGTGTAATCGTGGTGGATGCTCCGTCGCGGCGATTATCTGCTCCGGGCGGCGGTGCACGTCTTCGTCGTTGGGGTCAGCGTCCCAGAGGCTTTGGAGTCACTGGTGTGATTGGGATCGAGGAAATTTTTTTTTTTTTCCTGTAGATCTCCTCCGATCGGTTCTTCTTCTCCCTTTTTCTCCGGCGACGCCTCCTATATATAGCCACCCGGTCCTGTGCGAACTCCTGACGACGTGGTGAGGTCCCACGACCGCTTCTTCCTCGCGCGCAACGGCCACGCCGAAGATCCGCTTCTTCCTCCGACGGTTTTGAAATTTTTCTGATTTTCTGATTTTTTTTTTTTTTAATTATGATGACGTGGCATTTAGTTATTGGTTGACTCTATGTTCCGCGTTTTGGAACTCGTCTGATTCCTTAAACTCAGTGTTGCGTGTTCTGGAATAGATCCGATTCGGTGCACTCGGTGTTCTATGTTATGATTGGAATTTGATTTGCCGATTTCTGTGTTTCTGTGTTCTGGATCTTATCCGATTCTTTTGCGTGTTCTGGAATAAATCTAATTCGTTGAATTTGATGTTCTGTGTTTTGTTCAGATTTTTTTTTTTAGCATGCATTTGATTGGAGAAACTTTGTGTTTTGTGTTCTGTGCATATTGGAATTTAGTGTTCTTGCATTTTGTTTTGAATTTGTTTGTTCCCTTCTCTCTTTATTATTATTTTATTTTATTATTATTTTATTTTATTTTTTATATTTATTTATTTTTTTTATATATATTTTTATATTTTTGTTGTTTTTGTTTTGTTTTTTTTATTTATTTATTTATTTATTATTTTATTATTTTCTTCTTTTCTTTTTTTTTTTTCTTCTTTTTTTTTTTTTTTTTTTTTTTTTTTTTTTTTTTTTTTGATGAGTTGTCATATGTCCCGGACAATGGGTGTCAACAGAGGGGAAGGTGGGCTGCTGGGTTAAAGGATATGATGAGGGCATATATGTCTTTTTAATTCTATTTGGACTGAACTGCAATTAAATTGATTGGGTTGGATGTAACTGCAAATGCAAATTTTGGGTGGACCACAGTGCAAAAACAAACCCATATTTGGACTGCAGAGCAAGTTTCCCATATACGAAGGCGTTAGTCTTAAAGGTTAAAAAAAAAAAATTCTCATTATTCCATCATGTTATTTATTTTGAAATCATCGCATCTGAAAACTGACCACCATGAAAGTCTTACACTATCACATCATGCTATCCACAATTCAGGTCTTAAAAATAATCACTTTGTGGGCTGCTCTTCTCTTTTATAAATCAACTTTTTCTCATAAAGAGGAGACAGCAATGAGCAACTTCTTCAGTCTGAAGATCATGAAATGTTATATTAATCATTCAAAAACTTGATGGAGTACGATCGTAGAATTCTTAATTAGGAAAAGCTTTCATGGCTGATAAAGGGATTGGTTGGAATTTGCTCGATTCTTCTGCAGCAAACGATGATTAGATCTCACTATATATATATATATATATATATATAATATATATATATATATATATAGATGCTAATCTCCACTCGACGATCCGACGATCCGACGACTGAGATCACGCGCGTGTTTTGTAAGAGCTCGGATCGGTTTCAGCCGTCGGATCACCTCGGCGATCCGACGGCCGACATCACGCGCGTGTTTTTGAAGAGCTCGGGTCGGATTTCAGCCGTCGGATCGCCACGATCCAACGGCTACGGACTCGACAGGAGCGGGCCGAGCTTCTATCGAGTGGAGATTAGTCTATTTCTATATATATATATATATGAAACAAGCTATTTTTAAATTGAGTTGATAATAGTATTGGTAAGCTAACATCTCAACTGCTGATCTTTTTAATCTAACGGCTGAAATTTAATTTTATACTGAACGGAATAACGATTCACGCCGTTAAGTGTTAAAATTAAATTTCAGCCGCTAGATCAAGGAGATCAACGGTTGAGATGTTAGCTTACCAAAGACTATTCTCAGGTCGAGCTGAGAATAGCCCCTCTCTCTCTCTCTCTCTCTCTCTCTCTATATATATATATATATATATATATATATATATATATATATATATATTATCAATTTTGAGTTAAAGAAAATTTTGAAAGTATTTTTTAAAAAAACTTTCAAAATATAAGGGTATAAATTTTAGTAAGATCTATAATATTTATGTTAGTTTATTTTTAAAAAAATATTTTTAAATAATTATTTTGGGACTCCAAAGTTTAACAGGTTCGAAGCGGTTTTTTAAATAATTTTTAAAATTTGTTAATTTTGAAGTTCCAAAAAAAAAAAAAACAATTTTGAAATAATTTTGAAAAAAACTTTAATATGAAAATTATAATATCATCTAAATTTACAATTTTCATGTTATAAATTTTTTCAAAAAATACTTTCAAAATTATTATTAGTTTAAAATACAAGCACCATCTAATAGATGGTGGAAAGCCAGATTATTATAATATCACTATCCTAATTGTTAATTACAATTTATACCAACTTTTTTATACAACATCTATTTGATCATTGCTATGGCGCCGCTCTCTTGCTCTCCATCGTGCAACTTCATGTTGCCTCCGTGCCCACGCTGCACCACATTGCCTCTTTGCATATCTGCAGCCTTGATGTTTAACTATTTTTCTTTTTTTTTAACAATATTTTGATGGCTTGTACTAGTAGTGCTTTTTTATCATTTTATATCTCAATAATAAGAAACAAATGTATTTACCAAACACTTTTAAAATAATCAGTTAGATTGTTCAATCAGCTAGATAATAGAAGAATTAGCTGGATGGAGATATCAGCTGCATAGCCTATTAACCGCTGTCAAACACACCCTAAAATGCTAACGAATTAAGACACTATGTTATTACTATATATCTAATTTAAACTAGAACCAAACACTAAGAAATTGATAGAGGAGTGGCAGAGGCACAAACTAAAACAAGCTAAGCTGAGAAATCAAAGAGATTTTTTTTTTTTTTTTTAAACGAAAAAAAGAAGAGACAACCCAAATAAGATGAAGTGGATCGAACAGCAAGGAGCAATGACGAACAGAACCAAAACTGCTGCTTGCCTCAGCGCAAGGTCTGTCTCCTCTTTGCTGGGGCCGTGGGCAAGTGCTCTCCAAGGACTGTTGAAGTCGTCCAATCCCATGCGCCATCTTGTTTCTCTTCTTTGCAGACAACATGTTATCTGCCCATGAAAGTATAAAAGTCGGGGCTTTGCTATGCATCCCTAAGAAATCAACATACTTACGTGGCACAATCAAGACCACACATCTCAATAGGTATATCTGTAATTTTGATATTTTTTGCAGATCAAGAGGGAGTTGTACGGTTCACGAGGTGCGTGTGTGGTGGAGATTGGTTGTGTGGTTTGTTGGGCAGTTTGTTGGGGATGAGTAGTTTTTTTCCATAAAAGTCCCTTACCTAAGCCAATCACCGCAACAATACTATGAAAAATCATTTCCAAATATTCAACTACGGGTCGGCGCAAACACAAGGTCGCGGACACATGGTAGTCAGGTGCTGCTCCAACTGCATGGACGATGAGATTGATGCATTTTTTTTACAGCAATGCATGAGATGGAGTAGCCTTTCTTCCACCGTGGCTCCATCTTACCTGTTGTTGCTTATTTTTGTCTATTTCGACTTTGCAACATGTGTTATGGAGTATAGTGTCTTGTTGCTCCACTTGTATCTTAGGTGCATGACTATCCCCTTGTAGCTATGTACTTCTTTCTTTTATCCTACGTCAACCGAGTCTAAGGAGACGGCGGGTGTCGCATTGGATGGACGAGGGCTCAGGAATCCTCCCCATCCGGCTTCTTCGTTCTATTAATTTGAGGTCCTAATTGGGCGAGCGCTGATGGTAACACGCACGTGCGCTCGCTCGTATACGACAGATACTTCGTTCTGGTATCAGACCCATGGTAGTCTACTTTTGAGTAGAGTAGGGTCCGAAATGAGTGCAATGCCTATTTCTCACAAAAAAAAAGGAAAAAAAGAGAAGAAGAAAAAAAAACGAATCTAGTGTGGAACTCTGTCTATGCAGGTAACATATTTTGCTCAAAAATATTTTACATTTTTAGCCAAAGAACCAACTATCCTGCAGGATGCCATAGAATCACAGAGACTGCAGCTAAATAGTTTATACTTATAGAATCATATCAGAAGAACAAAAAAGTAAGTGGCTATTTGCAAGCACTTTGGTGAAAATTTGCAAAGTACATTTCCAAGGGCAATCAGACATAATCCTTGATAAATTGTGGTCAGTCTAATGGGCTATATGTGACCAAACTGGGTTCAGAACAATGCAAGGTGAAGCTGATAAATTGGTATAATTTGGAATACCTTAAAATGTTTGCCTGCTTGGTTAGTTACTTCTGCTACTTATGAAACATTTGTCGACTATAAACATCTTACCGCATGTGAGCCATATAGGTGCGAGAACAGGAATTGGAATAAAGGTTAACCGGAATAAGAAAAACTCGATGGAAGGATTAGACTGGTGCCTACATAGAAAGTTAAAAGCTTAGTAGACCTTTGTGAATTTAAAGGACCAAATTTATAAAAAAAATGAAAAGTTAGAGAACTAAATTATATTAATTACCTTTTTATAGATACAAATTTGTCTCTCTACGACCAAAAGAAAATGATAGAAAATGAAATTTTAGGGAAATGCTTTTTTTTTTAAAAGTAACCGGCATTATGTTATCCCGTTATCTGACTCAACCAGAAAGGAGATTATACTGTGATGTAATGGCATTGCCCCTGTTAATGTAAAAACGAAAAATATTTAAAGAACTTTCCATCCAAGGAAAAAAAAAAGAGAGTATATTCATGGTTAAAAAGCTATTTGAAGTCTACAATCATAAGAAATATATGTTACCTATTGTGTCATTTACATAGACGCAATGAGTATTCAAAATGATTCATTCATATAAAGAAAAAGGGAAAAAGATCAAGACAACTTGATGCAAATGCAGCAAATCGCAGCAGCAAAAATAATTTTGTATCTGATTAAAAGAAATAACCCTTCAATAATGCAGGACAGTGTTGAGAATGCAGGCAGGCATCATATGGATTTGACAAAGAGAACTCAACAGAGATCACTTGGCAGGTTGTCCACCTCCAGTTCATGTGACATTGAATATCAGACGATTTTATCTAAAATATGATATTCTTTACGACACTGGATGAAGGTGGACAGAATGCCAACAACCTCTGTAGAATACGCTTTGGCAAACCAACATGATTTATCTCGGTTAGTTCGGGCTCGAAAGAAGTAGAAAATAATAAAAGAAGATCAATCAAGAGAAGCCAAGCAATATGACATTCAGATAACTAGAAGAGCTAAGCATGAGGTGAGAGAGAAGAGAGGAAATGAACCAGTTTTATAGAGCAACAATGTGCAAGCCATGCATGCCTTGATTATAATGCCAAGCAAGTATAAAGTTGAACCCTAGCTAGCAAGGATTAGAGCATGGGAACTCAGGTGCTGCTGTTGTCTTTTGACATTGAATGGTAAAAGATGGGCACAATGATTTCTTTTTGGTTGCTCTTTCCCTTCCTAATAAGTATCCGAAGAATATTTCATGTAGCTTGCTCATATTTTTATGAATATTCTTCACTAGTTTTTCGGTACTGAGCCGAGTCCACCGTGCACTAAATGTGCTGATTTTGCCGTCCCAATATGTGTTTTCATTTGTATTTTTAAATAAAACTAAAAAGAAAATTAAAAATTTTGAAGAAAGCACTTCTTTGGCTGGCGATAACTGCGGGCACGTGCCGTTCGGACAGGATGTGCTAACCAGAAGTTAAAACCACGACTCTTCCACTGATTCAACTACAAGTTTTCTGAAAAAGATGTCAAGTATTCGATTCTGATAATTTTCTGAGGAAATTTTTCGTATTCTTAACAAAGTCAACCTTAATAATTTGTCAGCGCTTTGGACTACTAACACGGTCAAAATTTCCGCAGGATTAAGTAGCTTAGCTCTTCTTCTTCAACCTACAAGTTAGTTTACAAATCTTCTAAAGAACACAACTAAAGATGGTGTTGTCTGAACATGAATAGATTACGCAGAAAAACAACATTTTAAGCACCTTTAAGCAATGATTATCATGATTCATGTATGGCATGCTACGTTAACTGAAGATTATATAATAACCAAGAATGAATCGGTGATCGATGATCTCAAAAAGAATTAATTAATTATAAAGTCGGATCAAGTAATGGTCATGGATCAACATTACAACAATGTCAAATAACGACTAATATTTTAATCGTTATCATACTTTCTGCGACAAAAATTTAGCTTATAATTGTTGATGTTTGGATCTATGGTAGCTAAATTTATTATAATCACTATTTGTTAGATTATCGGCGTTTAAAAATTATTTAGTTACGAAAAGCTACATTTCATTACTAAAACTATTTATCTGTTAAAATTTTAGTTGTTATTCGACTTTTTTGTTGTGGCGCGCGCCATCGCACTGTAGCGATACATTCCGGAAGGAAAAGTTTGCATGCACTCCTCTAACATAATTATCACTGAAGGTGCATGAGTGAAAAGTAACATGTGATGGAGCACAATAAAGAAGAAAAAGCTGAAATGCTTTTGTTCTTCTTCTCTCTTTTCCCGTTGACAACTTTCTGCATCAAGCCAGTCACTAGTCATGCATAAATGAAGAAGAAGAATGGTCAGAAAGGTGTCAAACTCTCACAGTTATGTATAGTATAGTGAAGCATGCATGATCTAGCACTTTGTTTTTTTTACCCCTTTTTTTTAAATTAAAATTAATCAAATCTACAAAATGATACTGTTATGTAAAAGAATCCCTTAAACTATGCTAGTAAGCTTTTGGAAGAATGGAGTAATTCATAGAACCATGCACCTTCAATTAAATGGAGATATAACATTTATTTTTGGCATTAAAACTTGGTTTTGTTTGCTTTTCATCTTGCAGCCCCTCCCAGGGCCATGCATGCTGCTGAGTTATCAGCAAAGGCTATCTATTCATTGTTAGGCAACACAACTTATGGTCTGATCTCCATCAGGGAAGGGAGAGGACAAAAAGGCCTTAGTGCGCGCGGCCTGTGCGGTGGCTACATTGTACCACAAGGGCTCCAACGTATGTAGGCACAAGCTTCACTAAGGGGCGGACAATTTCTTGCCTAATGTATGTTACTATATTTTACTTTTATAGGAGGTGATTTGTACATCACGAATCTGATATAGCATGAATTTAGGCTGCCACGTATGGCATGAGGCCGAGGTGTTGAGCTGAGCAATGAGGCTGAGGTGCAAAGCTGAGTCCGAGGTCCGACTTCTCTACGCCGATCCAATCTCTATACGGCGAGCCGACCTCTCCTAGCGAAGGTTCGAGGCCGAGGTCTAAAAACAGAGCAGTAACAAAGTTGAATAATCAACCCACGACTTCTACTCCGAATCAGAACAGTCAACTCCACTCCATGAGGAAGCATCAGTCAAGAATTGTTATAAAGCGACACATGGCATGCAATAAGAAGGGGTTGACCATTTAATTAGGATCTACTCCTACTCATGCAAGAAGCCTATAAATAGAGAAAGTCTGGAGCAAATTAGGGGCGGCTTCCTAGGCTTATAGACTCCACTTCTACCACTTAGAGGGCTCTAGAGGAGATACCAGAGCTTTACGAAGCTCAGTCCTCGAGTCAAATATGGTATCATTATACTCGGGTGTTCGTCCTCTTTTCTATATTCTTAGTGGAGATTTCTACCGATAGTCGCGTACGACCCGTAGTTTTATCTCGATCTTCATCATGGATTTCTATGTAAAAAAATGGTGTTATGTGCGTGATTGTTTGTTCGTTCTTCCTAACCATTTCTGCCTTCGAACCGAATTAAATAGGTAGAGGACCAGCTCAATCAGAATCCATGATATTTTGATCGCTAGATATGAGCTTTTATCATTCTGCCAAGATAATATATCTTGAGTTTTTTTTTTTTTTTTTTTTTTTTTTTTTTTTTTTTTTTGTGATGGACAGAGGCTTTAGGGGTCAAACCCAACCGGCTGCGCTCAAGCTAGTTTTTTAATTGCTTTGACCACAAAAACCGCAGTTAGCTCGACCGGATGGAGCGCCTCAGGAAGCGTCACCATCCGGATTGGAGTCCACGTTGGGTGAAATCTCTCCTAGGATTTTTCCAAAGAAACTCTATGTAATCCATGGTAGGAGTACCTATTTATGAAAGGTCTGTACTCGAATACTAGAGCGTTAGCCAAGATTGGATGTGAGAGTTTCCGTGAGTTTGAAGTATCTATAGGGATGTGCCTTCGCATTACCGGCTCCACCATGGTAATCTCTGGGAAAAAAAAAAGTTTGAACCACATGCTCTTACCCGACGTTGCCTCAGTGTAAAGGAAAAATCAAGCTAGAAACGATTAATATTGATTGCCTTAATACATAACTATTTAATAATACTTGTAGTCATCAATGAAAAAATACAAGTAAATTCTTTCAAAAGAGTTACGGCTTTAGGAAGCACGATACAGATATAAAATATAATAGTTTTAGAAAAAATAACACCTGTACAGCTCAGATACGATGAAAAAAATTATGTTAAATATTTGAATATCTGAAAATAAAATAACATTTAATAATAAAATATATGTATAATATAATATTTTACAATTATTGACATAAATGTCAGCAAGAGTCTAATACGAAAAAATTAGAAAAAAAATAATGTTTACATGTTATATTAATTATTTATTTATACTATTAGTATTATACCATATTTTACTTTTATAAATACGGCAATGCGTGTAAAATAAGCTAGACAAACAATCTTGGAATGTCGATGTCACATACATTACGGGATAAAATTTCGGCGTGTATGCTTTCTAGGTTATGGCACAATCATGGTTAGAATTCACATGCGCTCTTTAGTCAACCGTCCCAACAGTGTTTACAACTGCATAATGGGCTTAATCGCTCCTCCTCGCTCATTGTCACCTGTAACTCTGTTACTTAGGTTCTATTTGGATTAGAGGTAATAGGATGGTAACTATTATTGGAGTAATAATTACCATCCTATTATTTCTGTTTGGTATATAGGTAACTCGTTACCTTCCGGTAACAATTACCTTTAAATAAGGATAAATCACTACCTACCTAAATAGGTAGAGGACCAGCTCAATCAGAATCCATGATATTTTGATCGCTAGATATGAGCTTTTATCATTCTGCCAAGATAATATATCTTGAGTTTTTTTTTTTTTTTTTTTTTTTTTTTTTTTTTTTTTTTGTGATGGACAGGGCTTTAGGGGTCAAACCCAACCGGCTGCGCTCAAGCTAGTTTTTTAATTGCTTTGACCACAAAAACCGCAGTTAGCTCGACCGGATGGAGCGCCTCAGGAAGCGTCACCATCCGGATTGGAGTCCACGTTGGGTGAAATCTCTCCTAGGATTTTTCCAAAGAAACTCTATGTAATCCATGGTAGGAGTACCTATTTATGAAAGGTCTGTACTCGAATACTAGAGCGTTAGCCAAGATTGGATGTGAGAGTTTCCGTGAGTTTGAAGTATCTATAGGGATGTGCCTTCGCATTACCGGCTCCACCATGGTAATCTCTGGGAAAAAAAAAAAGTTTGAACCACATGCTCTTACCCGACGTTGCCTCAGTGTAAAGGAAAAATCAAGCTAGAAACGATTAATATTGATTGCCTTAATACATAACTATTTAATAATACTTGTAGTCATCAATGAAAAAATACAAGTAAATTCTTTCAAAAGAGTTACGGCTTTAGGAAGCACGATACAGATATAAAATATAATAGTTTTAGAAAAAATAACACCTGTACAGCTCAGATACGATGAAAAAAATTATGTTAAATATTTGAATATCTGAAAATAAAATAACATTTAATAATAAAATATATGTATAATATAATATTTTACAATTATTGACATAAATGTCAGCAAGAGTCTAATACGAAAAAATTAGAAAAAAAATATAATGTTTACATGTTATATTAATTATTTATTTATACTATTAGTATTATACCATATTTTACTTTTATAAATACGGCAATGCGTGTAAAATAAGCTAGACAAACAATCTTGGAATGTCGATGTCACATACATTACGGGATAAAATTTCGGCGTGTATGCTTTCTAGGTTATGGCACAATCATGGTTAGAATTCACATGCGCTCTTTAGTCAACCGTCCCAACAGTGTTTAGAACTGCATAATGGGCTTAATCGCTCCTCCTCGCTCATTGTCACCTGTAACTCTGTTACTTAGGTTCTGTTTGGATTAGAGGTAATAGGATGGTAACTATTATTGGAGTAATAATTACCATCCTATTATTTCTGTTTGGTATATAGGTAACTCGTTACCTTCCGGTAACAATTACCTTTAAATAAGGATAAATCACTACCTACCTAAATAGGTGGGTAGCGATTTACAGGAATAAATCACTACTCCCGTAATCAGCTTGTTCAGGCTTCCGATCTCGCACCCGCCGACGCGCTCGCCGCCGCCGCGCTCCCCGCCGCCGCTCAGCTCCGGAGCTTCGGAGTTCGTCGCTGCTCGCTGCCGGTAGATCAACTCCCGCGTCCGCCGCCATCCGATATCGGCGATCTCGACCAGATTTCGTTGATCTCGACCGGATCTCATCACTACAGCCCCAGATCTCGGCGAGCGCGACCGGATCTACAAAATGGTAGTCACTCTACATTTTTTTGCTGTTATACATTTATAGTTGCCATAGCATCGCTCGTGATTTTATCTCAGCCTATGAAAATTTTCACATAAAAGTTTCGTGCGGTGTTATATAGAACTTTGTCCTTTCATTTGTGCCGTTTTGCATTGGTTTCTTAATCTTATTTATCTATGAGAAAATAATAGTATAGTAGTAGAGTTAATAACTTTTAGATAAATATTATAAATATAAAGTGGCATGCATATTTTTTAATCAGACCATAATTTCATATCTTTATAGAGATCAATGAAGAAGAATAATAAACATAACAATTCCACTATTCAAATGTGGAGATCCGCTTAACACGTATTTCACAACGCAAAGCTGTTGTTCCGCTTATCAGAGTAACAATGTATCAGTTCCTATTTTGTATTATCCTTCTAAATAATATTCTATTTTTTGACAATTATTAAATCGAATTTACATTGATAGCTAGAAAAATTCCAAAATATTGTTTATAAAAGTCTCGGAAAAATTAATAGTAGGAGTGTTATTTAAAAAAAAAAAATACTTGTTCTCCCATAGATTCTCCAAAAAATTCACCCACACACGCATCTCATAAACTTTGATCCCATCATCCTCCATATATTGCATAAAACACCAATTTTACCACTCCGATGGATGCAACATCATATTTTGGTGAAAATTTTGGTAGTTCATGGGGCTCGCTAGCATTGGTCTTTAAAATTTCGCCCTTTAAACCGAAGGAACGTGCTCATAATAATGCTAGGGTGGTGTAAATTTACATGAAAAAAGAGGATGCATTGTACCAGCAGAGATGGCCGCAGGAGAAGTGTTTCTTCTCCTTTTTTCGTTTTTTTTTGGTTGGAGATAACGAGCCAAAATCTCCAACGAATTTCCGCTTACTCGCGACCATAATTTTTCACGCACACCCTCCATCCAATATTGGACCTGGATGCGTAAAATCTCGACCTGACGTCTGCCTCAGATCAAGCATGGAGTATTGTAGTCAGCCAACAGTTTTTCTTGCAATACAGTTGAAAATGATGCAATAAGTTTGACTATTGTTGTAGAAAATATGGCACTATAATAAAAAGGAAGATCATTACAGGAGTTGACAAAAATGATGATCACTTTCTTGATAATGATTTAATTTAAATGTATATGACAATATTCTTCTGCATTATATATAGAGGTTATGGGAAGAAAAAATAGTAAAAAGAAGCGAGTTGGAATTACTGTCCTACGAAGGTCAGAACAAATTAACTCTGAGACTTGGAAAAGTTATTAGGGGTTTGTTTCATCTTATAATTTTATGTTGCTTAACTGTTTTGTTAATTTATCACGTACTTGTCCTATCAATTAATAAAGTTTTGGAAGGTCTTATTTATCTTATATCCGGAATTTTGGGTTGATTTTAAAGGCTAAAAAAATACTAAATTATGTATAAGTATTTTTTTAAAAAAAATAGATATGAAAAATAGATTTTGACGTGCTCTATAATAAAAATTTTTAAAATGTGTTTTAAGTTTCCAAAGTCTTTAGTGGTTACTAAAATTTTACAGCATTAAAATATATATTTAGAAATATTTTTGAAAAAAAATTTAAATCGCTTCTGTTTACTACTTTTTTCCACAACTTGTGTCCACGTATCTTTTAAAAAAATTATTATCGGATACATCTAAATTGGGTAGACAAAGTTTATTACTTTGTTGATGCATAAATTTATGTTAAATTGTTATGTTTATGCACAATATGTAGGTCCATTCGCAACTCACAATATACATAGCGTATTAACAGAAAAGCCATACATAACTGGATTCTTGTGCTTTTTTACAGGCCTTTACAGGAATCAAACCAAGGTGGCGCAGATTGGACTTCCTACAGATCAATAATACTTCTGAGTGCAGCTGAACATTTGTACTAGGACATCTTAGAATAGGTATATATGATGAAAAATTCTACATGAAACATTTACGCCACGTTAACTTATATCCCCCTCGTGTTAAAAAAAAAAAAAAAAAATTACGATCATTTTTTATAAATATTCCTAAATATAATTTGTAGATTTTGATTAGATTTACAATTTTTATTTTCAAAAGTATTTCAAAAAAATTTTCTAAACAGATGTTTTGGAATTCCAAACTTTAACGAATTTTAAAATAGTTTTTTAACCTGTTTCAAACTCGTTGCCCTAAACATATGTTTAGAAATATTTTTTTTGAAAAGATGTTGAATATAAAAGTTATAGATCTCGTCTAGATCTATAATTTTGATGTTGAAATTTTTTTCCAAAAATGCTTGTAAATAGATTTTTTGGAATGTTATATGGAGTGATATGGTCTAATCGTTATACCAAGAATCTCTCATGTATAAGATATCTAATGGCTTAGCACATAGATATACGCAGGACAAGTCAATTGCTTAGCTGAAGATAATTATGAGATCTGCATCCGCAGTTATGCCCTGTGAAGAAACTATAGAAAAATATCCGGTACCACAAGAGCTCCTACGCGAGTAGACGCATGCTCCGGGAAAATAATACCAAGTTCAGCTGTACAGATGTATCACCAAAAATTATAAGTGTCACTTAGAACAAGAAACTTGGAAGCTCAAGTATTCTTGCATAACGGTAAGCCTCATTTTCAGTGATTCATTGAACTATCACTATGAGATGATTTGCTGCAGTAGTGATGCATTTGAACAGTGAAAGTTATACACTTGCACGATGCAGGAGTTGCCCTGCATCAGGTATTGCGAGGGGGCATTGAAGACAAGATTTTAAATGCCGAATATTGTAAATTTTAAATTTGAGGTGTGCCGACCTTGCCGTACTGATCCTGTCAATAATAAAATATTAGTTTTTATATTTTACTATATATTTTTATATTTTTAATCTTTTTAAAGATATTTAATTTTAAAAAAAAAAAATTAAAAAAAAAGGGTCACACACCGAAGTCCAGCATAGGCGCGCGACCGGCAGCTAGAAAAAAGAAAAGGTCACCCACGTTCGAGCGACCGGGCAACCTTCGTCTTCCTCCTCGCGTTGGCGAGGAGGAAGACCAAAAAAAGAAATTTCGATGAGAGAGAGAGAGAGGGAGGGTCCCGTACTTGTGGCACAAGCTCGGACCGTATCTGTGCCAGACTCAAGCACATGCCGGCTTTTAATACCTTGATTGGACGGGCACGGATATCCTGGTGCTAACGCACCAGGTGTAGTGAAATAGACGGCAGCGATCGTGCCACATCAATAAATACAGATCACGAAATATTATATAAAATTTTTATCAATTTTTTCTTCCTACACCTGGTTTGTTGGCACCAGAGGGTATCCGAGCCCGTACTGGGGTCCTTTCTGTGGAGGCCCCTGCAATCAGGTGATTGGACAAACTTGTTTTTCGAAGCTTAAGAGCATCAAGGTTGCATAAATTTGGAGTGATAAGGTTTCGCGTTTATATAGTAGGGAAATGACGGTTCAATTTTTGGATTTTTATAGCATCAAGGTGGTGTATGATCACAGTCTAGAAACGACTTTGATCATCCCCATATATATATATACACTGACACAGGTGTTCCTTTTTTGTTTTAATTTTTTTTTCAAACACGTCACGTGGCGTGTCCGAGGAGTGTCGTGTCTGAAACGTGTACAGACACTGACACATCGATATTTTGAAATGTTCGTGCTACATAGAAAACAAGTCCTAAGCAAAACAAAGTAAATGAAATAATTAAAGCCTAGTTGAAGGGCAAGATACGAGGTCGAGCTGGAGCAACTCCTTACATCGATTATCTAATTAATCAAAATTAGAATAGATATTAAGATCTTCCGTTACATGGACGAGATAAGCAAAATAATCTCCTTGGCTCATATTTTAGAACTTCCACTTGGTAAATTTGGTATATACCTCATATTCTAGAAGAACGAAAGTTGAATTACATCGAACAATTGAACCTTACAAAAATGGCTTAGAACTTCCACTTATTCGCCCCATCGGATGCTGTGGAGAAGGTTGTGATGGAGTATATGTTTGGTCACATCTTACACCAGAGAAGCCCGTAAGGCCCACCCACATGTATACAAAATATCACATTAAAGATCCAATAAAACCCATCAACTATCTCAAATCCATCACTTAGAATAGTCCAAAACTTAACTTAATAAAAGAACTTTATAATCTATAGTTTTCTTGGATAAACTTTAAAATTTGATACCATGAAATAACCTAAAAGATAAATAATAACCACGGATGAGAATTTTAGTCAATCATTAAAATTCACTTGAAAATACTATAAATAAGGATGCCGCACTAGAGTTAGGTGTGTGCATCATTTGGAACAATCTCTTTCTGGACATCAATACGTACACCTAACCTTCCCAGACTTCTGTTCTGACAGGACTTATGACTATAACATTGTATGCTACAGTTGAGCATGCGGAGAGAAAATCCAAGAGTGTTAAAAAGCTAGCAGGTATAAAATGGTGTGAATGGCAACTCATATTACTAATCATTTCTTCCGAAGATACCCAATACCAATTAATTAAAACTCAAGTAGGCCTACAAAGCACCATCGGCTAATGAAACAAGAACAAAACTGGGGCCATGTTACACTATGCCTTGAAGCATTTACCTAAGCAAGGCTATGCAGCGACGCTTTTCTGTATCTTCAACTCCCTCACCAAATAGAGCATGATCGTAAATTTCTTGCAGTTCACATAAATAGCAGATCAACACGCGCTCAGTCCCTTTCAGGGGCTTCTCCTGCATCTTTTCTCGCGCTAAGATTTCCGATGTATGACCACACCCTCATATCGCTAGGTACCAGCTTCACCAATTTTCCATCCTGTTGTTCCTAAGAGATACCTTTGCTTAATGAAGGATGTGTCCTACAAGGACTTCCAGTAACAGGAGTTGGAGAGCAAAAGGTTGGGGTTCCAAAAGGGGATGCATAAGGTGAGTTCTGAATTGAGAATGAACTAGGTGAAATCCTTTTCTGAATGGGAAGACCACCAAGTCCCCCGGGGTTAAATAAAGAGCTTGACCCTCTAGCCGGATATTTCTTAGTTACATCATCAACATATAGCAGGTCATCGATTCTGGCCATTATGTTGAAAGCTAAACTCTCCATGACCCTTGAGTAACTCTCCAGGATGGATTGCCCGACATCCTGCAATGTATAGCAAAGTAAGGATTATGATAATCACGGAAAAACAAGGTAAAGAAAACATTGTCTCCTATAATCCAGCAATGTATAGGAAAGTAAGGATTATGCTAACGGAAAGACAAGGTAAAAAAACATTATCTACGATTATCGTAATGAAAGAATGTAACATAAGTAACATGCATTTTACAAATTTCTGAATTTCTTTTCACTGTCATCTTTGTAGATGCATGTGCCATGCATGAACAAAATCAGACGATAAAATGATTACATAAATTAGAAGAGCCTCATAGGTTGTATGCAATCTGTCTGGTGCATTTACTAGAATGCAATCCAGCAAGCATATAGTAAGGAACAATCTCCAGTTACGAAAGACAAGGATACCTTGTTGTACTGAATCTTATTCATGTCTAGAACAGTCTGTGGAAGGCCAGGATAGCGGAGCCTTAGGCTCCGTAAGAGCATATCAGCACGATGTGCAAGGAGTTGGCTTCTTTCTGAGCCACTTGCAAGGCCCTTCGCTTTCCCACTCCATGACGTTGTCTTACTCTTTAATTTGTATAAATTCCTCTTCTGGTCTTTCTGCCTCCATACATGTATAGCTGCCTCAATTCTGTTTGCAATCTCCAAAGTATGGTGCTCAGATGACAGGTCAAGGCAATCAAGGAGACATTCTAGAGAAAACTTATCTGCTGTAAGATAGCGGTAGATGATCTCACCTAAACAAGATTTCCCAGTCTGCAGAAAATCAGCAGGTAATCAGCAAAACTACATACATAAGCAATTCCCTAATTGCAAGCAGCATGCATGATTCCTGGAGATTCACCAGCACAAGGAGAAGAACAATTTGGCTATACAAAATTGATGCTCTCATGTACTCAAATGTGCATTAGACTTCAAAACTGCGGTAAACTCACTAGTTTCGAGTCCTAAGAACCAAAACTCAAATTACACAAGAAAGCAGAGAAGTTGTATACACACACACACATATAATACATATATACATATATATATATATATATATATATATATATATATATATATATATATATATATGTTTCTCTTATTGTGCTTGGGCAGTTGTATACTCACATTGTTGTTTTTTTGTTGCATATATATATATGATGTGTGTGTATCCAAAATGCTATTAGCTCATATTTTCGCTATTTGTGTCTAATAACAGTAAAAACAATTTGTATGCTTTAACGGTAAGTCATTTCCTAAGACGAGATTCTTTCATAAAACTTACAAAAAAGAATTGCATCGAACACCCATAGAGAAACTCACTACTCAGACATACGTCATGGACAAATTTCCCTTTGAAAATCCAAACTTCTAGACTGCCACGCAAATTATACCTCGAATACGAATTATATGCCATTTATCCAAAATGCCTTTGCTGCCACAAATCTGCAGACATATTTCGGAATGCAGAGTCTGATTAACTAGATTGCACATTCCTTGAAGAAACATCAATTGAAGTTGTAGCTTTAAGGACAAAACTTCCTTTAATTAGGGCAACAGCAGCATGTTAGTGGCAATACAGAACTCCTTTATAGTACTCTTCGCATGTTAGGAAATACTTTCTCCTACCAAAAACTTATGAGTAATCATGTATTTCTAAGCTTATCCGACTAAAATGGGTTCTTGTGGTATGATACATTGATACATAGAATAACTTCTATTGCAGCTAGATGGAAGTTGGCATCAATTTGTATTAGCATATGAAATATAAAAATGCTCGAGAGAACATAAAAGTCCAACTGTGCAAAGAAGTCCAAAGGCTTAGATATATTTATCTTTTTGTCCAAGTTACTTCATGACATATTTGCTTATATTCAAAACTGAAACTTGGGACATAAATATCAAGTACGAATCATGATGTACTTTCTAACATAAAAAAGGCTCTCGTTAACATGATAACGAAAAGGGTGAGAAAAACTCAAGCTAGGATGATAGTTTTGCTTATCAGGTGTTGCACCTGTAACCTCCACCATGTGCATCAGTTGAACAAGCTAGCATCAAACTTATTCTACTATTATGTCAATCTAGACCACAGTTTCTCAGTCTATTACAAATAATTTGTTTCAAGTTGGAACCAAAGAGACCAGGGAGATCCAATAATTGAATGGTAAAAACATACGTAATTTGATCATATACACAATGGACTAGGCAAGATAAAGTAAAGATCATTAGGTCAGAATGAATTTCCTAGATGCTATTATAGTATTTATTTATTTATGTATTAGACATGAAATACTTTATGTGCATAGCATTTCCATACGAATGCCTTGAAGCAACCAAAAGGATCGGCTGATCACATTCCCATCAAGTTTGGTCATCCATCATATCACAGAAGCACATATAAATAGATCCAAACATATTTGTACAGCAAGAGCTCTTCCAGTTGCAAATCCTATCGTACGAGTCTACATTGTACTAAAAAAGACAGAGAAACAAACATACATATATACCTTAGGCAAAGTCTCCAAATAAGCACCCGGAATTTCCATCTCAGCAAGCATGCCACTATTGATTGCAATGGCCGCCTTGAGTATCTGATTAGCACACTCTCTAGAATGCTGCAACCGCTTTCTCGATTCCTCTGACAATCCGTTTGCCGGAACCCTGGGACAAGGCAGCCACCATTTCTCCTCCTGCCTCAGCGATGGCCGCCCAAACGACAACGATGATGGGTATGAACTATTTCCAACGTCATCTTCTCCGTTGGGCACCACAATCCCACGGTCAACGTACCAGAACTCGGTATCCTTAAACCCGTCGAGCATTGCTAGAAGCATCGCGTCAAGCTTTTTGAGTGCAGGAAGATTCATGTAGAGGTCGGACCGCGGCCGCGAGACCATGACCTCGAAAGTTCCTCCGCCGCCAGGGAATTCTTGAACCGACGGGATGAGCTCCACGATGTAATCGCTAACAGATAGCAACCACTCCATCTCGCGCCGCCACATCAATTTCTTCAGCGGCGCCAGCGGCTCCATTCGCCATAGCTCGCCGAACACTGTGGCGGAAAGATTAGTGATGGCATTGGATATGGCGAGCGCCGTGCACACGCCCTTCCCACCGCCGGACATATCCTCGCCCAGAAGAAGCTTCGTGAATCTCTCCTTCATCAACTCTACTTCTGTACCATCAAAAAACAACAAAGACAATCAGCAAATGTTAGTGCAATTAATGACTTCGCTGTACAGATACCTGAGATATCGGTGGAGGTTTTCGGGAGCTTGCTATCCCAGATAACAAGAGCTGAGGAGGAGTAAGCAGAGGGACCAGAGGAGCGGTGGTAGGGTGTGGTGGAGAAGTCGGTTGAGGTTTCAGACTCGCTGACGTCAGCGCTGGGGCTGTAGGTGCCGCATCGCTCGTCGGAGGTCTCCTCTGACGAGACGCTCCCCATCGAGGTCGCAATCGGAGCACAATGCCGCAGATCTCAGGCACCGGCGAGGTGAGGAACTAATGGAATCGCGATTTGATCTCACTCACTTAACCCATATGATTGATGAACAGCGGTACATAGAGAGCATGAGAGAAATTTAAAGAGGAATGGGAGAGAGAGATCGTAAAAGCAGAAGAGAATGGTGGCGCGAAGTAATAGCTTTAATGGTAGTACTAGTGATACTGCAGATGCTGCAGCGAAGAAAGACTGAGACACAGAGAGAGAGAGAGAGAGAGAGAGAGAGAGAGAAAGAGGTCCATAGGGTCATGGAGGTGCCGTCTCTATGGACCATAGGATCCCAAGGCGCAACTTTACATTGTTAAGATAAACTTATAGACAGCTTTATTTCGGCCCACTTTAAATTAAGATATAAGATAAAACTTAAATCGATATAAAATTAAAAAATAATTAAATAATCAAAGTATTTTATTATATTTATTTTGTTATATTTCTTTTTGGAAATATACACTGTAGAACATTAAATCATTTTCTTATTTATATTTTTAGACAATATAAAAATAAAAAAAAATCTTTTATAACCTATCTGATTTTGTTAATGCAGCACCTAATTTAGGTTGTACAAATAAACAGCTTAGTGTTTGAAATTAACTTTTTTTTTATCATATATTGTATCTTTCAGTTAAATATAAACGGAAGCAAATACTTATTCATAGTTTTATATACAGGCTCTACTATATAAGTCGACTGAAATAAGGGTCTTATAAAAGTATACTATTTCTATTTAATTTATAGTTTCTATAATGAGCATAGAAATTTGGAATTTTCATGACACAGCGACCAAAGTGAACTTATAAAATGAATTTGCCAAAGATACGTTGTAGTTCTTAGTTTTTTGCTTAAATATTTTTGTATAATTCCGAACATTCTATAGTACCAAAGTTATGCCTAAATTATAAAAAAAAATATCCATATTAATCTACCGTCGACTTTTCCATCCATATCTATCAATTTATTGACGTGCTAATTTATAATTGTTTTTAGTTTAGTTTTTAATTCATGAGGGACACATGAATCTTTTACTGTTGATTAGGAATATTTCTTAGAAAATTTAATATAAAAGTTATTAAAATTAATATTTTTATATTAAATTT
Source organism: Xerophyta viscosa (assembly GCA_002076135.1). Taxonomy (NCBI): domain Eukaryota; kingdom Viridiplantae; phylum Streptophyta; class Magnoliopsida; order Pandanales; family Velloziaceae; genus Xerophyta; species Xerophyta viscosa. The sequence continues at coordinate 1,493,324 of MJHO01000039.1, read as the reverse complement.
TTTTATAAAAACAATGCTTCTACTAGATATTTAAAAATAGTGAAAAAAATCAAAGATATTTATTTTGAAATATTTGTTAGAAAAATTTTGTAAATTAAAGTTATAGATGTCATCAAAATTTATAATTTTCATATATCGTAAGTTTTTTGAAAAATAAGCTTGAGTAATGTTTGATAAAAGTCATATTTATTCCTCACAAACTAAAAACAAATTAAAATTTATTATGTTAGTAAATTAGCAGACGCGGATGAAAAAAGTTGACGTTAAAATTATTACGAACGATTTTTTTCGTAATTTAGAAATCTCGAAGCCACTATTATAACTTCAGAATAATTATAGTAATAAATTTGAGTAAAGTTCATAAAATTATAAGTTCAGAATTATACACTTGTTTTACATATATTAAAGGTTATGTGTGAAGGCCACTTTTTTATTTATTATAGAAAAATGCTATTTTATAGGATTATTTTGAACATACGAAATGTAGAACTGATGTTGCATTATTTATATCAGACTACTCTTTATTATTTAATTATTTAATATTTTAGAGAGAATTAATTTTTATGTAAATTTTGAAAAATAAAAATTATTTTTAAAAGTATTAAAAATTATAAAATATCTTTTCTAAGCATCTTATAAATTTTGTACCGAAGTAGATAATTATATCAATTCTGAAATATTTACGGACAATTACGATGCACTTTATATATTAAGTTTCAATATCACTTCAACCCACACATACTAATCGCATTTCCTGCAATCCCTCATATTAACTATTTTTTAATGTAATATTTCAACTTAATTATTTTTTACATTGTTTTTAATTTCTAAAATAATTATTTAGAATCATTTAAAAAAAAATCAACATAAAAATTATATATTTTAATAAAATCTACAACTTAATGTTGAACGTCTTTCTAAAAAAATGCTTTAATAGGTGTTTTGATGTTTCAAGTTCAGATTGTGTTTTAAAATTATTTAATTTTTAAAAAATTTTACTATTTTTGACATTTTAAAATAATTAATTAGAGATTTTTTTTAAAAAAAAAAATTTAACATAAATTATAGATCTAATCAAATTTATAATTGTTATATTAATTTTTTTTAAAAAAAAATATTTCTAAATAATTATTTTAGAGTGTTAAAATAATTAATATTACTACTATTAAAGCTTGGTTTGAATCCAAATATTTATGATTAAAATTATATCAAGTGTTAGTATTAGTTTATTATATTCTGTTATAACTATTTATATTTTTGTTTATTATATATTGTTTCGGGTTTTTTTTTTTTTTTTTGTTAGCAGGCTTTGGCGTCTGGGCAACAGAGTTGGCCCCCACGGCGATCGTGGATTCGTGGAACGTCACTTCAGTCGTCGAATCTCCAGAAGTTAACGGATAGGCTTCACTGTGTCGTCAGATCTGACGGTTTTAGCTTTGTTTTACTACACGACACGTGTCACTTTTCTTTGGGTCTGAGATTGGTGCGGGGCCGCTGGACACTGACCCTATTGGATTGGGCCCTTGGTTTGATACGAAGACATACGCAAACCAACAAAATAGTCGATTCGCTAGGATTTCTCTTTGGGACTTTGAATATCAACTTCTTTACTATTTTTAATCTATCAAACTTTTATTTTAAAATATTTTAAATATGAAAATATCATTTTATTATTAAATTTTTTAATAAATATTTTTAAATAGATATTTTAAAATTCTGAATTTTTAATTGATTAATAAATACTCTACAAAAACTTTAGAATCCAAAATATCTTTTTTTTTTTTAAATCTATTTAATATAAAAATTATAGATCTTACTCAAAATTGATAATTTATATATATTTTAAAAAAAAATTATAAAATATTTATACAAAAATTCTAAAAAATAGAATAATATGTAAAAGTTTTAAAAGAAAGAATAAGTAGATTTGTGATAGGTTTGAAAATATTGATTATAAGTGGCCGGAATCTTATAATTTAACTTTCACATGCACGTTTAGAATATTTAAAAAAAAAAATCTCAAAATATAAAAGAAAAAGTCAAAAAGATTTGGGAGAAAAGTCTTTAACATATATAGGATATTTTTTCGAAAAGTTTCCCACAAATATATTTTATACAGTCCTACAGACATATTGTATTACTCATTGCTTGCTAAAGCATGTTTCACTTGTTAGAATGGACATTAAAGAGATAAAGAGATAATTAGTGGGCCCTTCTATTGAATATACACATTAGTTAAATTATTTTTTGTTCAAATTTTTTTCTCAAAAAAAAAAAAAAAAAGTTTCAAATTTATACTTGTTCATCTTGGAAGGTTCCTACCTTCTAAACCATTACAATTTGGCGTTTGTGCTGAACAACTGGTTTCAGAAATATGATTCTTTTGGAGTATAAGACCCTGCGTCACTATGAGCGCAATTATTCATATATGTTCATTTTTTTGACTCTACTTCACCATGGTTCTGATAAAATTAATACTACATACCATATATGTGACATACAGTTCTAATTATATTATGAGTAATGGTATTCCTGAAAGATAACAATATTAATTTAATTGTGTTAGCTTTTTGTTGTTAAAAGTATTGGAGCAAAATTTAATAATCTACTTACAACTGATCTAAAAAACAATCAGACGAGGTAAGATTATGGACTGTATCCTTCATTATAAATATTTATAAGATCTTCTTGCACCAGCTTTTTTTTTTTTTTTTTTTTTTTTTTTTTTTTTTTTGAGATAACGAGGCGAAACCTCTCCCTGGATCTCCGCTAGCTTGCGGACCACGGTTTTCTACGAACACCTATAGGAACATTTGTTGACACCCCATTTTGTCCGGGCTATAACACGACCGACGGACTTAAATCAGGTCGAATGTACTGATAACTATTCTTTTTCAAAGCTAATTTAACTATTCTTTTAGACCGACAATTTAAAATTTGGGTAAATTACTGAAGTGCATCGCTTCGACCCGAGTCCACTCAGTAATTCATATATGACTTTTCCATACCAGTAATTTGTCCAAAGATAAAATTAAAGTCAAATCTTTACTCCTATTAACCGGTTAATAGCCATTTAGAAAAAAGTTAATAATTAAAAAGTTAAAAGTCAGCTTTCCTAAAATAGGTTATAATTATTAACTTTTTTACCCGTTGGACAATAGAGTGTGCCCAATTAAAAATAAAAAATAAAAAAAATAAGAAAATCTTTTTATAAAAGAAGGAGATCAGTGAGCTGTGAAGGGGCCGGGGAGGCAACGCAAAAAAAAAGAGAGAGAGAGGGAGAGCTTAGGGAGAGGGAGAGAGATTTAGAGAGAAAGAGAGATCAAGTGAGAGAGAGAGGCTGTGAAGGAGGAGAGGAAGCCCGGCCACACCCTCACCGCATCTGTCTCCGTCCCTACCACCATCATCTCCACCACGTTGCCGCCGCACTCCGCCCTCGCCGCCGGAGCGCACCCGAGTTGCACCCGTAAGCTCCAAATAAGGTACACCTCTAAACCATCTCGTAACCTCACGAATATCACTGCACTACGCTCCCCTCTAGTCGGAGACTCCACGGCACCGCCGTAGTTTCGCCGCCGGCGAGCTACGGCGGCCGAAAAATTAAAACAAAATAAATAACATAAACATACATACATAGATAACTCTCTCTACAAGCGACCAACTTAATTTTTGACATCGCCATTGGCCTCAGCACGGTTGAGAACCCTAAAAAACACCCATTTTCACGTCGAAGAGAGCCGGACGCCGAAACGCGACCGGAACTTGCGAACTCAAGAACTCACGAACGAAGCTCCGAACGCAAATTTTAACATCTCCAATGCGTTCGGAATGGTCCAAAACCTAAAGATACACATAAAGACGTCACCGTAAGGGTCGGTACGCCGGCGGCACAGTCGCCGGCGGCGACGCGAGCTCGCGTTCGCGAGCTCGCGGTCCTGAGGAAGACGACGGCTGGCCGGTCGTCACCGGCCCAGCCGGTCACGCGCAGGGGTCAGCCCCTGCGCGTGGACCCGAGCCGCGCTCGGGTCCGGCCCAGGCGCTGGGCGCGCCTGGGCGCGAGCCCACGAGGCTCGCGGACCGGACCAAGTGGTCCGGTCCGGCCCATTAAGGGCCCAATTAGCTTTTTAATTTGATTTTAACTATTTTAATGAATTTAAAATGGATTTAATATTATTTTATGAATTATAATTATATTTTAACTCCCATTTTTTAAATAATCAAATTTAGACTTCATTTAAACCAAGAATTATATATTTTTATATATTACATGTAAATAGTTCATGTTGTATAAAGTTCGGAGAAGATGGATATTTTCGCCGAAAATAAAAACTTTTAACAATAATAGAAGAGTCGGGAGAAAAGCGATGGATATTACTTTTTCCCCTGCTCTATATAAAATTTATAAGGAATCAAATTGAATTGTTCTTTCCAAACTAATAAACAAAAAGATTAAAAACTGGATCTGGGGAAGAGATGGATATTTCTTCCCGAAACACATCTATAAATATATTATCTGGAAAAAAAGATGGATATTTCTTCTCCATCATTAATAAACAAATGTAAATATATTACATTTTCAATAGCACTAGATAGTTAACAATAATTTAGAGGAAGATGGATATTTTCCTTAAAATTTGAATTTATAAAATACGGAGAGAGATAGATATTTCTCTCATATTAAAATCCACAGTGTTAATATGGAAGGAAATGGATATTTCCGCTAAAATTATTTTCAACAATGATAATTACAAGTGAGATGGATATCTACCTAAAAAATTGAATTTAACAATAATAATACAAATATGAGATGGACATCTTACTATAACAATAATAGGGGCGATGAAGAGGAAACGACATGGCGCTGAGCCCTAAGATAAAATAATAAATTCAAGCATATTTCTTAAATTAATGTATATGTACACATATAACACGATACACTCATATTCTTATATCGTCGTATAGTACATGTAACCACATAACAATCAAACACATGCATATATATGATAGAGATTTGATTTCTCCAATTACGAGGGTTAGGAACCGGATGGATTCTAATCTAAGTAGCTGGGGTAAATAAATATGAATGATCGTAATAGAAAGTGATGGATATTATTTTTCTAATACGATCAGATGTATTTATAAAAATCAAATCCCATTTAAATAAAGAATATATAGAAACGAGATGATGGATATTATCCCGACAGATATATATTCTATATTTGGGTGTGTCTACCTAATATGATTTAGAGAGTAAGGTGGATACCGATCTCTCTCCTTGTAAATAATTAAATATGCATATATAATAATAATAAATATGTGATAAATGTAAACCCAAAATTATTCTGATCACCTATAGAGTACCCTCTCTGAGGGGCGCTGTGGGGGTGTTCCGTCTTCCCCACACGTAAACGACGAACGAGCCTGACGAATCTCAATGTGCCTTATCCCGGTTTCCTAGATTTCCACAAATATCTAGGTGGCGACTCCAACCCTTTCCCTCCCCGGAGGAAGGTCGTCAACAGATGGCGACTCCGCTGGGGACTCGTCAGGCTCATCTTAGGTGATCAAAATAGTATTGGGTTTATATTTTTGATATCACAAACAAATACATTATTTAGATTTCTTTATTTATTTCTGTATTTATTTGATGAATATTGTACATACGGCTTATCATGCATTACATGCTATTACCTAGGGTGTACGCCCATCCTACTTACCTGGACAATCGGAGCTTGCGTACAATGTGCGTAGGTAGTCCGTAATGCTCGGCACCTTATCCCTAGCCAATATGTTATCTGTGTAGTATATCGAGCTGATATATTATGTACATTGGTCGTCGGTAGGAACCCCAGCAATGACATGCTGTTAGATAAACTACTGGGATAACCGGAGCCTACGTACAATGTACATAGGTAGTCCGTAAGCCCAGACATTAATACGCATCCATATTTTATATCCCACCGGCATGTAGTTATACTGTTACATTATTTTAATTGCTTGTTTGAGGTATAGCCCGAATAAAATTAGAAGACTTGTGTTTTATTAGTTTTAAGCTACACATTTCTCATATATAGGACACATATCTCATATATATACTAAACAAATCTAGTTTTTATATTACCGATATCTCCGGTACATTGCACATACTTCGTCCATTTTATATCTCATGTATATATCTCGCATATCTCATTATACCACGTAATTCATATTACGCACATCCTTGTATGTTACATATATCATGCATACTACACGTATCTCATTATATATATCACATGCATGTACTATTGATATCACACATATCTCATGCACATTGCACATATTTTCTATACATATTATTCCCAATTTCTCATTTACATTGCACATATTTCATCCATTTTTTATCTCACGTATATATCTCGTATATCTCATTATAGCGCATAATTTATATTACGCACATCTCTCCTATATTATATACATAATGCATATTACTCATACATTATATATATCACATGCATGTACCACGCATATCACACATATCTCATGCATATTGCACAATTTTTCTATACATATTATGCGTGTCTCTTATACAGTAAATACGTCATATATATTCCACACATCTTGTGTATATAATACAAAAATCTCATCTATATGCATATATTAGGCCCATCCTATATATATATATATTACACAAATATCATATAAACACGCTCTTGTATATTACATACATCTCATCGTGCATATCTCATGAATATAACATACTTCCAATGTTTATTGTACACCCCTCATGTATATAGCACTTAGTCTCACATGTTTCATATTACGTATATGCATCGTATATCACACACATCATACCTCATGGATACTGTAATAGCTCGTGCATATATTGCACAAATCTCATTGCACACGTTTTCCGTTTATCCCACGCTCACATACATATTACACAAATTTGTATATCGTATATATATCGTACATAGTTACACATCCCACGCCAATCTTATTACACACATGCTTGTTGCACACATTTCATGCATATTGTACACGTCTCACTTCATGTATATACAACTGACATCCACTTGTGTATATGTGATTGTACACTCTCTCGATGAGTCTGTGATCCAACCTGCGTGGTGACATCGTCAATGAATTGAATAAAGATATAACTATTGCCAAGTATATGACGAGGAAGAAACACACCAAAGAAAAAGAAAACGAAAAGAGAAAAAAAGGAATCACTAACACGACCAATGAGATGCTTCGTGCTTGCTTTAGATATTTTTATGCGAGACAATGAATATGTATTGCTTAGCTATCTCTTGAATTTGACGATTAATAAAAGAGTAAACATGTATATCTCATATCATACCTTGACTATATTTTCGAAAATAATTGTCCTGTATCCAATCAGGTGATATGAGTTCGCTATATCCCTATCCCCAACACTCCTAATATTCCTAAAATAACATGCGCTTTACTTCTGGGGATTATATTTGTCTCAATAATTCGATTTGCATGCGACAGTGATAATGTATAAAATTTGGCATGATTTATATTGAACTATCGAATTGCTATGACTTCATCTTTGTTACACCTCATATATCTCTCCTCCAGTGCACAACTGTACATAAACTTATATAAGTCTAACCCATTCAGCAGCATGAAACGATCAAACAAACACCTCAAGTTTGACAGTAGTATTATGAATGATGTGAAACATTTGACGGCACAAAAAACCATCAAGATTGTCAAATACGAGCCGTCAGTCATCTACCCCTAATTTTAGAGGGAAAAAATTTTCGGATGATCACATCAGCAAAATTTGCGGGAGTACTAAAAGAGAGGTAAAAGCTCAATATATCACCAGTCCCTATGAATCCATCCTTCGGCAAAAAAAAAAAAAAAAAAAAGAGAAAAAAAGAAAAAAGAAAAAGAAGAAGAAGAAGAAAAGAAAAAAGAAAAAAAAAAAAAAAAAAGTACCGAATTATTTACTCCGCTACCTTGAGTTATATAGTAACTAGAAGTATTCATGTGATCCATGTTTACTTTTACGTCAAACAATAACTTCTTAAGGTATGAGTATGCAATGCACTTTAAATATGTATTTATCGAGTAACCGGATACTTTCATCACCAATGTTGGTATTCGCGTCAAAAGATAAAATACAATTTAAAGATAGGAAAAAAAAAAAGATAAAAAAACGAGCAGACAAATAGAAAAAAAAAAAGAAAAAGGCCGAAGGAAGCTGGACATGGGAACTTTAGACCTCCTTGAAAGTCCTGTCAAGATGTTGTGTGTCGATTTTCTCCAATCCAATCAAAGAAATATCCAACGGCTCCCCTATGTTCAAAGCGTGAGAGCAAGCTAGCATGTTCCTCAGATGCTCGGATAAATCTTTGAGGATGCATGTGGATTCGTATAAAATGGATTCACTCCATTCATAAACTAAAAGTCAGACTTGAAAGTTTGTTTGATTGTAATAAATGCTACTGATAGCCGATATACCTATCTCCATATAGAATCCCCATAACATGCCAATACGCCGCTTTTCAATTGATCACCCCAATGTACAAATATAGGCATGACATAAGCAATTCGACGATTCATGACAGAGTTCATGACAAATGACGTGCATAATCTCTCTCGTATGTAAATCCAATATCTGGATTTTGAGATATTGAGGCGAATAGAATCGCCAAAGCTCCACTTAGCCAAAAGCCACTGCAACGACCCATTACCATATAAATGAATGAACCAAATGACCCACAACTCCACATATACAAAGAAGACCACGAGTCCACCCTTATATAGACCCACAAATCAAGAGCCTTAATACTCGTCCCAAGTAAAGCGCCACTCGTCAAACTCCATTGCCTAAAAGCCGATGTCTAATAGCCTTAGAATAATCATACAACCCATCCACACCAAGACTGGAACTGGGGCAATTTTATGGAAAAATATTCATGGTTGATATGAGAATTATATGTTTTATCCAAACAACACTATCGTAAATTCAAGTAAATAGTTAAACAAACCAAGGCGGCTGGCTTGATATTTATCACATACAAAATGGGGCAAAATCGTAATGAAGATACCTCAATCAATTACAGAGGCATCGTCATACAAAAGCAAGCAAATCCTATGAATTTCGAACTGGGGCAAATTTTTCAAGTGAACAATTTTTACATAAGGCACAAGTTTCTATTGCCAAACTGGGGCAAATTTTCTGGTGAAAATTTGCTCACACTGGGGCAAAATTTTCTGGCAAAAATTTTTAACTCTCAAATTGGGACAACCATTCTGATAAAGATGATATTTTATGGATAAACTCCATACTGAGACAATATTGATGCGAATTCATCACAAGACCACTCTACCCAATGAGAATGAACACAAGGACATTAGTAAGAAGAAGAAAAAGAAGAAAGAGAAAAGAGCCAATGGATCTTAAACTCATCGAGAGTGACAAGCACATAAAACACGCTATACAAAGTATTATACATACACATTCACACGAAACACATTGCAAACACATAAAAAATGTGTCAACACAAGCACATTCGTACACATAAACATATTCAGCATTCGCACACAAAACTCGTTGCATATTGCCACTCTCGCATAAGAAATCTCTGCACATTAGACACATAGGCATAAAATGCATTGTTCATTGTCAATACATATGCATGTAACGAATCGCACACCTACGCAAGAACACATCACATATCGCAACACAAATGCTTACAGAGCATTATACATATGCATGCTCATAGATCACTTTACAAATGCATAGAACACACTTTAGCATATACAAAAAACAGATTCTTATATAACACACACATATAGCAACATATACTCATACAACACGTGAACATCGTAACACACGTTCAAAAACATATGCAGAAATTGTATATAATTCGAACTCGTATATGGATGATATTCATGATGCATGATAATCGTACATACTACACCTCTTTGGACTAACGCATATTTTCGCAAACATATTTTTACCAAGGATGCTTTAATTCGCCCTTTGGTGCTAAGATCTGTCCAACATCCAAATAGTCCGCATATGTCGTGATCCATGCGTCTCCGATCTATCCATGAATGCTAATATCTATACATTACATTGCGCTCACGGAGGAAACTTAGTATGCCATCATTCTGCCAACGAACACTGAGTTATATTGCCTTTACTCTGCCAACGGGTACCAAGACCCGTATATCTCTTTGTACCCATTCAAACAAACAACGCCAGATAACCCATTCACATTATGACATTACAAATTGTATAATTCTCATAACGAACACCAAGAATCCAATATCCTCTACGGTCTATGGGGCCTTTACTTTCTTATGATACATCAGAGCAGGGTCCATGGGGCAATCACTTTACCTTTTATAAGATATGATCCATGCGGCCGTGACCATTTAATAATGTAGCAGAGTGTGGTCCATGGGGCCATTGCTTTATTCTTCATAAAATGCGGTCCATGCGGCCCCCACTTTTTCATAATGTAACGAGCCTGGTCCATGGGACCACTATGTTATAACTCCAAGCTACGACTCATAGGACTACCACCTTTCATGATACATTATAACAGGATCCATAGGACCACTGTTTATGACTCAGAGGTATGAAGCCGTTATGTTTCCACGATATAACGAAGCATGGTCCATAGGGCCATCGCTTCATAACCTTCGGAGTAGGGTCAATGGGACCGTTATCTCTCCATGACATAACCAAGTGTGGTTCACGGCGTCCACGACTTCATAATCTCAAGGCATGATCCACGGTTTTCATGACCTTAACTCACACATCGAATCTTGGTCTACAGTGACCATTCCTTTATAACACTAAGGCATGATTCACGGTGTTCATGACATTGTTTTATATCTCAAAGCGTGGTCCACAGCGTCCACTGATTCATAACCAAAGGCATGATCCACGGTGTTTATGACCTTATTTCATATATCAAAACGTGCTTCATGGCATCCGCTACTCATAACCAAAGGTATGATCCACATCACTCTTGACCTTATATTATATGTCAAAACATGGTCCATGGCGGCCATTGCTTTATAATCCAAAAATATGATCCGCGGTGTTCATGAATTTATCTCGTATATCAAAGGCATGGTTCACGGCGGCCATTGCTTTATATCCAAAAGATCATGGTCCATGGCGGCCATTGCACTATAATCCCTATAGCATTATCCACGGTATTTATGGCCTCACTTCATAGCCCAAAAGCATAGTCCATTGCGTCTATTGCATCATAATTTCAAGTAATGGTCTACAGAGTTTATGACCTTATCTTTTATCTCAAAGCGTAGTCCATGGCGTCTATTGCTTCATCATCTCAAGGTATGATCTACGAAGCTCATAACCTTTCATGTCTTAAGGTATGGTCCACGACGGCCATTGCTCATAACCTGAATCCACAATATTCACGATCTTATTACGTACACCAGGGAATTATCTACGACGTTCATCATATATTGAAGCATAGTCCATAGTAGCCATTATTTTATAACTTAGAGGTATGACCCACGGTAGTCATTTCCTTACATCATTGTTGAAGCATGGTCCATGGTGGCCATTGCTTTATTGATAACCCACGATAGTTATTACCTTATATCACATGTTGAAGCACGTTCTCCAAGACAATCATTGCTTTATGATATTACATAGCGGAAGCATGGTCCATGTGGCCACTGCTTTACGACTGACCAGTATTGACCAATATTAGGTCATTACTTGGTAATGAGGTATCGACCAACATTGGGTCATACCTAATGACTGAGGTATCGGCCAACATTGGGTCATACCTAACGACAGACCAGTATTGACCAATCTTGGGTCATTACTTTGTAATGAGGTATCGACCAATATTGGGTCATACCTAATGACTGTCCGGTATTGGCCAACATTGGGTCACTACTTGGTAATGAGGTATCGACCAACATTGGGTCATACTTAACGATTGACCGGTATTGACCAATATTGGGTCACTACTTAGTAATGAGGTATCGACCAACATTGGGTCATACCTAACGACTGACTAGTATTGACCAAATATTGGGTCATTACTTGGTAATGAGGTATCGACCAACATTGGGTCATACCTAACGACTGACTAGTATTGACCAAATATTGGGTCATTACTTGGTAATGAGGTATCGACCAACATTGGGTCATACCTAACGACTAACCAGTATTGACCAAATATTGGGTCATTACTTGGTAATGAGGTATCGACCAACATTGGGTCATACCTAATGACTGACCAGTATTGACCAAATATTGGGTCATTACTTGGTATTGAGGTATCGACCAACATTAGGTCATACCTAACAACCGACCGGTATTGACCAATATTGGGTCATTATCTGTTAATAAGGTATCGACCAACATTGGGTCATACCTAACGACTTACCAGTATTGACCAACATTGGGTCATTACTGAGTATTGAAGTATCGACCAACATTGGGTCGTACCTAATGGCTGACCGGTATTGACCAACATTGGGTCATTACCCAACGATTGACAGATATTATCTTCAAGCCTCCAACAATCATCACGCGCTGACTTCTCCCCCATATATGTTAGGCATGGATGTGCCTCCCTTCTATATATCCTACCATGCCTCGATTCTTCACACAAACGCCTCCCTTCGCCGGACAAAATGTGGTATCTTTTTTATCTTTGCCTAATCCTTTTTCAAAGAATTTGCCAAAGAGGGGCAACTGTTGACACCCCATTTTGTCCGGGCTATAACACCGACCGACGGACTTAAATCAGGTCGAATGTACTGATAACTAGTCGCGTTCAAAGCTAATTTAACTATTCTTTTAGACCGACAATTTAAAATTTGGGTAAAATTAAAGGTGCACGCTTCGAACCCGATAGTCCCACTCCAGATTCGATATATGACTTTTCCATACCAGTATTTGTCCAAAGGAAATAAATTAAAGTCAAATCACATCCTATTAACCGGTTAATAGCCATTTAGAGAAAGTAATCATTAAAAAGGTTAAAAGTCAACTTTCCTAAAATAGGTTATAATTATTAACTTTTTTTACCCGTTGGACAATAGAGTGTGCCCAATTAAAAATAAAAAATAAAAAAAATAAAGAAAATCTTTTTATAAAAGAAGGAGATCAGTGAGCTGTGAAGGGGGCCCGGGGGAGGCAACGCATCAAAAAAAAAGAGAGAGAGAGGGAGAGCTTAGGGAGAGGGAGAGAGATTTAGAGAGAGAGAGAGATCAAGTGAGAGAGAGAGGCTGTGAAGGAGGAGAGGAAGCCCGGCCACACCCTCACCGCATCTGTCTCCGTCCCTACCACCATCATCTCCACCACGTTGCCGCCGCATTCCGCCCTCGCCGCCGGAGCGCACCCGAGTTGCACCCTCCAAATAAGGTACACCTCTAAACCATCTCGTAACCTCACGAATATCACTGCACTACGCTCCCCTCTAGTCGGAGACTCCACGGCACCGCCGTAGGTTCGCCGCCGGCGAGCTACGGCGGCCGAAAAATTAAAACAAAATAAATAACATAAACATACATACATAGATAACTCTCTCTACAAGCGACCAACTTAATTTTTGACATCGCCATTGGCCTCAGCACGGTTGAGAACCCTAAAAACACCCATTTTCACGTCGAAGGGAGCCGGACGCCGAAACGCGACCGGAACTTGCGAACTCAAGAACTCACGAACGAAGCTCCGAACGCAAATTTTAACATCTCCAATGCGTTCGGAATGGTCCAAAACCTAAAGATACACATAAAGACGTCACCGTAAGGGTCGGTACGCCGGCGGCACAGTCGCCGGCGTCGACCGCGAGCTCGCGTTCGCGAGCTCGCGGTCCTGAGGAAGACGACCGGCTGGGCCGGTCGTCACCGGCCCAGCCGGTCACGCGCAGGGGTCAGCCCCTGCGCGTGGACCCGAGCCGCGCTCGGGTCCGGCCCAGGCGCTGGGCGCGCCTGGGCGCGAGCCCATGAGGCTCGCGGACCGGACCAAGTGGTCCGGTCCGGCCCATTAAGGGCCCAATTAGCTTTTTAATTTGATTTTAACTATTTTAATGAATTTAAAATGGATTTAATATTATTTTATGAATTATAATTATATTTTAACTCCCATTTTTTTAAATAATCAAATTTAGACTTCATTTAAACCAATAATTATATATTTTTATATATTACATGTAAATAGTTCATGTTGTATAAACTTCGGAGAAGATGGATATTTTCGCCGAAAATAAAAACTTTTAACAATAATAGAAGAGTCGGGAGAAAAGCGATGGATATTACTTTTTCCCCTGCTCTATATAAAATTTATAAGGAATCAAATTGAATTGTTCTTTCCAAACTAATAAACAAAAAGATTAAAAACTGGATCTGGGGAAGAGATGGATATTTCTTCCCGAAACACATCTATAAATATATTATCTGGAAAAAAAGATGGATATTTCTTCTCCATCATTAATAAACAAATGTAAATATATTACATTTTCAATAGCACTAGATAGTTAACAATAATTTAGAGGAAGAACCAGCACTTGTTAAGAAAAAAAAAACATCTAGTAACTTAGCAGCAATACCAGTAGCCAACCCATCAATTAACTTAGCAACACACACTTCAATTATACGCACTTCTATATAAAATAAAAAAAAACTTACAATCATATGGGCATTGAGTCGTTATCGTCGTCTTCTTCACAAAATTTAGGTATTTCGATAACACTTGGAGCATTCCTAATGTTTTGGACGTCTACAATAAGAAAAAAAGAAAAATTCAATTAACAAAAACGGAATAGAATGAAAAGACTCAAATGACATATAAATAGTTAAGTACTTAATAACTAACCATTATCTATCATATTGGTTTCTTCTTGTTGTAACTCATATACATCTAATCTTATAGACATATAAATCCTTCTACTACTCTATGAGTCAAAGAGCTCCTAAATAGATCAAGCACGCAACGACCAGTACTAAAAGCGGATTCGGACGCCACTGTACTAACCAGAATAGCAAAATATCACGTGCCATAAGTAATAGTACTGAAAATCTGACACTGTTAGATTTCCACCACTGTAGAATATTAAGACCATTTTTTACAGCTACAAGTGCCTCACTCATGTACTCATCTAACTCCGTTTTGCTTGTTTACGAACTTTTATCAAGGTGCTGCATGAACCGCAAATCTGATAATGATAAACCCTTTGATTTTTCGACAACACTTACATTCCTAGACCCACCAACAACTTTTTGGTTATTATCAATATTATTCTCACCAACAATGGTGCAACACCCACAACCACTGTATTCATCAAACATAAAATAGAGCACTTTGAGAACATTATCGAAAATAGCTTTAGCCTTGTCTGTAGTATACATAGTATCTATGACAAATTTGACATATTTCATCTTGTATCGAGAATCAAAAAATACACCCAAAAATCAATACATTGAGTTTCTCTAGGTCTCCCCAATACTTATCCCACTTCATTTCATTACTTTGCTCATTTCACGAAGGTCAACTCTAATATTCATATCATCGCACCAATCTTGCAAAGCAAAAAAACAATTGAGCTAATCGAGTGTAGATTAGTATTGCTAGTTGTGTAATGAGATGCCAATACATTATTCGTCAACTCCTCAAACTTTTCAAGCAATTGAATCAAATTTCTAACATTGACCCAATCAGATCTAGTAGGTCTATCATGTCCATGACTCTTATGCATAGATGAAGTTACTATCAGCAATAGAGAATCTATCGAGTGCATTTTCATACATTTGAGCCACATTCAACATTTTGTAGGTAGAATTCCATCTAGTTGAAACATCAACGCATAAAAGCGACTTTCAATCTAATTTCTCATACTCACTACACATTTTGAAAGTCTGTAGTCTAGATGGAGATTGCCTAACATACTTGACAGCCTCCCTAATTCGCTTAACAGAATCATCCGTTAGTTTCAAACCATCTTTAACAATCAAATTTAAAATGTGTGCAACACATATAACATGCATATTCACCATTGAGAATAAAAGCCTTTTCCGGCATATTTTCTTTCAAAGATCTAACACAAGTATCATTAAAACTGGCATTATCAACTGTGATAGCCATCACCTTTTCAATGCCCCATTCACGCAAACAATGTTCAATAGCAAGTGCAGCGGCTTTACCCATATGACTGATGACAGGGCAGAAATTCAAAATTTTCTTATGTAACCTCCAATCATTATCAATAAAATGATCAGTGATTACCATGTAACTGATGTTTTGGATTGATGTCCATCCATCAGTCGTAATGCAAATGCTACGACAATTAGATTTTATCAAACTCTTCAACTTATTTCTTTATTCGACAAAAAACTCATAACAATCACGCTCTATTGTAAAGCGCGAAGGGACATGAAAACGAGCTTGCATGGTATGACAGAACTTTTTAAAATTTTCATTCTCAACAACTCTAAATGGCAATTCATAATTAACTAGCATCTCTGCTAAAGCTTTTTTTACAAGCCATTTCTTCAAATTTTCATGGTTTTAACACTCTTATTGATTGATCAGAAGAAACGAGCTGTAGGATGAGTTCAAATTGCTTAAGATCAGGCTTGTTGTGTTCACTACCTTCATACTTACGACACTTTTTCAGATGATTTTGTATACTATTAGTGTCCAATTTAGAGTTTGTGGCATATACCTGACCACAATAATTACATGTCACCGTAGTCTCGCCAGTCGTTTGATCCACATTTCCGGTAAAGTGTTGCTAAACAAGCGCCCTTTTCTTCATCGGCTTCCTTTTCCTGTTTCGAGTTCCACATGTAGTAGTAGTTGAAGGTGCTGCTTGCGAACTTCCCAGGGTGAGATGATGGCTGAGATCGAGCCTCTAAACTTCCTACTTGAGTCGCGGTAGTCAGTTGTCTCGGCTCCCCCACTTCTAGTTGCATTGGCTGACCAGATCCACCTTCTATTTTTCCTATAGGAAAACATTCACTAAACATATATCAGAGATTCAGACACAAACACACATTAGTCACAATACAATTTTGGACCGAAGTAAGATCTGTCAGAATTGATTCCAGAGAAGCAACAATGCAGCCATGCCTTCCTTGTGAAATCTGTAACAATTAGTATTCATTTTTCCTTAATTTTCTTTTGCAGCTTTCTTCCCAAAATTTAGGCTATTGCAGAACATGTGCTGTGAAAATTTTAGTTTAAAAAAAATACAATTTTAGTAGTAGAAGTTACTTACAGTAATTATAGTACTAACAAAATCAATCCACCATATTAATAAAGAAAAAAAAAAAAACTAAATAAATCGATTGAAACAACAGTATGAAAAATTTTATCATGTCTAATACAGATGAAAAATAGAAAAATACTGAATGAAATGAACCAAAACAACAAAATTGGCAATAATTATTCAAATAAGTAATAATAAACCAGAGAATACATACCTTTTGGACAGATCGATGCTCACGGAAACGAATTTGGGGGTGTTGCGGTGGCGGCCTCGCTGCTCACGGAGAGTAGTGGAAGGAAAAAACAAGGACAAATTCGGGAGAACGCCGGAGTCAATGATTTAGGTTTAGCAATTTTGGGAATCTAACAGAAGATAACGAGAAAAACATGGCCAGATGAAGTTGGGAGGCGTCGCAGCGTAACGGGAGGGGGGGGAGCGGCGGAGCACGAGAGATCGCGTTAGGGTTGGGGTGGGGGTGGGGGTGGGGGCGGCCAAGTGTGAGAGGCTAGATGAAAATGAGAAAATAAGGGTTAGGGTTAGCATAAGCTGCATAACTTAGCCAGTCAAGGACTGGGTTGTTGGGTCGTTGGGCCGAGCGGCCCAAAGTCCAGCTTCTTAGTTAAGTCGGGTTCACCCCGACCCGACCCGAATTTTTATCGCTTAACCCGATCCGAATAACAGTAACCCGAACTCTCAAAAATATTGACCCGACCCGAACCCGACCCGAACAGAACCCGAAATTTTGAATTATTTCGGGTCGGATTGGGTCGGGTTTTCGGGTTATTCCGAATTATGCTCAGCCTAGCGCTGAGCCCTAAGATAAAATAATAAATTCAAGCATATTTCTTAAATTAATGTATATGTACACATATAACACGATACACTCATATTCTTATATCGTCGTATAGTACATGTAACCACATAACAATCAAACACATGCATATATATGATAGAGATTTGATTTTTCCAATTACGAGGGTTAGAAATCGGATGGATTCTAATCTAAGTAGCTGGGGTAAATAAATATGAATGATCGTAATAGAAAGTGATGGATATTATTTTTCTAATACGATCAGATATATTTATAAAAATCAAATCCCATTTAAATAAAGAATATATAGAAACGAGATGATGGATATTATCCCGACAGATATATATTCTATATTTGGGTGTGTCTACCTAATATGATTTAGAGAGTAAGGTGGATACCGATCTCTCTCCTTGATATTAATTAAACAATTAAATATGCATATATAATAATAATAAATATGTGATAAATGTAAACCCAAAATTATTATAATCACCTATAGAGTACCCTCTTTGAGGGGCGCTGTGGGGGTGTTCCGTCTTCCCCACACGTAAACGACGAACGAGCCTGACGAATCTCAATGTGCCTTATCCCGGTTTCCTAGATTTCCACAAATATTTAGGTGGCGACTCCAACCCTTTCCCTCCCCGGAGGAAGGTCGTCAACACCATTTTGGATCCAGGTGCCCGCAGGAGAGTAAAATTCTGGCCTGGCGTCCGCCACCGGACCAGACATGGAGTACTTGAGTTATCCAGCCACCAGCTTCCCCGCAGCCGCTGTAAATACGCGACCGCGGGCACATTCCCATTACAGGCACCCACAGGGTTCGAACCCGGGCGCTAGCTTCCTGAGGCGAGCGCCCGGCCGAGTGACTTGCGGGCGGGAGGCTGCACCAGCTTTTGTTAACCGGTGAAAATTGTAACATCTTTGATTGAATCACATATTCGAATATGCTAGTAGCCATAGCTTCCTAAGTAACCTTGGTGAAAATGTGAAAAGCTAGACTGGTTTAATCCAGGAAACTGTAGGAAAAGGTTTCTTTTGTATCTCCAAAAAGAAAAGCTAAAAAAATCCGTTAACCTGTGGATATTAGAAATTATTGCACAGTATCTTCACCTGTTATCTCCAAAAAGAAAAGGATAATTGCATATCATCCCCTAAAGTAACAATCGTGCGTTTCAGCCTCCGAAAATACGAAAATGCGCGGCGTGGCGGCTAAAATACGTTTTCAGATGCTGAAATATAAGACACAAACTTTGAAAGACTGATATACAATTAACCCAAAAAGAAAAGTTGAAAATTGGGAACTACCAGGCATGAAGTCGTACAAGCAATAGCAAGTTTGATCGCCCAGGTCAGGCTCCTGCACGATCATCTAATTTTAAAAATTATTTTTAAATTTATTAAATTAAATATTTTTATTAAAAAATATTATTAAAATTGTAAATTTTAAAAAATTATAATTTTTATATATTGAATTTTTGTTTCAAATAATATCTCCACATATAGATTTTGTATAGTCGACTGTACTGTATATCAGAGCAAAATTATAGAGCAAAAACAATCGGCATTCGCCGGCGATCAATCCAATCTTCCTATCTCCCAGATTGTGGAGTGTCTGCCACGAACGCAAGCATATAGCTATACGTGTATTTGAAAAATATTTAAAATCAATTTACAAATTGAGGACAAATTAAGTCACTCCTTGCTTTTAATGTCCAAAAATTTGCCTCTCTTTAAAAATTTTACAATGCTCAACGAGTAAGTTTTATTATTTACACCTAACTATTTTTTTTTTAAAGTAACGACATAAAATTCTTTCGGTATACCAATTCTCATATAACTGAGATTCATTTTCTAACAACAATCCATGAGTTTGTATTGGACCGCGATCGTGTTTTTGAGAACTCATCCCTAAATTTTAGAGGTAATCATACTCAAACCCTATTTTTTTTTTCGTGGGCACCGACCGAGTCAACCTTTTAATTCTTCGTCGAAATCTAACGGTTCTAAACTTTCTTTCAGCGATTACAATGATCATTAACTGGTTACTTTATTGTAATTGGCCAGAAAACTAAACGTTCTAGCAAAGATGGATCATTATAGTAAGTAACAAATGCTTTTTACATTAAAAGCTATTTATTAGTTCAAATATAAAATAGTTAACAATTATCAGCATTATATGTATTAATAATGAAACGCGGTGGTGGTTGAAATGATTCAATCTATATTAATTGATCTGAATCATCGTAAATATGAAAGCTCCATAGTAGTGTTTACGTAAAGCAAACATAATTTTTTAAACTTCTATAGTTTAAAAAATTTAGTAAAATTATCAGAAAACATAAACTTTATTTGGAAAAATAGCAAAAAGCTGGGGAATAGTCGGATAACATATATTTCCTTTCTCTAAGTATAGTTTAAGATTTTAATCCATTCCATGATATTTCTATCACACCAAGTTGTGGAATAATAACATTTCATAATCAGAATACTGATCATCTACTTATTCAGAATAACATTCAACAAGGACATTTTTATTTTTCAAGCATTAAAGAAAGAATAAATCATATTCTTCGATTACAACATATACACGCCAGAGAGGGTGAACTATTAACTACACCCCATGGACCAACTGCTTGAAATTGATCGGAGCTGCGTATTCTTGTGATCCCGTAAAGAAGGCTGCAGCAGCAATCTTTGAAGTTGCATGCGTGGGATGTAATTGATCCCAAAACAAGTATCTGCGACGGTCTTCGCAGTACGTCGAATTCGGGATGCAGAGAGTTTCAGCATTGAATCTTCCTGTTCCACAACATGCTTGTTTGACTTCTTTGAAACCTGTAAAATAAATTAATTAAAAGATTTTAGAAGGTAGCGCTCGCAAGTTAGCACGTCCACCTGCCTTCGAGCCTATGGCCCGAAAAGCAATATCTCTTGTCTGTGGAAGGTCATAAACTAATCCACTAAGCATTACATAGGTCAAGAGCTGGGTCTAATATTGGAACACGAGGCAAGGGTCAGTCGGATATTACATACGCTGAAACAACGTCCAAAGAGACGGAAATGAGGTTGCGGTTTTCCTTGTTGATATAAAAAAAAGCTACCAGCTAAAGAATTAGCCTTTGCTTCAGGCTCATGCCAAAATAGGAATCTCAGCTTGCGGATGTTTGACTCAGATGCAAATACTTGTGGAACAAACTGAATACTTAAAGTGCTATTCCGAACGGATGGCGAGTCGAATCCTTTGCAAACGACTCAAAAAAAGCTACGAGCTAAAGAAATAGCCTTTGCTTCATGCTAATGCCAAAATAGGAATCTCAGCTTGCGGATGTTTGATTCAGATGCAAATACTTGCGGAAGAAACCGAATACTTAAAGTGCTATCCCGAAGAGATGGCGGGTCGAATCCTTTGACTTAAATAAAATAGGGCATTCTAATGGTAAAGTGACCTTGGCGCCACGATCCAACGACATCCATCCCCGCGTGGCATAGCTTCGTCCCACAAAAAAAAAATAATAAAAAAGAAAAATAAATAAAAAAAAAAGAAAAATACTTGAGTTGCTAAGTACCTAATGGTTGAGGATTGGCAACAATGTTTGAGACCACATCGTACGAGCTCCCAATGGAATACTTCAACATGCCTGCATAGTTTGAGCTGAGTTTCTGGAGCAACTCCTTGGCGGCCTTATTGAAAGCTAGAGTGAGTTCATTCAGTGAGCTGATACAATCTCCTGTAGGACTTAAGGTTCTTGCATACGGGCAACACCCAATCGGCGGCACGTTGATCATCGCAAATTTCCTAGCTCCGAGATTGTAAAGCGTCTGCCATGCATGCACCATTTCGTCAGTAGCTATATATGTATTTGAAAATTTTTTAAATTAATTTGCAAATAGAGGGCAAATTACTGTTCTCTCCCTCTTGCTTTCACTGCCAAAGAAAAGTACTACAAGGATTTTATCTAAGTAATAGTTTAATTTACCAGCAGATGTTGACTGTAGTTGGATGTGAGGTCTACGATGAACTTTGCTACTTCGGTATTGTTAGCAGAAGGTTCTGATGATGCATAGGCGAAAATATCGTTGCCGCCGCTGCTAATGAGGAAGATGGACTTGGAAAGTAAAGCATCTGTTTGCTTCGCACCGACTGTTTTAGTAAGGTTTGATTGAAAAGATGCAAACATTTTTATTTGATTTTCCATTGTAATGGCGCTTCCCTAAACAAGCAATAAAAGTTTTCATTAATTTTTTTAGAACAGTTAAAACTTATAAAATCGATCATTATCCAGAGTTAAGTTCGATGAATTTGTGCTTACTGTAGAACTGAGAATTCCTGATCCAGCAGATGCAAAATTAATTCCAACATAACCTCTATGAATGTGATGATTGGTCTTATTTTGAAGGGAAAGATATGGTGGTGGGCTTCTTCTAAATCCCATATGTGTAGCTGAAAAAATTACAAATACAAGTTATCAAAACCAGCTTAATTATCATTTCTGAAAAAGAAACAAATACATAACCTGCCTTATAAATTTTAAATTTTACCATATTTGCCTATATTTTATCAATTAGGCACCGGATCCTCTCTGTTAATTGTTTTGGTCTAGCTCTAATGGTTCACAACTCATTTGAGGTGCATGATATTTTTTAAACACATGTAGTTTGGTCTTTTTAATGACTCGCGAATGCGTTAAATTTATACGGAAAAATATATAGAATGGAGTAGAATGCCCAACCACTAGAATACAGTGTAATATGGTCTATATTAAACACGTATAAAGAATATTATTTGGCGAAAGATGGTGACTTCTCAAAATAAAATAAATTATTAGGAAATTTTTGGTCATGATTATCACGTGATGAACAGATCATTAATGATTCATTAATGACCTTGAATAACTGCCATTAATTGATGGGTGCCACAGTTGTTTTTAGCCATGATGATTATGAATGCATGCAGTACCTTGTGCTTTTTAGAAAAAGTTAAAAAATTCTTTAAAGAATGATTGAATTCACTACACTACAGATTTCTAGGTTCCAGATATAATATATGAAACATAAAGTGCTACATAGTGAGGTGTAAAGATAGTTATGATTGAGAGCTATCGAAATCATCTTTACAACTCCACTATGGAAAGATGATTATGACTAAAAGCTACCAAAGAAAATAATCTAAAGGTCACCACATAATATAGATATTTTAAATTTCACCTACAAAAATATTGAAAATTATCGTCTATATTTCGTAGACGATAATTTGATCTTTAAGACATACTCATTGATAAAATATAGGCCAAAATTATTTATAAATTTGTATAGTACGAAAATTATATCGATGATGCTTTTATGATAATTAAAAAAGAAAAAGTGGGAAAGCAAAGCATGAAAAAAAATGGATTACCGATAAAGTCGATTCCATTGTAGGCGTTACTGAACCTCCCCGTCGCCCGTTTTCCGGGGAAGTCAATGCCGTAGTGAGGATAGTTAGCTTTTGTGGATCTGCTGTTAAGGTAGTTGTTGTTTCCGACGTCCGCCGTCGAGTCTCCGAACACATATATCGCCGGAACGTCGGGCTTCTTAGCGTCACCGGGAGCAAACAGAAACGTAGCAGAGAAGAGAAGGAAGAATATAACAAGGCTGTGGTTGGAGTCCGCCATGAAACCCTGAGCTCAGAAGGATATTGTTGGAGAAGAAGAGTAGATGAAGATGAAGATGATGATAAGGAAGGGAGATGGT
The DNA here is from genome assembly GCA_002076135.1 of Xerophyta viscosa. Taxonomy (NCBI): domain Eukaryota; kingdom Viridiplantae; phylum Streptophyta; class Magnoliopsida; order Pandanales; family Velloziaceae; genus Xerophyta; species Xerophyta viscosa. Next base: position 1,469,540 of record MJHO01000039.1, on the reverse strand, counting down.
AGATTTAAAGGATGGAGAGAGGGAGATTTGCAGGTAGAAAGGTCGGATTTTTAGGTAGGTTTAGCGCGGCGGCTGAAGTTGATTATTGATTATTTATTGGCAGAGAACTCAAAAAAGAAGCATATGACTACGCATGTGTGTTTGACTTGTTAATAAATCTGTTTAATGCAAAGTAATTTAAAATCAAATTAGTACGGATCGAGTCAAAGCTAACGCTGTCATGTTCAATTTCAGATAATTTAAATATCATACTAGTTGACAAAATTATGAGGGCAAATATCATATCAACCTCAAAATTCTTTCCACCTTAAAATTTTTTCTACCAATCTAAATTACCCTCTAGATTTTTAATTATTGTTTAGACTTACAAAAAAAAGTTTTCCTCTCGATACTCATATTAGCGCCATTTTGACCATTTTATAAATATTTAAAAAAAATTAATATAAAAATTATAAATTTTGATGAGGTTCACAATTTTTATATTTTATATTTTTTAAAAAATACAGATATTTTGAAGTTTCAAAATTTTATTAAATTTAAATTTAATTTATTAATTCACTGAACTTTAGAGTTTTAAAATATCTATTTAAAAATATTTTTTTTCAATAAAATTCAAAATAAAAATTATAAATTTTATAAAAAATTACAACTTTTATTGCTGAATATTTTTCTAAATAATATTTTTAAATAAATATTTTGTAGTGTTAAACTTAATAAATAAAAATAAAAAATTGATTTTTTATTTTTACAAGGAAGTCTCCCAAGTTACAAAGCTAATAAATGGAAGCTTCGATCTGGATAGGTGAGCTGTAATTTTCGTGTTTCACATGATAAAAAAGATCACATCAAACACGAGGCATCGTCCTCCAGGAGCACATGCTCCGCACCCGTTTCCACTCATCAGCATTCGGATCCAACATGGCACAGTGAATGGTGGTGATTGGGTCAAAAGCACGGATCCCAGAGCATTTTAGAAATTTACATCCAATCTTAGTATATATTCTCCATATATTTTTCCTTGGTAGAGACCCGTACAACACATGGAATTAGAGAATTCTTCTATATATCCCTCTTTCATGTACTCAAGGAGAAGAACGGTACAATAGACCGGAATAGAGATGGGTGTAAGATGAATCTAGAAGGTGGAATTAAAGAGGGAGGAGAACATTTCAAGGGTAGAAAATGTTAGTCTTCCATCCTATAAGGATAGCAAGAGGGTGCCGTCCCATCCGATATTTTTTTTTAAGAACCAGATAAAATCTTTCTAATATGTATACAACAAATTATTTAAATAGACACTATAATCCAGATAATATATTTAAAAATAATGATCCAGTTATTAAATATATACCAAATTAATTGTCCGTTCTATTATCAATATTTCAAATATATGTGAGGTTTGCTAAAATAGAATAGATATACTGATCGGATTCTAATTCAAGTATAGGTATATTACCAGCTAGTATTAAATTTTAATTGGATTTTGGTATTTAGATTTCATCTGGATTGCGTTTGGTCTTGATTTAAAAAGGATTTATGTGTTTAGGCCAAATGTGGGCCAAATTCGTTTTAGTCTAGTAGACAACTGGGCTGCATGGCTTAGCTCAATTCATAGCCATACATTGGGCTGTGCCAAATAATGGATAATCTTGAAATATTTCTGAATAAACTAGTAGGAAGCAAAAAACAATAAAATTAAAAATAATGTAATGCAAAATAATAATAATAATAATAATAATAATAATACTAATGCAAAGCGAATAAATATAAGCTATTATGATAGTCTGACAACTACAAACAACTTCCTCGAAGTTTCAAGGCATTGAGCTAAATCCAGTAGAGCCTCTACTTTATTTGCGCCTATAAAAAGGTGATCAAATATATCCAATGTGAACATGATCCTCGTTAACATAGCAAAACTGCTATCCAGATGAATGGTGAAGCAGGACAATGGCTAACTAGCTTATCCTTTTTTTTTTAGTTTTTTTTAGAATAAAGCATTGCCTACATTAACATAAAAACACGTCAGTCTCGGCTGACTGGAACCAAAAGTACGGGATGAGCCACTTGAGGATCCCGTGTATAAGAGATTATATATGTGGTGCACTCAAAAGAATCCTCGCTACATAGATACGCTCAAAAGGGAGCGAAAAATATAAACAGGAGGTGAGAAGAGTCAATCATAGTGACCAAGCAGACGAAAGAACACCTGCGCTACCAAAAAATATAATAAAGATATCATGTTATTCTAAATCCATAAAGCATTTGCAGTTTTTCGATGAAACTGCAAATGTGGTCCCAAACAATGCAAAGCTTGTGCTGTTGTAGGTTCTCCCTCTAGTTAATCTAGAGGGCATGAAAGTTGGCAGGAGGTAGAAATGACAAAAATCCAAGGGCGCCGAGGATGCGATTTTATATGTCAACAGAATAAAGATATGAAAGAAGTAGGTGTTTGGGCGGTCTCCTGAGATGAAAGATAGGCGGGCAGATATCATCGTCCGGTGTAGCCGATTTTGGTAAGTATCCTATAATGGAAGGCAAGTCAGATGAAGAGTTTGCATTTGATCGGCGCAATAAGTATCCAGAAAGAGCAACGGAGCAAGTCTCTTACATCCCTATCAGCCAATAAGTGGTAGGCACTTTTAACCGATGAAGATGCTAGTAGAGATAAAAATTCATATATTCTTGTCAGAATAATAAGTAAGGGCAAGATAGATGATGCTAGAGCTGATTCTAGCGACCTTAGAGTGGAAGATATCAGTGATGCAGGTCAATTCAATAGTGCCAAGAAAGACTTGAGTCAAAATAGAAGTAGAAATTGGAAGCGACTCTTGCGATATTCGGGTTGTTGGCCCATGGCCTGTCCAATCATCGAATCAGAAAGTGGCGTTGTTACCACAAGCCAACTGAACATGAGAACATATTGATACACAAAACTCATATTACAGTACCTTATCCAAAATAATTCTAGCAGGCTTTAAGACAAAAACATAATTGATGGTGTATCTACATCACCCCTTTCAACCCTTGGAGATGTGATTGCCTGCAATTAATTCTGTGATTTTGATGTTGCCATACTGGAAATACTTATTTTGATATTTAAATAAACATTTTTACTATATTTCAAATGTCTATGTTTTAAAACTTATTTTAAATGGTCAAAAAGGTTTCCCAAATTACATTTAAAATTCTTTATCTATAATTTTAAATTTTTTTACCTATCTTAAAATGCTCTCAAGAAAATTTAAAAATAATTTTTAAAATACCATAAAATTAATTTTTATTTAATATTCTTTAAAAAAATTTAGGAATATATTTTTGGTACACTGCACTTAAAATCATAATATGTACTGGTTAACAACAAGCGATATCATCATTTACCCGTATCATCAAGCCTCTTCGTTTCTAATTCCGACGGTGCAGAGTTGGATTTAACCGCGGCCCTCCTATCGCTTCTCTGCTCTCCTAATACTCTTTCCACGACCTTCTTCTCCTAGTTGGAAATTTTTATTAGCTGCCTCCCCGTGGAATGCAACTTCGCCGATGGAGGCCGCCGGACACCGCTCGCGCGCTCGGGAAACCCGCGACCCTCTCTCCGATCGATGCGCCTGTCTCGTCTCCCGTAATCGCTCTCTCCAATTTCTCATGTTTTTCTATATACTTTTTGGTTGGATTAACGTGTGGCTGTTTGTTCTTGGTTGCAGCAACGAGATCTTCGGCAGCCATGAAGACGGCCGTGCTGATATTGCACGCGATCTATATTGGTGGATTATTCGCATTAGACACTGATTTTATGCAAAAGATAATTGAAAAGCCATGGTAATTTCTCAACCTAACTTCATTGCTCCTTGATTTGTTTCTTCTTAACCTTCATTTACTACATGAATCTATGTCGCCAGTAGCTGCTCGGATCATTCCGTTTGTTACTAAATTTGGGTATGGGTGTGTTGTGCTCACATTTTTTTAGGACAGATAAATCAAGGTCGGGGTCAATTTATTATCCGGCGTAATAATCCGACATGCTCAATTGAAGCTTCAAATATGGCGTATAGTCCAATTAGACCTATATCAAGTCTAATCAGATTCAATCCAATTCAGTTCAATTCGGAATTGACATATCGTCGCTAAATCGATGATAACGCAGATTATACATGTCTAAATTACGAGCGACCAATTTTGCATGAAAGCTAACTAGATTCCGGACCATCATGTACACATTAATTGGAGTATAGTTACTTGATTAAATATGTTTATGAATTCAATTCAGTGCTGGCTCGGCTCAGACTGACCAGGGCTGGATTCGGATGTCATAACTTTTCGTACACATATCCAAATGGGCTTAAACCAATTTTATATGAAAATAGACTCGTCAAAGTAACTGTATACAAAATTTGAGCACGTTTGGATTAGATATGGACGCGTTTCTAGATTTTCAAAATACAGGCCAGTAATGAAGGCAGTATAACAAAGGATGCAGACTGCAGACGTTACAAACAGCAAAAGAAGCAACAAAAGATTAATGGAGAAATAAAGACACAAATTCCTTTCAAATTTGTAACTGATCATGAAGTTAATGACTTTAAAATTCAACCTTGAGAGGTCCCAACAGTATATATATACAGAAAATCTAAAGAAGAAAGGGGATGATCACAGAGAAACCCAAACATACATAGAATAGAATGAAAAAAAAAAAAAATCAAAGAGAGGTGAGAGCATGCTATAGACTCTGATCTCTTCTGTAATTTTTCTTCTTGACTTTCATGTAATATTTTTCTTCAACGGATTCCGCATGAGATCGTTCCTGGATTGAAATCGGAGCTTGAAGGGAAAGAGACGACTTCTCAAACATACCAGATGTTTTAAACTATTAGATGGGCTATGTTTTGTTTTATTTATTTTGTTTATTTATATAATATATATGGCTTCAATATGAGCATTCATAATCTTTTAAACTCTCAAATATATATACTCTTTTTTGTGTCATTTTATCTTTTTTTTTTCTTTGTTTCTGTTTTATATAGATGTTGTTGATATACATTTAAATATGTTAAACATAGTGATACTTGTACATATACACTATGCTATATATTTATATGCCGATAAATATTCATCTTCAAATATGATAGGTTTAGTGAGTTTTTTTTTTGCTCATTGGAAATAGTTTTATCATAAAATTTGTATACAATAAAAATATATTTTGAATGCAACTTATAAAGCACTTGAAGATGAATATTTTTCTTTCATTTAGGAAATATAAAGCATGCAACTTATTTAAATCAACATATTTAAACTTTCAAAATATATTTTTATTATATACAAAATTTATATATAAACTATTTCCAATGAGCAAAAAAAATCTCACTAAACCTATCATATTTGAAGATGAATATTATCGGCATATAAATATATAGCATAGTGTATATGTACAAATATCACTATGTTTAACATATTTAAATGTATATCAACAACATCTATATAAAACAAAAACAAAGAAAATAAAATAAAAAAAATAAAAGATAAAATGACACAAAAAAGAGTATATATATTTGAGAGTTTAAAAGATTATGAATGCTCATATTGAACAGTGTTATTAAAGGCGAAAGGCGCTCTAAGGCGCCAAGGTCTCAAAACGCCCGAGGCGCTAAGGCGCTCTCGAGGCGCTCGCCTAGGCGACATGAGGCGCTAATGCAAGTTTATCATGAATATAGAACTAGGATAAAGGAAAAATAATGAAACTAATATAACATCATATCTTAAATTCTTCAAGAGTTTCAACAAATAAGATGCATGTCAAATTCATAACATAAATACAAAATAATATAGAACTTACAAAATATAAAAACTATATAAACATTCCAAAAAGAAAACTTATGTATATTAAACATTCCGACAAGTTTCAAAAATAAATTACTCAACCTGCTAACATTCAACCAAAAAGAGAACTAAGCAAATATAACTAAATACGGGATTATCTAATTATATTCTTCATCAAAAGCATCTTCTGCATCATCTAAACATTTATCTTTACTAATCATTGCCATAGATAACCTTCAAGCCCTTCTTAGAGTTTCCGAGTTATTTTTTCAATCTCTTCATCCCTTAAGTTTGAAGGTTTTGCTTTTCCTTTACTTTTTTGAGATTGTACCTGGACATGACTTCTTGTTGCTCTCCTCAAACATGCTCCACTTGCCCTTGCCACATCTCCCCAAATCAAATTGTCATCCTCAAAACCAATTCATCTTTGGATTATTGGCATCCTTCTCCACACTATCCATTCATTGCTATCATCGATATCATACAATTGAATAGGATCAATAACATCTCGTAAATCATATCGAGCTTAAGTGCTCTTATACTTGACGTAGACCATGTCGTGTAATAGCTTGATAATTCAAGCATTTATATTTTCTTTCATTTGTTTTTTACTTTTACTCTTCATTTAAGTTTTTTTCAACCTTAAAAGATAAGGGCAAAAATGGCACATTATTCTTAACTCACTATTTTCTTACATATAAGCAAGGCGCTCGCCCGGGCGCCTAGGCGAGCATCCAAGGCGCTCGCCTAGGCGCCCGGGCGAGCGCCTTAGTAGCGCCTTACTAATACTGCCTCGCCTTGACCTTCTTAAGGCGCCCGGGCCTCGCCTCGCCTCGCCTTAGCGCCTAGGCGAGCGCCCGGGCGCCTTTTAATAACACTGATATTGAAGCCATATTTATTATATAAATAAACAAATTAAATAAAACAAAACATAGCCCATCTAATAGCTTAAAACATCTAGTATGTTTGAGAAGTCGTCTCTTTCCCTTCGAGCTCTGATTTCAATCCGGGAATGATCTCACGCAGAATCCGTTGAAGAAGAATATTACATGCAAGTCAAGAAGAAAAATTACAGAAGAGATCATAGTCTATAGCATGCTCTCACCTCTCTTTGATTTTTTTTTCCTTTCTGTTCTATGTATGTTTGGGTTTCTTTGTGATCATCCCCTTTTTTCTTCAGATGTGCTGTATATATATACTGTTGAGACCTCTTAAGGTTGAATTTAAAGTCATTAACTTTATGATCAGTTACAAATTTGAAAGGAATTTGTGTCTTTATTTCTCCATTAATTTTTGTTGTTTCTTTTGCTGTTTATAATGTCTGCAGTCTGCATCCTTTGCTATATTGCCTTCATTACTGGCCTGTATTTTGAAAATCTAGAAACGCGTCCACATCTAATCCAAACGTGCTCAAATTTTGTACACAGTTACCCAGTGTTATTAAAAGGCGCCCGGGCGCTCGCCTAGGCGCTAAAGCGAGGCGAGGCGAGGCCCGGGCGCCTTAAGAAAGTCAAGGCGAGGCAGTATTAGTAAGGCGCTCGCCCTGGCGCCTAGGCGAGCGCCTTACTTATATGTAAAGAAAATAGTGAGTTAAGAATAATGTGCCATTTTTACCCTTCTCTTTTAAGAGTTGAAAAAAACTTAAATGAAGAGTAAAAAAGTAAAAACAAATGAAAGAAAATATAAATGCTTGAATTATCAAGTTATTACACGACTTGGTCTATATCAAGTATAATCAAGCACTTAAGGCTCGATATGATTTACGAGATATTATTGATCTTATTCAATTGTATGATATTGATGATAGCAATGAATGGATAGTTGGAGAGATAGATACCAATACATCCAATGAAGAAGATGAATTGGTGATGACAATTTGATTTGGGGAGATGTGGCAAGGGCAAGTGGAGCAGGTTTAAGGAGAGCAACAAGAAGTCATGTCCAGGTACAATCTCAAAAAAGTAAAGGAAAAGCAAAGCCTTCAAACTTAAGGATAAAGATTGAGAGAGAAGAAACTAACTTGGAAGACTCTAAAGAAAGAATTGAAGGTTATCTATGCAATGATGGTGAAGATAAATGTTTAGATGATGCAGAACTTTTGATGAAAAATATAATTAGATAATTCTGTATTTAGTTATATTTTGCTTAGTTCTCTTTTTGGACATTGAAAGTTAGTAGGTTGAGTAACTTTATATTTTGAAACTTGTTAGAATGTTTAATATGCATAAGTTTTCTTTTTGAAATGTTTATATTTTGTTTTCTTTTGTAAGTTCTATGTTATTTTGTATTTATGTTATGAATTTGACATGTATTTTATTTGTTGAAACCCTTTAAGAATTTAAGGTATGATGTTATATTAGTTTCATTATTTTTTTTTATCATAGTTCTATATTCATGATAAACTTGCATTAGCGCCTTATGTTGCCTAGGCGAGCGCCTCGAGAGCGCCTTGGCGCCTTGGGCGTTTTGAGACTTTGGCGCCTTAGAGCGCCTTTCGCCTTTAATAACACTGCAGTTACCTTGACGAGTCTATTTTCATATAAAATTGGTTTGAGCCATTCGTATATGTGTACGAAAAGTTATGACATTTGAATCGAGCCCTGATCAGTCTGAGCCGAGCCAGCGCTGAATTGAATTCATAAATATATTTCATCAGGTAACTATACTCCAATTAATGTGAAATTTTACATGACGGTCCGGAATCGAGTTTGCTTTCATGCAAAATTGGTCGCTCGTAATTTGGACATGTATAATCTGTGTTATCATTGACTTAGCGACGATGTGTCAATTCCGAAAAGCTGAATTGGATTGAATCTAATTTGACTTGATATAGGTCTAATTGGACTACATGTCATATTTGAAGCTTCAATTGAGCGTGTCGGATTATTACGCCGGATAATAAATTGACCCCGACCTTGATTTATCTGTCCGAAAAAATGTGAGCATAACAGGGTGTTAGGATATGAAGGGTGGAGATTGGAGGATTGATCCTTGGAGGGACATAAATGTTTTTGTTCTAGTTTGCCTTAGGCGATATTGGTACTGGACGATTCTTGTGTGGCTATAGGTTAAAAAACCGATTTTGATAGCTTATCAAAATTTTCCAATGTGTAGGAAAAGGGTAAACTGACCTCATGGGTGAACTTATCTGTTCAGAAGTTGACCTGAGCTATAAAATGTGCAAGGATTTGGTTTTATAACTATTTAGTTGTGCAACATAACTTTTTGAAACTTGACATGGGTTGAAATTTTCAATACAAGTCTTTGACTTCATCTATTAACCTCAGTTCTCCAAGGTGCGCATTGTTTTATGGTTTTGCCTGTTGCATCTATACCATAGACTACTTTGGTAAACACTGTTTGACTTTTTTTTTTTTTTTTTTTTTTTTTAAGATGCTGGACATTTAGATTTAGTCTAGTTCCTTCTTTTTTTGAACTTATGCTTTTTCCACAGCAAAAGTGTTAAGAGTTGAAGCTTACTGGTTAGTTGCTTTTCATTTGATGTGATATATTCAGGATTAGTGTACTGTACATGGTGGTTCTTGTTGCCAGTCTGTTCCAGTATTTCTTCACATCTGGTTCTTCTCCAGGGTAATGCTTTCGTCCATTTGTTTCGTATGACTTGCAAATATAAGAGTTAGATATAGTTCTGTCTCTATGGCTTATTGTTTTTCACTATGCATTGGCTCCCTCCAGGTACGTCATTGATGCAATGAGGAGCGGAAATGAAAAACATGCCACTTTCCTGCGGGATGCAATGTACGGTGCCAATGCTCCAGTTATGTAAAAGCATTTTAAAGAATTTTTATGCAGTAATGTTTGAGTAATTTTCTTGGTTATGTTGGTTATGTTTGCTACCGTTTTGTATGCTTACTGTTTTATGCTTCGGATGGTCAAGCAAAGACAATCTGCTTCAAAAAATGGAAGCTTCATATCTTCTACAGATGCTAGCTTACTTGAAAGAGGTACCTCTCGTATGAATTCTTCATCGTGGTTGAAGCTAGTGATGGACTTGTACCCTCCTGGATCTTCTAGCAGGTAAAAGAACCTTAAAAAGTGATGATTATTTCTCCCTACACCTCACACAAACTCTAAAATAATATGCACATGTATACTGCCATCACTCAAGACCTTATGCACCTTAACTTTCTTGAAGAAACCATATGCAATTCCGTGATGTTTTACATTTAATTTGCAAAGCTTCTATTTCTAAAACTTTTCTGTATTTATTGTAATAGATAAAGCATGCACATTTTGCTGGTTCTCAGTGTAGTAGATTGCTGACAGAATTTAGTTTGGTACCTCAAGTTGAAAGGAAGACGTCTTCAAGTCATATTCTGTGTCTAAGCTGTATGATCCAATAGAAAAGGATGACAAAATTTCATGTTTAGTGAGAATAATGCTCACTTAAAAGTTAGAACCTTTTTATGACTGTTAATCAATCTATTCTGCTATTAGTAACTAATGTGATGCGTGGTTTAGTAATCAAAACTGGAATTGCAACGAAAATTGTTGATACTATGTCTCGTCTACAATAATGGAATGGGTATGCAGTTGATACTGGAAATATCCCAACTGTAACCGGAGGGAGAGTCAGGTCAAAATCATATAACTACTGTAGTCTCATATCCTATAAAATGGTAATGAATTCCCAAACAATCTCCAACCTAGCACCATCAGTCGGTATAGGCAATTATGTTTTACCAGATGTTATCCAAAGAGTGATGATTATTGGGGGTTTTAGTTGTGTCTATCTTAATTTTTCACCCGCCACATTGTTAGATTTTCATTCATGTTGGCAATGTTTATCGGTGCTAACCCTTTCTCCCACTTTATCTGCAGAAATTGGACTTGTAGCTACTGTAATATCATTCAGGTAGTCGTCTCTCTCTCTCTCTCTCTCTCTCTCTCTCTCTTCCCCCTCTGCTTCTTCAGGTTTGTATGTGCATGAATTTTTTCTATCCAATACTTGTGGAATTTATACTAGTCAGTTTGATGTGGTGCAATATGTCTTCTTCTTGCACATCACTGTTAGGAGAAACTCTGTATTTGGCCTTACATTTAACTTGCTCTTACTACTTTATGATGGTTTTTTTTTCCAGCTAACATTTCTGATCAATGAAAGATCAATGCAGCTTGTTATGAACCGACTCGGTCGGCTCACGTCGGCGGCCCGGACGCGGCGAAGATAACACCGGCGGCCCGGTGGCGGCTCTACAAACTAATTCTACAAATTAAGATATCTAAAAAGACTAATTTTCTTCCATATTTTTCCAATAAAGGTTACAAGCTATATATATAGAGGCTATTCCTCCATATTCCTTTCATACACATTCTATTAATAAAAATCTCCTAATTACTTCCTATTACAAATATTCTTACTAAAGATATTCCTATTACAAATATGCCTATTAAAAGTATTCCTAATATAACTTTGACTAATCTGAACTTGATCCGTGATCCGTGTCCTCATGCGACTCGAACCCCTTTAATTCCGTACATAACATTCCACCCCTCTTGGAAAGCAACCTTGTCCTCAAGGTTGCAGTACTGAAGCGCCGAGAAAACTGATTTCGTCCGAACCACAAAAATAAGTATGTTGATTGAACTCGCAGCGGGTTTAACCTGTGAAAATAAGGACGTGAAATTTTCATAATAACATATAGCCAATGCAGTACTTGTCCAATCATCAAGGAAGGATTATCTCCAGTAACGTCAATAGGTTCCTCAAAATATCCGTTGTCGCACAACTCAAAGAATAAGGCTAATCGATAAGTAAAGAGAAGCGAGGTGCAGTGATTGCTTGCTCTTTTCAGCTCTCCTTGAATATCGTCTTTGAGACCGTCAATAAATATGGTAATGACGTGTTGTTCGGACTCGAAGCAAATATTGGATTTTCTCCTTGAAAATGCAACCCAATATTGTGCCACTGATGAAGTCTGTCGAAGATTGCGAAGTTCATTAAGGCGGCAATTGTTTGTGATGTCATCCATTTGTTGTTTAAATCTTCCACAAATTTCGTCAAATTTATCCATTAATTTCTGAGCGTCGTCTGCTGATATAATAGGTGTTGGCGCAGAAGGTGGTTGCGGTTGCGGCATCCGAGGAACTTCATAATATTGTGGTGGATGGTATATTTCCTGGGGTGGCACCTGAGCGTAAGGTGAAGAGTTAGGAGACCAAGCTGGTTGCTGGTAGTGTTGCGGTGATGTATAGGGGGCCAAAATGTTGGTGATGGTGGCTGCTCGTAATTAGGATGTAGGAACCATGGTGGAGCATGGGATGTAGGAGGCGGTGGTGAGTAGCTGCGAAATAGCGGTGATACATAGGGCTCTGGTTGTGATGTGTTCCAGTAGGATGCCATTGACATCCCTTTTTTTTTTTTGATGAATGGGGTGGTAGTGGTGGATGTGGTGAGGATAAGAGTGGTATACTGCAGCGTCGGCGAGGGTTCGGGACTACTAGCTCTGATACCAATTTGTTATGAACCGACTCGGTCGGCTCACGTCGGCGGCCCGGACGCGGCGAAGATAACACCGGCGGCCCGGTGGCGGCTCTACAAACTAATTCTACAAATTAAGATATCTAAAAAGACTAATTTTCTTCCATATTTTTCCAATAAAGGTTACAAGCTATATATATAGAGGCTATTCCTCCATATTCCTTTCATACACATTCTATTAATAAAAATCTCCTAATATAAATACTTCCTATTACAAATATTCTTACTAAAGATATTCCTATCACAAATATGCCTATTAAAAGTATTCCTAATATAACTTTGACTAATCTGAACTTGATCCGTGATCCGTGTCCTCATGCGACTTGAACCCCTTTAATTCCGTACATAACACAGCTTTTGTAGCCCCTGCTTAGGAAAATTTTTGAGTGCTAACTGTTGTTTTGTGACTTCTGAGCTGCTGCACTCATTATTAGGCTCTGTACTATTGATAATCCTTTGCATCCAAAATTATTTGCTTTCTACTGTTTATAGTTGAATCTGTAGCACAGACTTGGGACCTGAATGAAAAGGTGCCTTCTACTCAAAGTCAGCATACAAAAAGATAAGATTAACTAGGTGCTTTATGCCTTTAAGCAAATAGAATGGCAGAGGATGAGAGGACTGACTTTAGCCTTGGTATGATATTTGTCTGTGGAAACTGCTTGGCAGCAGCTGAGTGTGGTTGGCAAAAGTCTCCATCTAAGTATCTAACTAGGCTAGATATTGCCATATTGACAAGAAAAGCCTATATTAATTGCAACAATGTTAATGGCATCTGTAGTTAACATAGGTACGCGGCTACATTTGAAAAACATTTGTTTATGAGGAGTGAGGTTCTATGTAAGAAAACATATTCCGGATTTCATCTGCCCATAGAACATACTTGCAAATTTATTATACCTACCGCATTGCACTTTAGCCCCTAAAGAAATTTGGAACTTTTAACATAGTCCACCCAACGAAGTTCTGCCTTCCAATGAAGTCCCTATGATACTATGTTAAACATTTGCAACACCTTGTATCGCCGTAATGAAATTGCAACATTGTGGTGCGGCTGTTGCGCAACACTGTGATTCCTTCAGCACTGTGTTACATTCAATCGAACACTATCAATAGTGTGATACGTATATTTTCAACATTGTGTTTCGATTCCCGTAGGAGTATCTATGTTCTGGCATATGAAAGGTGAAACTTCTGAAGGGTTATCTTGATACAAAATATTGGTCTAGGGATTCCCCATTTATAAAACTCTCAAGATTATCTAACTAAAAAGATCTTCTCTTATAGCTGGCAAACAATTATGCTATCTCTATGGCTTCAATCTATATGCATCATTTTCATTAGAAGATTCTGTTGAATACAAGTTTAAGCAAATTGCTTAATAAGGATGAGCCTCATTGCAGCCTCCTCGTTCAAGACATTGCCATGATTGTGATAAGTGTGTACTCCAGTTTGATCATCACTGTGTATGGCTTGGAACTTGCATTGGCTTACGGAATCATTGTCGGTTCTGGTAAGCTCAAACTTTAAGGATTGCTATTGCTTGCTATATTGTTTAGAACTACAAGACAAAGATGAAAGATAGATTTCTTTGTTTTGTTTTTTCCTTTTCTTTCCTTATTTTCACTTTAAATTTGTAGGAACTAAATTCTAATATTAGAGTCTATCAATATCAGTTGCTAAATTTGTGCTCAAGCTGAATTATCCATCTCAAATTTTCAAGTTTGGTAGCGCTTGAGCTTGTGTCAATATCACATTAATTTCAGGATTTGGCTAGAAAGTAATTATTGAAGCTCAAGCTTTAGATTCTTGTGCTTGTGCTTTATACAAGAATATCAAGCAATATAATATTCAAAATGTTTGATAATAGTTATCATAACTATTAAGCTTGAGCTTTCTCATAGTGCATAACTGTTTTTGTGCCTTTTCGAAGCTGTGCCTTCCACTTCTTAGGTTCACTTTCTTAACAAACATATACGCTTGGGTCTATATTACGTACTTATAACGTGCGTATCATGGTTTTACATTTTGGGCTGCACGCGCCATGCCGTCCATCCGGCACTGAGCCTGCCAGCACGGCCTCTCTCTCTTTTTTTTTTTTTGGTTAAACGATGCACTATTTATCTTCCGCGAGGACACTGAACAATGCATCTTTTTTGGCTCACGCGCCTACGCCAAACCTGTTTCGGGTCCACGCAGCTGCATGCAGGCCTTTTTTTTTAAAATTTAATGGTTTTGATTAATTTATATTAAAATTTTTAAATAAAAAACTTGATATACATTTTTTATTTTAATCCTAATATAATTATAAATATAATAACTAATAACTGAAACGGGTAGCCATGGCACGGTCGGCACATCTCGGATTTTAAATTTACCAAAACTCGGCTTGGCACGGCACAGAAAACCTGGGTGTGTATATATATAGATCTTCGTTGACTAGACTGGCACATTATCTCGGCCAAATATTCATGCCAATATCTGATTTTGAAGTAATGCATAGGTTGTTTTATAATTTGTTGATGGATAACATTGCCTGATAAGAAACGTGTTTACCATCCTAATTTTGATTATAGGTGGTTCGTTTTTGAAGAATCAATTCTTTGTGTATGGACCATTGTATATTACATCTACTTTTTGAGGTCGGACACTAGAAAGGAATGGTATGTTGTCCTTTACTTTTGTTTTGACCTTCTAGAACAGATTGATTAGGTTATCAGTTCTTTGAATATTGAGCTGAAAGTAATACATAACAGATTAGCATGCGAGCATGTTGTTATTTTTCTGCTGATCTACTTATCTGATGTATCTATGAACTCTACTTTCAGGTGGCAGGGCGTAATTGCAATCTTCTTATTAGCAATGTTATTCTTTTGTGCAATATTTTTACTTTTGCTGCTTTTATTTCATAGGTAAGTTTGTTTGAGGTATTTATGACTTATGTTGTTATCATATCCTTTTATTTTGAGAAAAAAAATGTTGTTATCTACTTATCATATCATAATGTATTTATATTCATTTTCTTTGACTGAAATAGGTTTTTTCAGTAATAACCAGAAAATATTGTTATCAACGTATCCAGATATCTAGATTTCTCTTCCTAATAGAACAGCCTATCCATTTCGTAGGGATAAGCAGGGAATATTACTAAGTAGATGTAGTAGCCTAAGTATTACACGTAAGTATATCTAATCAATGTTGATATGGTGGTGAAAAGGGTACCATGAGCTTAATTCGTTTGATACAAGGTATTCTTGCTTAACAGTGGAGTTGCCATTTTGCTTATTATGTGGCACCTGCATGGTACATGTCCAACAGAATACTATATCCATTTAATTGATAAATGCCCAAAGAGTTGTACTGAACAAAAAAGATGATTTTCGTATTCTGCGGATTTTCTTAAATAATGCCATCTAGAAAAGAGAGTCTCTCAATGTTAATATGATGACTGTACGGTTGTAATACTCTTTCTTTAACCTTTCTAGTGAGAAGGTGCAAAAATCTCAAATGCTGGTATTTTTTAGTTCAAGTATAAAAGATTTAAGTGTTACCCCAAAATAATGTTGAGTCATGTAACTTTGTCTCAATTTACCTCTCTGACAAGCTCATATTGATCTTTTTGCAGCTATCTTGTCATAACAAATCAAACAACTTATGAACTCGTGAGGCGACGACGCATTTTATATCTTAGGTACATATAATAACAGTGGTTCTTATGACTGTTCAACCTATATTAGCACAGGTGACATATGCTAACTGGACTCTTAATTTACAGGGGCATCTCTCCGAGGGTTCACCCTTTTAGCAAAGGTATTTGTAGGAATATATACACATTTTGTTGTGTACCGAAGAGCTTAGACACCTTGGAAGCAGTTCCTACAATGGAGGAGTTAGAGGCAATGGCAAGACCATACACCTGCCTGGACATTGTCTCGTGCCGATGTTGCTGATTTTCCCCCCTTGTCGTTTGCAGCGGTAATGTTTTTCTTTTAACAAAAAAAAAAAATTCAATCTCTTCTGCATAAAAAATATCCCAATGTGATCATATGTTACACTTTATTGCAACTTTTGATCTTTACTTTTTTTTTTTTGATAGTTTGTAATGACTATTTTCTTTTCAGTGTAAATATTGTGAACTTATATTTGTAAATGCTGTTTCTTTGCAAGTGTTTTTATCGGAGGAGTAACATACGCATTATGTTTGGTATCTTTTTTTTGGAGATAACGAGGCGAAACTTCTCCATGGGTCTCTGCTAACTCGTGGACCACAGTTTTCTACGCACACCTATGGACCATTTTGGACCCAGGTGCGCGCAGGAGAGTAAAACTCCGGTCTGACGTTCCGTCCCCGGACCAGACATGGAGTACTGGGAGTTACCCAGCCACCAGTTTTCCCGTAACCGCTGTAAACTTGCGGCTACGGGCACATCCGCATTTCAGCCACCCGTGGGGTTGGAACCCGGGCGCTCGCTTCCTGAGGCGAGGCGAGCGCCCCGGCCGACTGACCCACGGGCGGGGGACTATGTTTGGTATCTTTCATGATGCATCTATGCACTTTAAGTATATTATGAATATTGAGCTGCTTTCATCAATCCTTCCATTTGTTTAATAATCACTATATGCTGATTTTGTGAAGGCGTAGCTCCTCTTTATCGATCTAGGCATTAGCAGATGGAAATGTTGGATCTATCTTGTCTTCGGTTACTTGTGTTATCGATTCATATTTGAACTTAGAAATTCTTGTGCCAATGATACATTTTTTTAAAACTTACAAATGCTCTATTTTTTCAGTGGCATTCATGAAGACTGAAGTTTATTTGCTATTTTTAAGTGGCATTCTTGTTATTGACATATTGTTATCAAGGTAGGAAGCTGCTTCCACTGTTACATTTTTTGAGCTAATTTGCAAAATCCTTGCTAGAATTTGGCTAATATATGTTTAACCGTGATACTTTTTATATCTATTAAGCCTCTTAGTGAGATCAACTTTTACTTATATGCTGAAAAAATAACAATATAATAATATAATACTATAATTGTAATTAAAAGTAGACCGTATATATCATTATATTACATTGTCAAATAGCAGTATTAGGATTCGCAACGGTTACTCTGTGCGGATTGAAAGTAATTATTTCAGAATCGTAATGATTTGAGGTCAATAAGATGTCTGTGATTCGACATGAAACCTAAATATAACGTAAATGATTCCTAAATTGATTTACTGATATTTGCCTGTGAGAATATTGCTGCCTGACTTGAAATTGTGTGTAACACTGTCTTAAGCTCCGCATCAAGTTATTATTAATATAAAGGTATAATTGCATATCAGCCCTGAAAGTTTCGCTCATGTATTTCAGCCATCAGATACATATTTTTGTGCTGATGCTGCGTGCTCCCGCACTATCACGTTGCACATTTTCGTATTTTCGAGGACTAAAATATACGACTATTACTTTTAGAGGGCTGATATGTAATTATCCTTAATATAAATGTCATCCTTCATTCGCAACAACTTATTATTAACGTAAGCGCTACTTCAGGAGATCCTGATGGTCATGATACAAATATGACCAGTCATATGCAGTTTATATGGTGTGCATTATATATATTTTGATAAATTACATATAATTCTAATTACATCAAAAATTCTATAGTCATAATTAAATAACATGGCTCTATTATTTTCAATACTCGTGTTGACATTGGCATGTAGGGACACCTTGTCACATTGTCAATATCGAGTCACTTTAGGATGCAATCATTTTTAGCCAAAAGCAAAGCATCCAAGTTTATGGTAAGCAGCTAGATAATAGTATTTAAAAAAAAAAAGAAAAGAAAAGAAACGAAAAAAAGTGCCCCAGCCCCATCATTTTACCCGTTGCAATACATTACGTATTCACTTATATTTTGATGTACTTAGACTATTTACATTTTAGACATATGGCAATGCTACTTACGAAATTATACTCAATATTATAAAATTATAACAAATGGACTAAATTTTCCTTTTTTCTAGTAGTACTAGCTACCAACACCAATTATACAGTGGCATTTAAAGTTTTGTAAATTTAATACATACAATTTAATTAATATTCAAAAATTTTGAATAGCAAAAATAAATTTTGATTGTTCTACTATTGCTGTATTAAAATTTAAAAATATTTCTAAAATATATTTTATTGCTCTAAAATTTTTGCTAATTAATTATAAAATTTTAGATTTTTTAGATATTTATTTAGAAATATTTTTTAAAAATTAAATATAAAATTGTAGACACAATATTTTTTTCGTATTTAATTTTTTTAAAAAATATTTGTAACACATAGGACGAAATTTCTTAGTATTTTAAAAATCAGAATTTTACAAAGCACAAATTTTTGGATTTTCTTTTTTGTTTTAAATTCTAGTATTACAATAATAAGAAACCTACTATATTTTTTAGAAATACTTCTCGGACAGCCCGAAAAGGGCAAAAGCACACCATTTCAACTCTTATAATTTGCCACTTTCTCTTTTAGCCATTCTTTCGATATTTTAAACACTATAAAATACTTACTTATAAGTATTTTTTTAAAAGTTATAAATTTTGATGAAATATATAATTTTTATATTTAATAGTTTTTCAAAAAGTAACTTTAGGTAGGTGTTTTAAGATTTTAAAATTTTAGCAGATTAACGGATCGAATTAAAAATATGTTAACATTTCGGAGCATCAAAAGATCTACGTAGAAGTATTTGTTTGAAAAATTATTAAACACAAAAGTTATAAATTTCATCAAGATATATAAATTTTATCTTAAAATTTTTTTCAAAAAATATTGATACAACAATAGTATGCACAAAAATCGAGAGAGGGGCTGAACAAGAAAATCGGAAAATACATTGGCTGAAAACGAAAAACTTAAAAAAAGGGGGAGGGGGAGGGGGTCGGGGCTGAAAACCAATCTTCCCTATTTTTAATTTAAGCCGTACAGAGACTAATTAAAACAAAAACTCAAATAGAGAAGGGAAAAGGACTTCTCGAGCCGGTCTTCCTCACCAAAACGGTCTATGTATCTTCGCCAGCAGAACTCAGCCGGCTTAAAGGTTAATTTTATTGCTTGGACAACCAATTAATCACGATCTCTGGCGACCTCGCTCGGTGGCGAGGGTCCTAAATCGAGATCTCGCAGCGGCCACTGCCAACTTTTCCTTTCACCTCGATGTTGTGTATTTGTTACATATAGCAGAGGAAAAGGGGGTTTAGGGTTTGGGAAGAGATGATAACACGGTCCAATTTGGCCGAGCAATTACGGGAATACCAGATCCGGTCGAATAACGATTGGACCTCGCTCTCTCTGTTCTCCTCCACCTCAATCACATCTTCGTCTAGGCAAGTTCATTCGCTGATCTATCTTTGTTTTGATATATACTATACGTTGTAGATAGCTGATAGATTTGTTTGATTTGTCAATAGATCTCCAATTTTCATGTATTTCGATTTTCAACTTGCATTTGTACATTTCTGCAATCTTGCATTTTTGCAAAGCATGTCTATAGTTTATACCGTTGAGAGATTAGAGTAGCACTGGAATTCCACAATATTGTCGTTAGTTGTGGTTACTGCAGTAGTTTCGCTGCAAATACTGATTTGCAAGGAGAAAATAATGTGAGATATCTTGTGTGCAGCCATGAAGAGATGGATTAGTCAGTTATTCATGGACATTCAATTCCAAATAGAAATTGTGATTGAATACATGAAGATGATCTGCTGATCCTAAGGCAAATCTCTTTATTGCAAGTTGTTAATGATTCACACCATCCAAATTAAATAAGCTCAACTGGAAGTTACAAAAGTAACTGGTGGCTTTGTACAAGATATAAGTATGTACATAAAGGATAAGGAAATCGGATCAGTGGACCCCGCTATACCTTTCTTATAAAACCGTACGTGAGTTGGTCAAGTAGTTACTTACCATAGCGACAAATTGATACCATAACTAAATTAGTAGCGCTAGATATGGCACAAACCGACATTCATTTAAAAAAAAATGCATGAAGGACTAAATTCACAAAGTTCAGGGACATAAAATGCACTATTGGAACTTGAAGTATATAGGCACCAGAGCAAGTTTGATGAGGTCAGCGGTAATGTAGCCATATTAAATCTAGTCCTTTATAACGCAAGAAACAGTGGCCATATAAATCATATGGATGGTATTTAGAGCTTTTTGGATGTTAGAAAGGTAGTTTTTTCCTCTAACCCCAAAGTCAGGCATTTCTGTCTGGTTCTTTCAGTCTGTGCTATTCTTCTCATCTATCTAATGTTGTTTCTCGAGATTGTCATTTGTTATCTGTATTTTGAATGCTTTTCCTTTATAACACTATAGCCATTCAGATAGCCTATTTCCTCATCTTGGTATACAAATTATTAAGTCTTCGAAGTCAAGTGGCTTGCTTATGTTTCATTGTTACATAGTTGTGACGCATGTGTAGTATATTTTAATAGCTATCTTTAGCATAAAAAATCATGTTGTAGACTACTATTAATAACCAAAAACCTTATGTTCTTTTGCCTTTGGAATGTCATGGGCATAAAAGAATTACATGAATATTGTTTGGTGGACCCTTATGTTCTTTATTGTAAGTGGTGAAGATTTTATCCATGTATTTGTTTGTCTAATTTTTTTGGGGATCATGAATACATCTTAACAAGCTGATTATCATATTTACAGGGTTGATGTGGCATCTGTGATATGGGAGCTGTTGATTTTTGCCTTTCTTGTGTTTGCAGCAATTTCATTATATTTTAGGCATATGCGGCTTGCCTTTGTCTTAGTGTGTTCTGCAACACTGTTTTTGGTGTGCATGAAAATAACAAAGCAAGTCAAGAAAAATAGGAAAAATAGACGAAGAATGCTGCTACCACTATCTATGTAATAGCTTTGCAATAGTGAGCACATCATTGCTTTGTGCCACTTGATTTCTTTAAGTATTTCATTCACCTGTTTGTTCTTTAATGAAAAATATTTACGCCTAGTGGCAAATGTGAATGTTGAATGATAGGTTATTGAATGGACATGTAGCATGAAAAATGAATAATAGGTCTCTTTTGTTGATATTGAGACAGTGAATTAATCTCAAGTTGACAAGCAATTTTTTTGTTGCTTTCCTCCCAAAAAGAAGCTTTGGTGGCGTCCTTTGTAATGGATTCTCTTTATCCGGGCGGAAACGACAGCATTCTACTTGGGTTTTGGTTGGATCTAGAGAATGCGCTGGTTAGCGTCTCCGTTACGATCAAGGTTTACCGTACCGTGCCGTTTCGAGTTTCGGTAAATTCGGATCTCGAGACGTGCCGATCGTGCCGTGCCGACCGTGCCGACTGTGCCGACTGTGCCGATAATAAAATATTATATTTATATTTAATATTAAATTAAAATATAAAAAAACCACAAAAATAAATAAAAATACAAATAAACAAATAAAAAATATTTAAAAAATAAAAATTAATTATAATATATTTTTAAAGCATATTTTATAAATTATAAAAAATTTAAAAAAAAAAAAAAAAAAAAATTAGGTCCGCGCGCTTGCGCGGACCCAAATCAGGTCCGCGCACGTGCGCGGACCCAAGAAGGTCGCTGCGCGCGTGACCTAAAATGAAGAAGACGACCAGTTTTATTTAAAAAAAAAAAAACAAAAAACAAAAAACAAAAATGGAGCCGCCGGCTCGGCACCGTTTCCGGCACGTTTCGGGCGGCAGGGAGCGTCAGTATTGCAATTCTTGCCGGAGTCGGTAATTCATGCTTAATGTGTCATTTAAGCACTTTTGGGGTATAGTTATGGTGGATTCCTACTTGATATTATTTCTTTCATTAATAATCCAATTGTGTACACGTAGTTGTCCGCAAATGATAGTTGCTCTGCTTATTTTCTTCTCAAATTTGGACATTGTAATGGAAGTTATCATTTGCATTTTGCAGGAAGGCTACTTTTCTCATGCTAACACCTTTTGTGCTACCATAAGCTATTATAGATTGATTGACGCGTGTTTCGTATTGAATCAACATTAGTTTCAGTCAGTCAGCTTTAATCATGCTTGCCGACTGGTAGCACTCTTGTCCATTTTAATTCCTCATATACCCGAAATACTGGCATTCATGCTTTGTTCTCATGCTTGAATTGGAAATTACTGATGTTCGTGTCATGGTGAGTCAAAAGTTATTAGGTCCGGTTAGCGTCTGATAAGTTACTTGAAGGTGGTTGGGTCGAAATATTCTTCAGCCCAGTGATTTGGTAGAGATCTTACTATTTCTGAACATTCTGGATATACTCTACGTGTATGTTCTGTATCAATAAACACCGAGTGCGTAGAAGGTTAAAGAGTTCTATGGATCATGCTATTTGATGTATGTTATTATGTGGATTTGTGTGTATGTGGTAAAAATGCAGGCTCTGCAGTTATAAACAGCATTGGAGAGTACAGTTACATAGAACGCTAAGGAGTAAGGGTTACACACTTTAATTCTCTTTTTAATGTTCATGAAATCATTGTTGTATGTTAAATATATTACCAAGATTTGAAGCTCTCCAGGTATCTTTGGTTGGTATCGGAATTCCTTCTCTTACTCGAATGGCTCTAATACCTTTTATGCTACCTTGCAAATCCTATACTCCTGGTAATGTTCTGCTGGGTTCATCTCCATTTATCATCTTCAACTAGGGGTATACATACTTAAAACTTTGCGGCGACTAGTTGTTTGGTAATTATTGCATCTCGCAGCAGAGTTTGGTCTTTGTCTAGCATAGTGGCGATAGTGACTTTATGTGGGAGCCTAAAATAAAATTATTTAACTGATATAGTATCTTTGAACTATTTCTTGAAGAAAGTTAAACAGTGATAATGTCTTTTGTCTTTTCTTTTTGGTGTTTTTTTTTTTTTTTTTTTGGGGGGGGGTCTTTTTAAGATTATCCTTATCTTTTGTGAACCGAATTCAGAGAGCCGGCTGATTCCATGTGAAGATCATCAGTAGAGCAATGTATATGTGCAAAATAGAAAAGTCAATCTTGACGGCTCCTTTAGAATCAATATAGAAGCTGGTTTTGTTGGAGTGATGCGAGAATGAATCTGGAAAAGCAGATGTGCATCGGTTGCTCGTAATGGAGGCCAGCAGACCTTCATTACACCTTTGATGCTTGGTTCTTCATCAAGGAGATTATGTATTCTAAGAAAGCTGCATTACAAGGAAGCATTGTCTTTGTTAGAAATTAAACACAGAGTTTGGTTGTAACTCATGTCTTAGTATTTTGTAACTCATACATTTAGAAAATAATAGTGGTTTATAATGAAGTTAATAGAGTTAGTGAAAAGTTATGATGCATGTGGTGGGTGAGTTACTTATATATGAGTTATGCATATGAAAAATCTTGTAAGTGTATATAAATATTCATAACTTTGGTCATTGTAAGCAAACAAATAGCAAAGAAAAGTGTTGTGTTTTATTTTATCATATTCTCTCCTCTACGTAGTGATTGAGTAAATCTATCAAAATTATAAAGCGATGTTAATAAATTGGTATCAGAGCTATGGTGAATGGATTTGTACAATATCCCATTTTCCGCCTCACCAAGGATAACTACATAATTGGAGCATTCAAATAAAGACGTTGCTCGGATCCCAAGATATTTGGGATATTGTAGAGAATGGCTATGTTGATCCAAAACAAGAAAAAACAAGTTCTTCGGCAAGTGATCTGACAACGATTCGGGAGTTGCGAAAGAGAGGCAAAAAAGCTTTCTATATAATCTACCAAGGAGTAGATAAAGGAAATTTTGTAAAAAATTGCCGGCACCATCACATCCAAGCAAGCATGGAAAATCTTACAAAACTCACAAATATGTATATGTACTATGATAGTCATATACATATAGTGCATTTTTTTTATGCAAAGGAGTTGATAAAGTGAAGAGAGTTCGGCTCCAAACACTTCAAAGACAATTTGAAGAATTGAAGATGGAGAAGTTTGAATCAATTTCGGATTATTTTGCAAGTGTTTTGGCCATTATCAATCCGATGAGGCGATATGGAGAATAAATAGAATACAAGAGAGTGGTCACAAAAATTCTCCGCTTGCTAGATCCAAAATTCGATCTTATAGCGGCACCACTCGAAGAATTATTTCTAAAGATGAAGATGCAATGACAATTGATGAGTTAATGGGCTATTGGTGGTATATGAAGATAGACTCAATATGAGAAAGCAAGAGTCGGTGGAGCAAGCTCTTCAAACACAACCACTCTAAAAGATGGTGAAAAAGAGGAGCAACACAATCGAGATGCGGTCGTGGTCGCAGAAAAGGCCACGGAAGAGGTCGAGCAAGAGGAAACACCAAAAATGAATAAACAAATTTTGCTTCAAAAGGAAGAAGTAGAGGAAAAGCAACAATTAGAAGAAATTACGGAAGAGGCCAAAGGTATGAAAAATCAAACGTTACTTGTTACATTTGCAACAAATTTGGCCATTATGCTTCAGATTGTTAGTATAATAAGGAGAGATCTACTTACGAGAAAAAAGATGGCGAAGAAGTGCATTTTCCCGAAGCAAGTCTCTCTTTTGCATGTCAAGATGAAGCATGTGAAAATAAAAAAAATGTGGTACTTAGATACCGGCGCAAGTAACCACATGTGCAAAAAAAGAAATATGTTCGTGGAGCTTGATGAACATGTTCATGGTGATGTTTCTTTGGAGATTCCTCCAAAGTTTCAATGAAGGGTAGAGGTAAAATATTCATTCTCCTCGAGAGTAGTCACCAATTTATTACAAATGTCTATTATGTGCCAGCAATGACCACTAATATTTTGAGTTTGGGTCAAGTCTTGGAGAAAGATTTTACAATTCTTATGCAAAATTGGAGTCTTATACTTAGATATCCAAATCATAATTTGGTTGCTAATATAAAGATGAGCAGGAATATGTTCATATGGAGCATCAAGCATGATAATGTTAAATGCTTGAAAGTATGTATGGAGGATTATTCTTGGCTTTGGCATATTAGATTTGGACATCTAACTTTTGGATCTCTTAAATTATTATCATCAAAGAAGATGTTGCATGGTCTACCGTACATTAATCATCCAGATCAATTTTATGAAACATGTGTTCTCGGAAGCATCATCGGGCTAGCTTTCCAAAGGAGTAATCATTTCATGCCAGGAAGCCATTTCAACTTATTCATACGGATCTATATGGACCAATTGATCCCACATCATTCAGTAAAAATCGTTACTTTCTTACTTTTACCGATGAGAAGACTTACGGATATTTATGATAAAACCAGTAGGTTCAGTGACGGACCCAGAAATTTTACGCAGGGGTGTCAAAATCTAACATAATATATGTAGATATTTATAAGAAAAAGAAATTCACAAGCTAGACAAATACGTCACAAGTAAAAAAAAAAAAATCAAACTACTTAATTTTATAACAATAAATAATATAATTTTAATAACCAAAACTTACTCAAAATATGACAAAATTTATAATTAATTTTTCAAAAAAGAAAAAGCTATAAGTAAGTGTATTATGATTGCACCGTATGCTATGGTGCATTTTTTTTTCTTCTTTTAGCTTTTTTTTTTTTATGTTTTTTATATCCAAAATAATTAGTTTGAATAATTTTTTGAAAAAATTTAAAATATAAAAGTTATAGATTTTAATGGGATTTATAATTTTTTAGTTCAAAGTTTTACCAAAAATATACTTCTAAATAGGTGTTTCGAGACTTAAAAAAAAAGTTATCCAAAGAAAAAATCAAAAAAACATAGACTGCACGATGTGGGATTCGAACCCGCGTCTTGAGGAAAAGTATACATCTCCCCACCGCTTCGGCAAGGGCGGAATCTGATTAATGTGCTTCTTTTACTTATCTATGTGTTTCGCTATAGTATTATATATTTATTACTACCGAAAGCAGGGGTGTCGCTTGACACCCCTGCTAATAAGCTGGGTCCGTCCCTGAGTAGGTTGTTCAATTGCATTCTAGTAGGTTGTTCATTTCATGCTCTTCTCCCACACCAATCGATCTATATGGACTAATAAGTTCAATTCAATGCACTTTTTTACCGGTAGGTTGTTCAATTCCATCCACTTTCTTATCGTCATCAGATGATAGTCCATCTCCAATGATGAGAAGACTTACGGATATTTATGATAAAACTAATGAGATTTTATTATTTTGTCTTTTTGCTGATTGTGAACCTTTAGATTTTGATGATGCAAATCAAGACAAAAGATGGAGAAATGCTATGGAGGAGATTAAATCCATCGAGAAGAATTATACTTAGGAGTTGACTACACTTCCCAAAAAAAGCAAGCCATTGGCTTAAAGTGGGTTTTTGCATAAGATGAAGAAAAATGCAAGTGGTGAAGTTGAAAATACAAAGCAAGATGGCCAAGAGCTATAAGCAACAAGCCGGTATTGATTATGATGAGTTATTTGCCTCCGTTGCTCGATTGGAGACTATTCGATTGATTATTTCACTGACAGCTCAAAAATATGTGAAAAAGTTTTCAAATGGATGTGAAATCGGCTTTTTTGAATGGCTATCTCGAAGAAGAGCTATATGTTGAACCTACTGGTTTCATCAAGAATGGGCATAAAGATAAAGTGTTGAAATTGAATAGAGCCTTGTATGGCTTGAAGCAAGCCGACAAATTGGGTTCATCAAAAGCCCTTACGAGCATGCGATCTACTCCAAGAAAGACAATGGTGGTAACATAACATTTGTTTGTTTGTATGTGGATGATTTGATTTTTACAGGTAGCAATCCGGAGATGTTCGTGGAGTTCAAGCAAGCTATGACAAAGGAGTACGAGATTTAGGACTTATGTCTTATTTCCTTGGCATTGAAGAAAGCAATTGGAAGACGAAATTTTCATCACACAAGAAGAATATGCAAGAGAAATTCTCAAGATGGATGATTGCAACCCCGTTGTAACCCCCGTGGAGTGTGGAACCAAACTTGCAAAAATTGGAGAAGGTGCATCGGTGGATCGTACACATTATAGGAGCTTGTTTGGAAGTCTACGCTAGCGGCTATCTTACATGTACAAGAGCCGACATTCTTTATGGAGTTTGATTGATTAGCCGATATATGGAGAAACCAGATTTTACACATTTAAATGCCACAAAAGAAATTTTCGATATGTTCGAGGTACAATGTCATATAGGTTTTATTCATTTTCTGATGTTTTTAACTTGATGGATATTCTGATAGCGATTGGGGAGGAGTTATAGATGATAAAAAGAGCACTACCGGATTTGTGTTCTTTATGGGAGATTCGGCATTCACTTGGTTACCCAAACAATAAGCCATTGTCACCCTTTCTACATGTGAAGTCTGTTGCGGCATCACCAACAATATATCATGCTATATGGCTTCGTAATTTGTTGAAGGAGATTCAATTTGTTCAAAAGAGGCTACTATTATATATGTTGACAACAAGTCCGCAATCAAGTTGGCGAAAAATTCCGTTTATCATGAAAGAAGCAAGCATATTGATACTTGGTTTCATTACATCCGAGAACATGTGAGGAATAAGGAGATCGAAGTCAAGTTCATGAAATGACAAGATCAAATTGCGGACATTTTCACAAAATCTCTCAAGATTGATACATTTAAGAAGTTCAGATCTTTGCTTGGCATGGTTGATGGAGAAAATTTTGGTTTAAGAGGGGGTGTTAGAAATTAAACCAAAATTAAACATAGAGTTAGTAGTTGTAACTCATATCTTTTAGTATTTTGTAACTTATGCATTTATGGATAGTAGTGGTTCATGATGAGTTAATAGAGTTAGTGGGAAGTTATAATGCATGTAGTGGGTGAGTTACACATATAGAAGTTATGCATATGAAGTCTTGTAAGTGGATATAAATATCTATGACTTTGGTCATTGTAAGCAAGCAAGTAGCAAAGAAAAGTGTTGTGTTTTATTTTATCAAATCCTCTCCTCTATATAGTGAGTTGAGTGAATCTACCAAAATTATAAATCGATACTAACAGTCTTATCTGTTGCAATCCAAAGCCTTCTTCTGAAATTTTGAATAGCTCCGTAAAGATGTTCTCTGTTAGATATGTAGAGGTATCATGAAACGGCTCCCTTGATCAGCATAAACATAAGCATGACCGTAGGATTATGTTGGAAATAATTAGAAGTCCTCATTATACTTTTGCTGTGTTGCTTTTTTTTTTTAAACTTTTTTGAGTAAGGCATTGCCTGTATTAATCAAATAAGTAAATATTAGTTTTTGATGACTTATACATGGGGCCGTTTCAGAGTATCAGAGTATCAAGATGTGAAGAAGAAGAAGAAGAAGTCAAATATAGGAGCGAGATGCGAACATGGTCCTCGCCATGCAAATTATAAGTTTACAAATTGAAATTAGAGTCAAAAGAAAGAGATCACTGCACGGATCAATAGTCCCTAAGTCATGGCTACCATGAAGATGGAGAAGCACATGTGTAACACGTGCACCTCGCCTGCTCCCACGTAAACCCGCGTGCAAGAGAGATAAGACGTTGCAAAAGACAGAAAATGAGTTTCGTGACTTTGCGTTGAAGACACGGTTATTTTCTTCATGCCAAATTGACCAAAATATAGTGACAAGGATGGAATCCCAAGCGTAGCGTAGTTGAGGTGGGTGGATGCTCTTCCTCCAAGTACACCAGATGTCGTGAAGCGTCTCAGGAGGAGGTTGGTCAATTGGGCCAATGATGTTCAGAAATGTGATACCAAATATCGGTTGAGAAAGGGTATTGGAGGAATATGTGCCGGCCTGATTCACCTGTAGAAGTGCAAGCAGAAGGGGCATCTATCTTCCACTAAGTCAATATTGAACCGTCAGAGCCTATCCTTGGTTAAAGCCCTTCCATGAGAAGCAAGCCAAGTAAAGAGCTTGCATTTAAGGGGAGCCTTAATAGGCCAAAACGGAAGGTATCCAATCGTTGAGGCCAGAGTATGTCAAGAGCTGATAGGCACTCCTGACATAGAAGGTCTCATTGGCAGTTAACTTTCAGACAACTGTGTCCCGGTCGGAACAAAGATGCACATTAACAATGTCCGGGTGAGTCTGCTAACATTGGCCGAAAGTCTGTGGAGAACCTGCTCATGAATGTCGGACTCCCAGAGAAGCCCAGAGGGCGTGGAGTGAACTTACGACGCAACCGAAGAGTAGGGGTTGGAAGCAATGCTAGCTAAGCCTTGGGTATTTAGAGAAGAAAGGACCCGTTGCCGTTCCAATTGTCCAACCAGAATGAGGTCGTATTCCGGAGCATATGGAATGCTTCCCAGTGGCGTAGAAGTTGTGGATGATAGTTAGGCGACGACATCGCCAAAATCTAACTGAAGGCTAGCGTCCATGCATTAAGCGGATTACCTCACCACCATTGTTGTGCAGGACAAGTTGCCTCCAAAGATGGTTGTTTTTGTTAAATAATTTCCACCACCATTTACAAAGAAGTGAGAGATTGAAAGAACGTAGGTCCGTCATACCCCATCCACCGCAGCGCTTAGGCCTAGCAATCCACTTCCAGGCTTCACACGGCGATGGTCATCATTGTTTCTTCCCCGGAGCTATGCCAAGAAGAGCTAAACTAATCTTGCTAGTCATGAAATTCCTTCACTGATAATACACACTCACGCACATATAAACAACAAGATATTTCTTAGATATGAATTCTTACTTAGCCATCTTTTATATGATGATATTTCTTAGATATGAAATCTTACTTAACTATCCTTTTACGCAATTGTACTTTGGAAAACATTGTAGAAAAATTATCATGGGTATAAACTTTGATTCTCTTTAAGTTAGTATTGTAAGTATCTTCCCTGTCTTTAATTAACAGTTAAGTAGGAATCGCTAATTTACTCCCAGGCTTTATTACCTGAGTAGAATTAGATCTATATTTTATAGATTTTAATTGCATTATCTGTGCAACGAAAGGTCAAATCCCACCCTGTTAGAAAGATACGTAAGGGAAGCTTCGAATTAGAATCATGTAAAAATCTGTACAGCAATGCATATGTACAATTAGAAAAATCAAGCTTGATGGCTCCTTTAGAATCCATAAAGCAGCTGGTTTTGTTGCAGATGCTGCAAGAATGAATCTGGAATAATGGAGGTGCATCGGCTGCTCGTAATGGCGGTCTGCAGAGCCTTTATTACATCCTTTGATGCATGGTTCTTCATCAAGGAGATTATGTATTCCAAGAAAGCCGCATTACAAGGAAGCGTAATCGGTCCATCTGTTGGCAATCCAAACTCTTCTTCTGAAAATTTGAATAGCTCCACGAAGACGCTCTCTGTTAGATATCGTAGGGGTATCATGAAACGGCTCCCATACTCGCGTAAACGTAAACATGGCCTTTTTGCACAAGAACGGGGATGCTAGTCTTTGGTAAACTGCTGTTTGAGTTGCTGGTTGCATAAATTCTTCTCCTTGCCAATGCAGCCTTCTTCTGCCACTTCCTGGCCATCTCGATGAGCCTTCTTGTGTTCAACATGGTTGAAGAATAGACAAGATGAGGTGAGCTGAATGTGAATTATTTGTTGGACTAGAAGGCCATGATGTTAAGCATATATAGGAAGAAGAGAAAGAGAAGACGACAGCTAGTAAGGCAAGTGGAGCTTTCGTTATGTTACGAAATAGAGGAGCAAAACCATGTGCAAGATTGAATGTAGCAACTGCCCAAGGTTTGTATGTCTGGTATTTGGTGATTAATCTCTTTATCACAACCTGAATATCTTCTCTATCCAGTTTGGTAGCGGCAATTCCATTGTGTTACAACTAGTCGTGACAGCTTCTGTCGGTGTTGTGACTTACGAATGATGATCACAAAGTACAGTAATTCAATTGTACCCATCATCGGCCATAATCCAATATCGGCCAGAACCATTACCTGTAAATCATCCAAGTCGCTGGCAGTTTATTCATAGCCATAGGGTTGCATTGGTGGTTTCGAGTTTTCGAGATTTTTTTTTTTAAAAAAAATTAAAAAAAAAAGGAAAGAAAATGGATGATGACTACTTGCTTGCTGCTCTTGGGCCCCATGTCTCTCAGCAGTGTTCAACCCGACCACCAGCATCAGCTCATGTGCATGTGAGCGAGTATTGTTTTTACACGCGACAAGATGGTTTATAATCTAAATCTGCTTCTGCCGCCAAGATGATAAGCTTCATTGTAGGCAACTAAAAGTTGTCCATAAGCTGCAAAGTTTTCCGGACAGAGATTGATGAACATAACATGTGGATGTATGAGACTCTGTGAGATCGAGGATTTTAGCAAGATTCTCACGTGTTTTTGTAATCTTCCTTCTTTGCTTTCCTGAGAAAGAGGATATTGCGTAATCGATTATGATTCAGATGCAAATTTTGGCAAATTTCTTTTACAAAATCCACATCTTTAAATGAGCTAGTTGGTTGAGACAGGCAAACAAGAGACTTATCTTATCCAAAGTCCAAAGCGCCTAATTTGTGACAAACCATGAAGACAAGATCGTAGTTCTGTACCCGTGCTGTGAGCTCTGAAAAATCAGGACTTTGGATTGTGCTGCTCATCAGTATCAATGTTCAAATTATGCCGAAGCATTTACCAGCATAGGATATTTTGATGTTTAATAAATTAAATTGGACTTGGAAATTCATCGCCTATAAAAAAAAAAAAAAGATTCTCAGTTTCTGCAGCCTAGTTTCCTTCCCGATGAATGTGTGAGAAACAATATGTGGGTTGCCGTTGAAAGATACAGTGTATACTTTTTCCGCTGGAATAGGAGGATCATTGTCTTATTCTCTTTGTTTACTTGAATAGGCAAGCTGCTTGTCAATAATGGGTTTAACGCCTTCCATCCTTTTTTTTTATTTTTAAATAAAGTAATTAAAAAACATATTGAGACAAATTTGCCTACTTAAAGCAATTCTATGCATGCACATTCTGTTTGGGTTAATTATTTTTCATTCGTAGACGCGGTTTCATTTATCAAGTTCCCATTGAGCAACAATAAGTATACGCACAACGCATCCATAGAAGTCATGCCGCACAGACTGGGTGATAAAATATTATTGTACAGCTTTCTAGGTTAAAATCATCATGGTTAAACAACTTTTTCCATAAACATAAACACACGATGTTTTCAGCTATGCTTCCAATTTTGCATTTTGTACAAGCAAAAACCCTCAATTTGCTGGGTAGATGAGAAACTACTCAAGTTTTCTTGTGTATGAAAAAAAGAAAAAAAAAATTCATGTACAATTTAGTGAAGGAGCAGTGACTCCCTCAACATCCATAAAAGAGCTGGTTCTGTTGAAAATGTCCCAGATGGATCAAGGAAGGGACAGTGGAAGTGCAATGGCTGCTCGCAATGGTAGTTAGCAGCGCATTCTCGACATCCTCGGCTTCTCCGCTCTTCAGCAAAGAGATTATATATTCCAAACAAGCTGCATCACACGGCAAAGTGATCGGTCCTTCACTCGGCACTCCGTACTCTTCTTCTGACATTTTGAACAGCTCCCTGAAGATGTTCTCATCTAGATATGCTAGGGGATCATGAATCGGCATCGATCGTTGATTTGCACATAGAGATGCCCTCTTCTTGCAAGCATGCATCATGGAGCCAGTAGATTCTGAAGGATTGCTGCTTGCAGCAATTCTTTTCCTTGCCAGTGCAGCCTTCTTCCGCCACTTCCTCGCCATCTGAATCAGCCTCTTTGTGTTCATTACGGTTTAGAATAGCTGAGGTTAGCTGATTGATCCGAGGGAGGGAAGGTGGGTAGTTCTGTTTAATGGATTCATTGAAACTACGGTTGTATATATAGGATTCTCCAACAAAATATCCAATAAACAACACACAATCAATCTTCACCACAGACGCGCCTCGTGATCCGCACAATTTTCTCGTGATCCGCAAAAAATATTAAAATTACAGATATATCCATCGTGATGTGTGGTCTTGATTGTGCCACGTCAGTATGTGTGATTTTCTGTGTGGTTTCTTGGGGTGCATAGCAAAGCCCATATAGGATATATAAGGAGAACAGTTAGCGGGGCAAACCCATGTGATAGATAAGACGCCAAAACCAATAATCAGTAATTGATACTTCAGAAGTCTTCTAAAACCAAAAATCAGTAAGGTATGGTGGGCTATCTGTTAATAAACAAAACACAAATTGTAGGGCCATTTAGTTATTTCAAATGGGTGCAGTAGGTCATGATTTCCAGCAGGTCATGTGGAGAGATTAGCTAATGTTCTGTATCTACATGCACTGGATGTAAATGCTTGTCGATTTGCTTTACTATTAGAAAGAAGTTAACAATTCAGAAGACTCATAGATAGCGGTTTTAGAAGGCATTGTTATTTTTTATGGTTTTGCTCTATCTGACCTCTATGTCAGTTAAAGCTGATGTAGGATTTTTTAAATAAAGAGACGCATTGTTTAAAAAAATAGGTGGTGAGGAGCTAAACTAGTTCATTGCACAGCCAGCCAAGCTTAAGAGATATTTTTTTTTTTTTTTTTTTTTTTTTTTTTTGAGATAACGAGGCGAAACCCCTCCCTAGGTCTCCGCTAACTCGTGAACCATAGTTTTAGTGTATGTAGGAAACTTGCATACTAGTTTTGTCCCTGTCAAGAGGCGGTTAGGTGCCGCAGTGGTTAGTTTAGAAGACTCCGTTTTTTGGTTTGACTCTTCATCCTACCGGTGAGAATTACAAATTTTGTGGACGGGTATGCACACATCAGCCCTCCCACATGCGACAGATGGCTTCGTCTATGAATTGCTCCAAGATAGCATCCTCCGGGAACAGGCCAGATAAAAGTTATGTCGGCAATGCCAGTACTCAAAAAAGAGTTGTCTCAGTCAAGCCTAGACCTTACATCATGATGGCTATGCTCCGAATCTAAATGGCCGTCAATGTGCTCTCCTACAGAAATCTAACCTTTAACTGTTTTTAAACCCGCTAAAATTTTGGAGCCTCAAATATTTATTTAAAAGTATTTAAAAAAAAAAAGATTATCAAAGTTGTCGATCACATCAAAAACTGCAAGTAAAAAAAAAAAATCTCTAAATGGCTATCTGGTATACTCGTGATCGCGCGTGTCGCGACCGGTTCAAGTTTCGAAGGTAGACGTCGCTCGCAGGAAGACGTAAGCAATCACTCAAAGATGACGGAATTTTTACGTGGAAAAATTCT
Organism: Xerophyta viscosa; assembly: GCA_002076135.1. Classification (NCBI taxonomy): domain Eukaryota; kingdom Viridiplantae; phylum Streptophyta; class Magnoliopsida; order Pandanales; family Velloziaceae; genus Xerophyta; species Xerophyta viscosa. The sequence continues at coordinate 1,434,996 of MJHO01000039.1, read as the reverse complement.
CAATCTGGTCGGGGGTAGAAAACCACGGGTCGTACGCGACCACCGGAAGAATTTTGTATTATAAGTGGAAGAAGAGGTGTTTTTTATAAATTTTCTCACTTTTTTTCCCCCTCTCTACCTTCTCCCGCGGATCCCCCCATCCTTTTCTAAGTTCTGGGCCTTCCTCTATTTATATAGGAAGGGTCGGAGCTCGGACGGTCGAGATTGTCCCCAGGTCGACGGCTCGGATTGCGCCACGTTGGTGCTACCTTCTGTCGCTTTCCGCCGCCCTGCTTCGTGTCCGTCATAAATGCTCGTGTCGGCTATGTGTAGGCATAGGCCGTCACTCTGCAGGTGTCGCGTCTGCAGCCGTCACGTCCGCCGCTGGTTGCATTAATGTCACCTGCTCCCGTCTGCGTCTCTGACACATGCATTGAATGGTCTTTACTGAGGTAGGTGGAGTCGAGGTTGACCTCGGTCGATTGCCGAGCTCGGCCTCGGTTGGCCGAGGTCGGTCTTTGACCTCATGAGGGCTCCTCTCCATCTCCTCGTGAAACGTACATAACCGGTGGTGGCCGAGCTTCACTAAGCTTCCTGGGTCTCGGATGACCTCAGGATTGTTTGGAGATCGGCCTCGGATTGGATGACCTTGGGATTGTTTCCTGCTTGATCTGTTCAGCTCGGCTTGGATGACCTCGGCCTGGTTAGCTTAGTTCTGGTCTTCTGCTCGCTTGGGTGGCTCTTCGGTGTTTCAAGCCCTCGGCCAGCTCCACAGCTCGGTACTTCAGCACCTCGGCGCCTCGGCCATCTTCTCAGCTTGATTCTTCGGCGCCTCCACTTTGGCCAGTCTTGACAGCTCTTCACCTCGGCACTCCTGCACCTCGGCAGCTTTATCAGCTCGGCACCTCGCGCCTCTGTACCTCGGCCATCTTGTCAGCTTGGCAGCTCGGCACACTTGTACCTCGGCCAGCTCCTCAGCTCAGCACTTCAGCATCTCGGCTAGCTTATCAGCTCAGCTCCTCGGCGCTTCAGTACTTCAGGTCGGCATACCTCGGAGGTCGGTATACCTCGGAGGTCGGCATATGACGGAGGTCGGCATACCTCGGGTCGGTCCGTGCCTCGGGTTGGTCCGACCTCATTGTCGTGGCAGCCTAATTTTACGCAGTATCAGTTGCCCCCCGACGGGTGTGGCGATATAATCGGCGCGCCCGTCGGAGGTTTTATAAACTGCCACGATCCTTTCATCCGATCATACACCTCCGTGGAGTCAAATTCTGGCCTTCAAGCCTTCGGAAGATCGCTTCGGGGCGAATATCCGAGATCGGCGTCGTATTTTCCCTGAGGTCTACTGAGGTCTTCGAGCTTTCAATAGGGTGTCTCGGGGTAAGTATCCTGGGTCGGCCTCGGATCTTCCATGAGGTCTGCCGAGGTCTTCGGTCCCCCACCTTGAGCTCGTCTCTTGTGGGAGGCTAGGCTCATGGTGTTCAGGAGGTCTTCCAGAAATACTAGGTGTGCCCCTCACCTCGAGCTCGTCTCTCGTCAAAGACTAAGCGTGGTGTTTAGGGACACCACCTAGTGTTGCCTGGTCCGCGTGCCTCCTCACCTCGAGCTCGTCTCTTGTAGGAGGCTAAGCTCGTGGTGTTTAGGGACACTACCTAGATTTTCCCTTTGTCTTGGACTAGCGGGTCTGCGAAGTTCAAGTTGTCATGGATCTGATGAGCTCAGATATGCTGAGCTGGAGCTCAGCCTCGGATTGGATGAGCTCGCGCTCTGACTTGATGAGTCTGAGCTTTGATTTGAAGAGCTCAGGTTTGTAAATTGGGAGCTCGACCTCATATTTAATGGGTCTGAGCTCGAATTTGAAGGATCTGAGCTCGGATTTGATGAGCTCAGATTTGGAAAATGGGAGCTCGACCTCAGATTTAATGGGTCTGAGCTCGGATTTGATGGATCTGAGCTCGGATTTGATGAGCTCAGATTTAGAAAATGGGAGCTCGACCTCAGATTTAATGGGTCTGAGCTCGGATTTGATGGATCTGAGCTCGGATTTGATGAGCTCAGATTTAGAAAATGGGAGCTCGACCTCAGATTTAATGGGTCTAAGCTCGGATTTGAGGTCTGAGCTCGGATTTGATGGATCTGAGCTCGGATTTGATGAGCTCACATTTTCTGGGATGGAGCCCGAGCTCGATTTTGTGAGTCTGGGCTCGGATTTGGTGAGCTCAGATTTTTTGGAACAGAGCTCGGGCTCGGTTTTGATGAGTCTGGGCTCGGATTTAATGAGCTCAGATCTTTTGGAATAGAGCTCGGGCTCGGTTTTGATGAGTCTGGGCTCGGATTTAATGAGCTCAGATCTTTTGGAATAGAGCTCGGGCTCGGTTTTGATGAGTCTGGACTCGGATTTGGTGAGCTCAGATCTTCTGGAGATGGAGCTCGAGCTCGGTTTGGTGAGTCTGGGCTCAGATTTGATGTGCTCAGAGCTCAGGTTTGATGTGCTCAAAACTTTTGAAATGGAGCTCGGGCTCGGTTTGGTGAGTCTGAGCTCGGATTTGATGAGCTCAGATATTCTGAAATGGAGCTCGAGCTCAGTTTGGTGGTGATGTCGGCGACGAAGCGGTGTTGGAGTCATAGTGAAAGTGAATCATCTCCGTCTAATCTGAAATGAACGGCTGTGATTTCGCCTTGCCCCCAATTCTTGTTGGGACACGAGTAGCGGCTTCATCTTGGTGGAGCGGATCTCTCTTAGCTCGACCTCAGATTTAATGGGTCTGAGCTCGGATTTGATTTGATGAGCTCGGGCTCGGATTGGATGAGCTCAGATCCACTGGGTGTGAGCTCGGACTTGGATTTGACGAGTCTTGGCTCGAAATTGATTAGCTCAGATCCGATGGGTGAGCTCACGCTTGGATTTGCCCCCATTTCTAGTTGAACCTCGAGTAGTGGCCTCATCTTGATGGAGTGGAGCTCAGTTTAACTGCTTCAGCAGGATGTTGATGAGGTGGAACTCTCTTCACTGCTTCGTCTTCCTGTAAGCTTGACCTTCACGTTGATCGAGTTTCCCACGGACGGCGCCATTTGATCGCGCGTGTCGCGACCGGTTCAAGTTTCGAAGGTAGACGTCGCTCGCAGGAAGACGTAAGCAATCACTCAAAGATGACGGAATTTTTACGTGGAAAAATCCCCAATCTGGTCGGGGGTAGAAAACCACGGGTCGTACGCGACCACCGGAAGAATTTTGTATTATAAGTGGAAGAATAGGTGTTTTTTATAAATTTTCTCACTTTTTTTCCCCCTCTCTACCTTCTCCCGCGGATCCCCCCATCCTTTTCTAAGTTCTGGGCCTTCCTCTATTTATATAGGAAGGGTCGGAGCTCGGACGGTCGAGATTGTCCCCAGGTCGACGGCTCGGATTGCGCCACGTTGGTGCTACCTTCTGTCGCTTTCCGCCGCCCTGCTTCGTGTCCGTCATAAATGCTCGTGTCGGCTATGTGTAGGCATAGGCCGTCACTCTGCAGGTGTCGCGTCTGCAGCCGTCACGTCCGCCGCTGGTTGCATTAATGTCACCTGCTCCCGTCTGCGTCTCTGACACATGCATTGAATGGTCTTTACTGAGGTAGGTGGAGTCGAGGTTGACCTCGGTCGATTGCCGAGCTCGGCCTCGGTTGGCCGAGGTCGGTCTTTGACCTCATGAGGGCTCCTCTCCATCTCCTCGTGAAACGTACATAACCGGTGGTGGCCGAGCTTCACTAAGCTTCCTGGGTCTCGGATGACCTCATGATTGTTTGGAGATCGGCCTCGGATTGGATGACCTTGGGATTGTTTCCTGCTTGATCTGTTCAGCTCGGCTTGGATGACCTCGGCCTGGTTAGCTTAGTTCTGGTCTTCTGCTCGCTTGGGTGGCTCTTCGGTGTTTCAGCACCTCGGCCAGCTCCACAGCTCGGTACTTCAGCACCTCGGCGCCTCGGCCATCTTCTCAGCTTGATTCTTCGGCGCTTCAGCACTTTGGCCAGTCTTGACAGCTCTTCACCTCGGCACTCCTGCACCTCGGCCAGCTTTATCAGCTCGGCACCTCGGCGCCTCTGTACCTCGGCCATCTTGTCAGCTTGGCAGCTCGGCACACTTGTACCTCGGCCAGCTCCTCAGCTCAGCACTTCAGCATCTCGGCTAGCTTATCAGCTCAGCTCCTCGGCGCTTCAGTACTTCAGGTCGGCATACCTCGGAGGTCGGTATACCTCGGAGGTCGGCATATGACGGAGGTCGGCATACCTCGGGTCGGTCCGTGCCTCGGGTTGGTCCGACCTCATTATCGTGGCAGCCTAATTTTACGCAGTATCAACTCGTTTATACCGCAATGCGTACTGAGTATTAAAATTCCTTCAAAACTCCATGGCATTATAGTACAAGTTGCATAATTGTAGTGTTACAGCTGATGGCAAACCTCTAGATGAATGTTTGGTGCACTTACAGGATAGTGACTCATTTCGAAGAGGACAGATATTATCAGCAATCACGTTGTGGACAGTGATTATTAGCAAACAGGTTTCTATATTTCTTTGCTGGTAGCAGAGTAACTAGAGAGTCCCCACAATCACATGTTGCTGTAGTAAAATGATAGCAGAAACTTTCAAAAGCCTGCATTATATTCTGTTCTCTGCAGTAGACCATTCGTCAGCATTTAATGCTTTAAATTTTCACTGATACGTTATTTCTAGGTAAGTTCTCAAATTATAGGTTGGAAGCAAATTTATTGACATTACAGTGGTTTTAATAGTAATAAAAGCAAATTTATCTCTAGCATATTCGAGACATTTCCGATCGTGTCCGCGGCATGATCGTGTTGAACACTGCATATCCGTGCTTCGCAAATGGAGTATTTGGAGGAAGTGGTGGTGTCAGACTTATATAATCAGGGAGAAGGCTCGGTTCAAAGCTTAGCTTTCAATTTGTTGGACTGGATAGTGGACAAGCTATTTGCTCAGTAGTTGAAAAATCAAGGGATAATACCATATCAGCCCCCCATGGTTTGAAAACGCCCAAATTAGCCCCCTATTTCAAAAATCTGTCGTTTTAGCCCCCGAAACACTATTTGGACTTTTTTCGGACGAATATCTCTGTACCTGTTAACAGGTTGGACGCCAAAAACACCTATCTAGAAGTATTTTTTGAAAAAAATTTAACATCAAAGTTGTAGATCTCGATGAGATCTACAACTTCCATGTTGAAAAGTTTTCCAAAAAATACTTCCGAATAGGTGATTTCGGGGTCCGAACTGTTAACGGGTCGATCCGTAATCCACTGAACAGTTCGGACGCCGAAACACCTATTTAGAAGCTTTTTTTGAAAATATTTTCAACATGAAAGTTGTAGATCTCGTCGAGATCTATAACTCTCATATTAAAAAAAATTTCAAAAAATAATTTTAAATATGTGTTTCAGGCATCCGAACAGTCATGGGCATTTTCGTCCGAAAAAAGTCCAAACAGTAAATGAGGGGCTGAAATGGACGTTTTTTGAAATGGGGGGCTGATTTGGAATGAAAACTTGAAATGGGGGGCTTATATGTCATTATCCTAAAAATGAACATCAAAATTTTAAATGTGGGTTTTTGTTTCAAGATCAATTTAATGAGTGTTGGCTCATGTAAATGGTTGGAGATGCACTATCGATTGTTGTGCTAGGAGATTCAGAATCATCAGGGCCCAGCATAATAATCATCATCAATCTTGTCCTTTATGATATCATTTAATCCAGTGAAAATTGACTGGCTCTAATGCAGTAATGCTATTGTATAGTATAGGGATATAAGCTGCCATGGGACCAATGCAAGGACAAAAGCATGATAATCTTTCTACTGAGATTGTTCATGGACCAGTCATCTTTGTTCTTTCCTTTTTATTTTTTATTGTTTGATTTGATAATGCCAGTTTGAAATGCCTGTCCTATTGCTAGTTAGAATATGATCTGTAGGGACACTGGGACAGTTTGACAAGTTAGATTCTGGACACTGTAATCTTTGTGTAGTGACATTGAATATCTAAATTGGAAGCTTTAAATTGGCTGTCTAGGTAAAATTTGTTATAATGTTTCGTTTCTGTGAATGCATGGATGGTGTTTGTTATAATGTATTACTAGACAGTATGCCTGTTAGGCTAGACATCAGTCGTTCTAAATAAAGTTGGGTCTACTTCAGAGATCTCAATAGGAGATTGTTCAATCAACTCAAGAAATAATGTCGAATCAGTTTCCACATATTTTTCAGCCCCTACAGGGCCAAACCTATTCCAAATAAGCCCTTCAAGTTTCACCTCTTCCGTTTTGTCCCCTCTTCGAAAAACGTGTCACTCCGTTTTGATTACTATATTAATATTTTTTAGAGAAACTTTCAATATAAAATTTATAGATTTTTTTAAGATCTAAAACTTTTATGTTCAACAGTTTTTAAAAAAATATTTCTAAATAAATATTTTGGAACTTTAAAAATTCAGCGAATTAATGGATCAGATCCAAAATCCGTTAACACTTTAGAGTATCAAAACATCTATTTAGAAATATTTTTTGAAAAATTATTTAATATGAAAGTTGTAGATCTCATCAAGATCTATAATTTTTATGTTGGAAGCTTTTCTAAAGAATGTTGATATAGTGATCAAAATAGAATGACACAATTTTCGAAAGAGGGGCTAAATGGAATAGATGAAAATGGAGGGGCTGAATGGGGAGAGCTTTGAAAAGCAAGGGCTGTCGGCAAATTTTCTCTATATTCTTTTTCAATGCCAACAAATTGATAACCGCTTTTGAACATTTTCCCAAAGGATTCTATACAATATACATAAAAAAAACGACAATTACAGTCTCATACAAAATTTTCAGATGCTACAAACAGCTTGCTGGTATTTCTGTCCTACCAGGAACGATGAACGAGTTTTTATTTTTTGCTGCTTCAATATTGAGCAAAGCAGTGCCTTCTGCTCATCGTTTTTAGCTCTTTTTCTAAGTAGAGACAACACAAAATCCATGACTGATGCATCACAAGGCAAAGCGATAGGCCCATCGCCTGGAAGTCCAAACACATCTTCTGCCATTGCAAAAAGCTCTATGAAAATCTTACTTCTGAGGTATTCCAAGGGAACCATGAAGCGTGTTCCCTCAGAGGAGTAAACTATAAAATGACCCTTTTCTGCTACCGGAGAGCTGCATGAAGCACTGGAATCAGGTGAAGCATCATCTTGTGAAGCAGACCTTCTCCTACCAAAAGAAGCAACTCTTTGCCACTTAAATGCCATCTCAACTAGCCTCTATCTTTGCAGGAAAAAACTCCAATTTGCACACAAAAGAGACTCTTTTGTGAGAGACAGAGAAAGAGAGAGCAATCAGAAGAGAACTTGCTAGCAAGTTGTGATTTGGTGGGTGCAGGAACTAGGTTATTATTCTTACTTATACACAGATGAAGAGAGTTATAGCATCTTAGAACTCTTAGTGATGGATTAAAGAGGGACAAAACCTTGGGCTTAGTGGTTGTGAAAACACACAGGGTGGTCCTTGTCGGGAGGTGGCAGCTTGCTTCAAACATTTTTTGAGTAGAACAGAGTCAATCTTAATAGTTTCTATTTATTTCCCTTCTATCACTTATACCTACGCTCGCACGCAATCTGCTTTTTCCATTGCTCTTTTCATCATGCTAATAAGTAAATAGAAATGACTCGCCTATAAAAATTTCACTTCATTGTTAAGAAATGTTTGTTCTATAAAATTTTACTAGTCTTTTTTTTTGAGAAAAATTTGAAGTGAGCTTAAAAATAGCTCATCACAATGCTCCATTAAATAACAAAAATAAAAAAAATGAAAAAGCTACGAAAATGAGCGAAAACAGCCCAAACTAAGAAAAACAAAGACTAATAGTCATGGATGCTTATGTGGTACCATGGTACGTTTATCTAGTACTTTAAGAGGATTGTTTACAAGTGCATACTGCTTGAAAATTGCCTTATCTTCATGAATGAACAAATTGGCATTGGTCAAGGGATTTTGGGACACTTTCATGTGACCTTGTTACTTGAAGAATCTCATAAATTCGTCAGTAGGTATATTACACCTTGCAATGGAACCATTCATCTTTTTGTCAATTCAAAAGGCTAGCTGGCAAGTGATCTTATGCCATTTACCATGGCATTTTCAGTAACGTTATGATTATATCACTTCCTTTATTTTCACCTATTCATATTCATCATGAATCATATAAGCATGTTAGATCCGTTTGCACATTTTCCATTACCACCAAAGGTAAAGAGTTGCTCTAACACTTCTCTATAGCTATTCTTGTGCCGATTTGCCCTGTTGTCTTTTACTCAGAGGACTTTCATTTAGATGATTCTTTTATGTTGACGTGGTGTTTCTTCGGTAAATTACTTCTTGAGTAAGGATATAGCATATTGCATTGAAACATCATACTTGCATCAGTTAAAATAATTGGCAATGATCCATTGCCTTTAAAAAGCTCTTCTTTGGCCCATTGAAAAAGCTCTCTAAAAGTGCTGCTATTTTGATGTATTCCAAATAGAACCATCGAATGTTTACCTTGACCGATTAAAAGTACTGAACTCTTTATCTGGCAGTGATGTTCTGCGTGCATCAGAATTAGATGAAGCGTCTCCTCTCGTTTTTAAGAGCTTTCTCTTTCCACGGGTATGTACTATATGCCACTTCATAGCTATATCATAACTCTTTATCTTAACAGCACTACTATGCATCCAGGCTATCAGGGACTCCCGATACAATCAGAACCACATGCTATCGAAATGGGTGTTATGCACTTTGTATCATTCTGATTGTACAGAGCCATTAGGATTTCCTGAAGAATGGCAATTCTATTATCTAGAACTAGTTAGTCTAATACCCATAGGAATGAAGAGAAGTGGTTGAGTCATACTTGGATAATCAGGTAGGACATATTTCAGTCTCACCAGTTATGAAGGTACGTCGAATTTTAGTGTTGGATTTTGTTTCAGATCAATTTAATGAGTGTTGGCTCATGTAAGTGGTTGGCGATGCATTACCTAAAGTTGTTCTTGGTGATTTAGAAGCATAATAGGTCCACCCTACTAATTCAATAAAAATCTTGTCCCTGCATTGCCTATCATTGGCCCGAGTTAGGCAAAGCATTCACTTAAATACATTTGTTAGCACTGACAGTTAGCCACTTTTGTGAACTATGGAACTTGGAGAGTGTATCTAGAGGATAACTCTGGTAGCCATCAATGTCGCCGGATAGATTGCCCCAAAGCTACGAGAATGGATGTGAGCACGAGCACAGATCAAACTTCCACTGTACAATCGAGGTATTCCGAGAACTTTATATGCGGTATAATTTGTACTAAGATCACCGATAACCTTCAAATAGGAATGATTTTGCTATGTTGTCTGCAAAAGAAGTGGTTTTTATTGTACTTACATAATCAGAAAGAATACGCCATTCGAAACTATAGCTTTCCTTTTTATCGTCGTGATGGACTAGACAAGCAAGGCCATGTGCTCAGTAGTTGAGAAGGTAAGCTGAAATCTTAGTGTTGGATCATGGATGTTATTCAAGATCAATTTAACGAATGTTAGCTCTTGTAAGTTGTTTGAGAAGCATTGCCTAGTATCATTCTTGGACAGTAGAAGCATAATGGCTCGACCAGTTAGTAGAATATGAATCAATTTTATCCGTAAATTTATATATTAGAATGGTGGTGCAGAGGTAGGCCAAATACGAATTTTCCCATCATAATCTTATAAAGAAAACATATGTGATGCAAAATTCTATTAAGATGGTATGAAGATTTATTAAATGCTCTCAAGGTATTCGAGGTCCTTGACACGAGTTTCTACTGTAGTAAAGTTCTCAGAATATCTCAATTGCGTTTGCGAAAGCTTGATTGTTGCTTGCTCATGCTCAATTCCCTCAGTAGTGCTCCATCGATCCTACGATTTTGTCTGCGACAAAGACGACTACCAGAGCCGCCTTCTTCTAAAATCTTCAGATCGAAAGTTTACTACCAGTGGCTAACACCTAAGGTGTTTATCACGTACATGTATATATACATGTTGGCCCTTTATGGGCCATAGTGAATCTTTGTCCTATTTGGGCTAAGTCCAAATGCTAACACATTCAAATACTTCTATGATTTTGATCACAGCCAATGCAAAGCATGAAAGCTGTTGACACTTCATCATGGAGCAGCTGAAACAATCCTTTTTTTTTTAAATTATCGTGGTGGAACCCGTAATACAAGCGCACGCCGCCGTAGGGATCTCAAACTCGTGTAAAACCCCCACACCCAGCCCCGACCGACGCTCTGGGATCCGAGTACATGAAACAGTCTATCTATTCTATGCATTTTCATGTCTCATGCCAATATGTTAGACAGACCTCTTTTATATGCTTTTTCTATAGCTTCTCCAGAAAGAACAACACCTACTCCAACAGCAAGGCATCTTTTTTTTTTAACCTTTACATAAACCACAAACTCCGGATGGAAGATAAAGTGAACCAATCCAAATATATGTTGAAAATATATAATACAAATAAATAAATAAATAAACATCACGTAGGACATTAAGTCCTTGTATGATCCACTTTTATATAACTATTGTAATAAACAAATTCATAAATAACATTGATCCATATTCCAGAATTTTAGCATTTCAGTCCAAGCAAGGTCCAACATCGTGTCACCGTCCACCTATAAAGCAGTAATGAATTCAAAATAGCAAAGAGAAAGTGCGTTTGAAGTGTTGGTCGTGGGAGAATAGGCAAGATCATATGACTATGTGATACGATAGTAACATTGAAATATCACCGGAGTTTTTTTATAAGATACTTCTAGGATACACAATCGTGCATGAGTGAATGTGTGCACGATGGTTGCAGTATAGTGTAAACTCAAAAGTTTAAAAATGACAAATTTAGCGCGTTGCGCATTACTCCTGACTTGAGTTAGATCAAACTTTGACAGAATTGCAAGCTAAAGTCAATGATATAGTCCCCTGCTCGTAGGTCGAACGGTATAGCGTGTACCTTAGGAAGGGTGCGTCATAGTTTGAAAACTCACGAATGGCCCTAAAATGGAGAATAGACAATAGCAGTGTCTTCAATGAGAATTGTCAATATGGTGACTGGATAGGGCGTCAATACTCTATGTCTGGCTCGGACACACACATGGATAGAGTTTTACTTTCTGACCATGATCCCTCTTCTTGCGGACTGATGAATCGTGATTAGAAAATAGTGTCTCCAATAATATTGAGAGTTGATGCATCGATAAAATTTTGTCTCGTTATCTCAAAAAACGTTGATAGTATAATTCAAAAAATTAGTACTTTCAATTAACAAAGAAAAAATTGAAAAGTTTTCCGATCGTCTTCTAAGCCTACATTTCTTTTATTTGAAGGATGTCTTCTTGTTTTTTTCAATACCCCCGTTTAGAGGGAGCCCCTATTCCAAATCTTTAGTCCGAACTAATTCGGAACGGAAAGCTAGAGTGATTTTAATATAGACCTTTCCTCTTTCCGGATAGTATTAAGAGGTCTGGAATTCGAGATCTTTTTCCATCGACTGCTATTTTCTATCACTAGACCACGGTCCAGGGTTCTTACTTTTAAAGACCATGCTATATTCTATTTGAAGGGTAGTTGAAGTCGGAGAACGCAAAGGCACCGGATTTCTGGCCCAAACAAAGCTGATCCCTCCTTGATCTAACCCATTCACGCTTGCATGAATTATTCTAAACATCACAGGCATAACTCTACTGTTAACCTGGTTTCTTTTTTTAAAAAAAAAAGGAAAAAGTAAAGTTGATATCCCCGCGTATCCAAAACCTTAAAACTTAAGAAAAGCTACCGCGTATAGGTACAGACTTTGAAAATAGAATAAACAATTTCTTACGTATCTGCACCACCTTTTCTTGTTTCTGCAGGAGGTGAATTTTATGCCTCAAACACATGTTTGGAACAAAAAAGCTGTTTTTGGACACGACCTTTTGGACCTTCTGGACGTGTATTAAGATTCCATCCTCTAAGTTACATGTTTTTGACATGTTTGGAACAAAATATATAGTTCTAACACATGTAGATTTGTGAGGGTAACACGATATTTAAAAAATTAGGATATTACATATCAGCCCCCCTAGATTTGTGATCACGCGATTCAATGGCGCGCCGCTACACCGGCACGAAAATGTGTTTCGAGGGGTTGCATCGGAAACTATGAAAATGGGGGCTGAAACGCAATTTTCTCTTAAAAAATTGCATGTGATTATATATGGATATTATGACGGCATTAATTTTGCCTTAATAATGAAACGGCAGAAGTCCGTAGCAAATTTAACTAGTAGAAAATGTAGGATCTTATATGATCAACTTATAGAATACTATATGTGCGCTGTAAAATTAATCCAAAAAAAAATATAAGGTATTCAGATATTGTCAGAATTTGTCAACAACTAAGCTATTATTTGATTTATTTTATTTTATTTATAGACTATACTTATAATGTGTCTATGTAGTGTTTCTGGAACACTATGATCAGCTCAATGGTACTTATAAAAGTATTAAGTACGAGATTATATAAAGATCAAGAAAAGATATTAACATTGAGTAATTTACTCAAACCAATTTAAGTTCCATTGAAGGGGCGGCGGGATATCACAGCGGATAGATAAGGACTTAGGGGTCCTCACAATTCGACTTCGAACCTCCATCCCGCCAGTTTGAGGTCCTAATAGGGTGAGTGTGACGGTAATGCGCACGTGGCGAAGGTGGTGAACAAAGTTAATTACAAAATATTGTTTGCGAGTATGCTTAGAGGCTATTTATTTTGTATGGAAGTCTGAAAAGTGGGTAATTATAAGAATTTAAAAGTAGCCGAAAATTGGTGTTTTGAGATTTTCTATTTACTTAGAAGTGTGAGGTCGGGCTTTTTAGCTACAGTAATAGTGCAGGGGAGGAAGAAGTAGCAAGAACTCAAGGTGCAGAAGTTGCAAACTCGTGCGATTATATATAGGTGGAATTTGGATCTGAATTTGCCGAATTCTCGCGTCAAAAAACAACACAATTCAGTTCCGAGTTTTCACTTCAACGAGTTTATCGTATGAAGTTAATAGCCCCTTACTATCGTTCATGAACTTCCCAGACTTAATTGGTGCCGATGAGCCTATCAACCCAGCTAATTAACAGGCGAAAAAAAAATGGGGTTCGAATTTCTAGGTTCGTCTTCTTGTGCCCGTTGCTACATTACGGATAATAAAATGCGATGTGTCATCTTCAGCACGATGTGAAGGCTGACAACAACATGCACAAATCAACAGTCCTTTATTGGTTGGAAGCTAATTAACTTGTTCGAGTCGGATCTGAATCAAATAATCATGGTGCAAACATTACTAACATATGGAAAGGGAACGCTTCGAAGAATCTACTTTCTAAGATCCTTATAATCATATGTCAAGCTTAATTGCAAGTAATTGAAAAAATTTATCTTCTTCATCTCTGATTTTTAACTCTTTGACATCCTTACTATGGTCTGTAAATTCAAAGTTCTTCCCATTTTCTCTGAAATGACCAAGATGATCAGTGAAACTCTTGTTGGAATCTTGCTTGCTATTAGATAGTTCATGTTGCAACCCAAAGATTCTTGCGGCTTTATTTTGTTGGCTATACATACTATGAATGGATAACCATATATCTTTGGTGTTCTCTGCATACTATGACGGAGCCGATGGTTCCATAACAGATCCGATGGCAGCGATGATGGTAGCGGTGGCAATCAAGGGTTAAACCCTAACTTAGTATATCTCAATCAGCGTCTTAGATCTACTCCTCACTGATCCAACGGTTCAGATATACTCTGATACTATCTGAAAAATAAACTAATAAAGAACACACAAAGACATGTGATTTACATGAAAACTCTAGTCGGAAAAAAATCACGGTGCCGATCCTCAAAATCATAAGAAGGATGGTGGCAGAGATCCACAATAAATAATGAGAGTATAAGGACAAAATAAGGTAGGTAAAACTTTGAAATCTCAAAATATTTACTTAGAAGATTTTTTTTTTTTTTTGAAAAAATATTGAGAATGAAAGTTGTAGGTCTCATTAAAATCTATAGCTTTTATGTTGAAACTATTTCGAAAAATATTTATACAATGGTCAAAATGGCTTTGGCATGAATATCGAGAGAAAATTTTTTTTTTTTGTAAGTTTAAATAATAAGAAGAAAATTTAGTGTTTAATTTGTACTAATAGAAAAAAAAATTAGGAACTGATATAGCATTTGTCCAATAAATATTGTAATAGAACAAGTGCCATGACCATGTTTGTTTGGTTTCTCCAATGAGACAAACAATATTGAAGTACACCAGTACCTCATGCTAATCTGATATAATCTAAAAAATAATAGTTTGTAGCCCTTTCATATCCACCTTTTATCTCCCCTAATACCCATCCCCATTCATATATTCACCAATCCTACCTATATTTCTAAATAAAAAAGGAGAAAATTTTGGAAAAAAGGCATATTAGTGCTGATAAACTAGACAACTTATTAAATTGTACTTTGGAAAATAATATTCCTCAAAACCCTTTATCTTTTGAGGCCTCATTAGAAGTCAAAAAAAGCTAAGTTAAGCTCCTCAAATCTCTGCAGCTTCTATGGAGAGAGAGAGAGAGAGAGAGAAAGAGAGAGTACAAGCAGCTGGCTCAAGAGATCGATCTATCCATTTGTTCACACCCTAAAGAAAGCCACCCACATTGAGCTGAAAAAGAATACTCAAAAAAAGAACATGATTTATTTTCTTCCTAGTTTTTGGACAAGAATTGATAACATAAAAGTTGGTCTTTGGAGAATATATACCCAAGCAAAGGAAAATTAAAATGATACGTAATATGTCATTTTTTAACATGACAGGTAATTATTGGTTGGCAGTAACAATTTCCTAAACAATGTTAAATTAAAAATGACATGTAACTATTTTTATTGGTGTAACATGCACAAAACAACAGTCCGAAATGTATCATTTGCCTCAGTAATCTAATAACATATAGTATTCTGACTTCTGAATCCTTGCATGGGAAGAACTGTTCCTGTCTGCATTTTCACCACACGTGGTTTGCTGGAAGACCTTATATAATATCATCGTTTTAACAAACCTCCTTGTCGAAAATGTAGCTTCGTTTGTTGGTTACTGTTAACCTCATATATAATATTATGTCGCTTTTACACCAAGTATTTTTCTTCTTCTACAAAGAAAAAAACAAAAGACCGTTTCCGAAGTGAAAACAAAGTCTATGAAAACTGGTGGAGATTAGATCATGGCAACTCCAATGGTCGGCAGCAGATGTGGCCCCAGTTTTAGTCTGCACTGATGAAAAGAAAAGCACGATCACCAGACGAATATCTCGTGCATCTATAAATTACAAAGTCTCTCTTGTCTGTTCAAGCTTCAGAGATTTTCTTTTTTTTCCTGTTTAAGCTAACAAGAAGAAGATAATGAAGGGGAGTACTTTGGAAAAGATTGTGGTGGTGGGAGAGAAGTACTGCAGCGACGTCGAGCGAGAGCTCACGGTCAGAAAGACGTCGTTATTCTACCCCGGCGACGGTTTCGCCGCCTATGATCCCATCTCCGGCGAGCTCGTATTTCGTGTAGATATTTACGGCCCCGCCGCACCAGTTCTAGCTGAGGAGCTTGTATTGATGGATCCCGCCGGAGCTTCTATTTTGACGCTCCGCCGCCGCTGGCCCAGTCTCCACCAACGTTGGGAAGCCTTCCTCGGTAGTCGCACCGACGGCCAACCGCCGCTGTTCACAATGAAGCGACCGTCAATATTCTCCGGCGCTCGTGGGAATAAAAGCTCTATGGAAGTCGAAGTTCATAGCTCCTCCGCGACTTTCAAAGTGGAGGGCTCGTTTGCGCAGCGGAGCTGCAAGGTGGAGCGGAGCGACGCGGCGGCGGCGAAGGCGGCAGTGGCGGAGGTGAGACGGAAGGTGGATACGTGTTCGCACCATGCGCAAGTGGTGTTGGGTAGAGATGTTTTCTGTCTTAAACTCGGGCCGGGGTGCGACGCCGCGTTCGCCATGGGTATTATTCTTGTGCTTGATAGGATTGACAAAGAAGAGCCTGCGGAGGAAGACGAAGATGGCGATATCGGAGGAGTGACGGAAGTCGCACCACCAACCACTACAACGACGAATGGGTACCCGCTGATGACCTTCGGTGAGATTCCTAGCAGCGACACCGACCACTCCGACTAAGGAGATATAGTCTCTACTTTTCTACATCCTGCTATATTAAGTAATATTTGGTAATGCTGTGCGTAAACACTATTTTCTTTATCGTCTACGTTGTATTCCGTATTTTATGAGCGTGTGAGATTCCATTCTTAGCGGTTGTTTATTAGTCACAATCAATGCTTGAACGATATAATCGATTGAATGTTGAATGTACCTTTGCCCACTTGGTGTAGCTCAGCTAACAGAGTTGACGGTTCAATAACGAATGCGGGATGACACTTTTTTTTAATTTTCCAAAGAAAATATAAAAGTTATGAGAATATATAGTTAACGATATATAAAAAATAAGGTATATTAAAAATTTTACTTTCTAAATCTAAGAATTATAGCTAAGATATTGTCTAGTGAAAAAATCCAATATTTACCATATAAAAGATTTCACCTACTTATTAAAAATTTTATGAATCTACCTCGTGCTCCATCTTTTTATGAACTATTTTTAATAACTACTTTACTCTATCAATTTTAATTAGGAGAGTGCGTGTGCTTTACAATTATTGACTATTTATGTATTACTTGCACATGATGCTCATATACATAGCTACTTTCTCCGAGAATCATTGATCAATCATTAACCCACATCTTTACATAAAATAACCATGCTTTGGCATTGCAACTAAAGTCTAATGTGGTCGCATCCACATATAAAATAGATCCCGTATGGTGGATCCTTCTACATTCAAGTGCACAATATTAATTTGCCTTGGGCGCATAGGGCGAATGGTCATGGCTTTTACCTCATAAAGTAAGAATCTCATGTTCGAATTCCACAAACACCACCTGTAAATGTGTAGGATATTTATCTCCTCGATATCCCGCACAAGATAATACAAACCTTCGGATAGTGTTGCAAACTGTACGGACACGGACCTGCCAGCACGGTGCAAAATGCGGGGTGGGCCGGCTCAGCCCGCCTCCCTATTTACGCCGGCTCGGCTCGGACGGCGGCCCGCCGAGCCGAGCCGGCGTAAATTTTAAAAAATAAAATAGTATATGTCCGCGCGGACTGGCCGTGGGCCACGGGCCGGCCACTCCCTCCCTATGCGCTTAGGCTAGTTTCTCCAGCCTGGCTCGCGCGGCCGGTAAGGCGGGCCGCGACTCGCATCAAACCGTACAGACCGGTCCAGATCGAAAGGTTGTGACTCCTTAGTTGGTACTTGGTTGAATATAAGTCGGTGCTATCAGTGAGTATATCTATTACGCCGATCGTACAAAATGGATCAGTTACGAACAAAACTTTTTTACGATACTCTTTAAAAAAAAAAAGGACTGGCGAACCCCTTGTGCACAGCATTGATGTGGTGCAAATGACCGGCAAACCTACCTTCCCGTAACGTACTAAAAAAGTTTTGAACACCAAAAATAAATTTTAATATTCAAACTTTTTAAAAATATTTAATAAACAATGTTCCAAAGAGCTGCTAAAATTTTGAAACTTCAAAATTATTATTTAATTGTTTTTTTTTAAATAACTATCAACACTATAGGTTACATTAAAATTTCTTTTATAAAGCTTCAAAATTATTTAATTATTTAACTTTTGTTCCTGCAAGTTTTTATCTCAGCATCTCGCAAACACCGGAACTTGGTAAATGTAAAGCTTCTCCAAAGGTCAATAGCAACATGAAAATCAACCCACCAGAAAGAGGTCAATATAAGGCCGTGCTATGTCTCACATGTTACACGTAGGACCACATCCAATTGCTCGAGGAAGAAGTTGAGCAATGAAAGGACTCAACGTCTGAAAGCAAGAAGTTTGCTCACAATTGCTGCTTCTGGGGATCCACATATTCCAAAGCAGGAGAAAGGATCATATTTGCAGTATAAACTTTTTAACATTTCTCCAATTGATATTCATAATTGTTTCTTCTGGAGATTTTACTTATCAACAATACATTACTAGACATACATCACTTCGGGGACCTACAGTACCATGAGTATAAGGTGATGTAAAAATCTTTAGAACAATATCCACAACAAGAAGATAACATGTAAGAAGCACATCAATTGATGTACCAGATCAAGAGGACCTTTTTTACTCAAACCATAGTAGAAGGGATGCATTGCCTTCAAAGTTTTCAGTAGGATCAAAAAGTACAGACGAACAACAAGAATTTGGCAGAAATTTGAGCAACAGGCGCGGTATCCTTGTGTTATCACTGGATAAAAAATTGCAGAACAAGTACCATAAGCTATGTGGGCAACAACCAAACATGAGAGCAGTGATGTCAAACCAAACAGCTGATATGACCACAACTTTACAAGCTCAAACTGGCGCCAGTATCACCTTAACAAACCGATATACGCCTTCACTAGAAGAATTCATATACCAAGAACAAATCCTCCAGACGTGATAAATAAGGCTATCAGTTAAAATATACACAAATTCAACTTAGGCATGAGAAGCAGCCCAACAAACAAAATGGAAACTTCAACAGCATACATAATGACAATATAGCATTGACTGGATCAATGGGCGCTAACAAGGAAAGGGTGTTGGCAGACACCACACTCAATCGTCTCAGAACCAGAAGCTGGAACTTGCACCTGCAAGAAAAAATTAATGCATATCAACCCATACGGACAAAAGGGAATTTGAAAAACGAATAAGACTTCGAAAAGGTAAATATAACAGAAACCTGCAGGTGGACAGTGCAAGTAGGACAGGCAACTTCACGCATCCTTCTACCCGACCCATCAGAGGACTTTGAACCTAGAAATAAAATAAATAAGTAACCGAAATAACTTGTAAAATGTAATTACATAAGTACAGGAGATGAAGAAAGTGGGATCATTCTGGCCAGGTACCTGATGACGACTTGCGATTTCTGTCCATTTCCTCCTGTAAATGATGACAATTATTTAAAGGTCCAAAATACAAAAGGGAAAGATTTGGCAAAGAGTGAAGCAATGGAATATAATAGCAATCCATCAGGTTAATTTGATATCAACTTTGGAAAGAACAGCTTAGCTCTGAATATGAAGTTTACCACAAAATAAATAAATAACTGAAGCTTTTACCAGCACCAACATCTCGAGCTCGAACTCAGCTCGATTGTATCAGTTGAGCCGACTTTAAGTCGAATCTGCATCAATTAGGCCGAGCTCGGGTCGAGCTTGAACTCAAACTCACTTAAGTAATCTTGTTGTAAAATATACTTGAATAAAATAGGAAAGCTCGTTTAGGCTTGCGAGCCCAACGAGCAAAGTAACATGATGCTCATGCTCGTCTAGTTTAAATACTGAATCCGTGCTCGAACTCGACCCAAGCCAAACTTAAACGAGTTCAAGCATGAGCTGCTCATAAGCAGCTTGGCTTGTTTTCACCCCTGCTCCTACGCACCCAACACCAAGAAACAAACAAACAACAGCAACCTCCATCACCTCCTCCCCCGCCAAAAAAAAAAGAAAAAGAAGGGGACTAAAAGAGCTTTTCAGAAAAACTGAGAAAGCCCATTGGATGGATAATCTATTAGTAGTATTCTACCAGTGGGCTCTACAAGTATAACTATAAGCAGCAACAAGTTCCCTGCCCAGATGGAACTGCTACAAGAAAATCAAAATAGAGTAACAGGAGCAGGGATAATACAAAGTAAACAACCCATTTTGCCCCTTTATTGTTGTATATAGTGGTATACTGGTTTAAGGTAATGCACCTGAAGCTTTTTAGCTAGATCCTCATGACTCTGTATAACAGCAGATCTGCTAGCTGCTTCCTTAGCATTATTCAGCCTCTGGGTCACTTCTGCCTGCAAACATAAGAAATTTGCTGAATAACAGCATACCAACTTTCAAAACAAAACGTCAGCAACAGAAGAGCCATTAGCATTCATGTCTAGATATTCACTGCAAAGACAGGAGACAACCATTGGCAAAAACATAAAAAGCCAAGTAGGAGATCTCATGATAGGGTCTTAAAAAATTCTTTCTATTATCTCCTAATTCTTAAGATCCTACAAATTGTGGCATCAAAATATTTGTAATAAAAGTTTGACACGTGGTGCAGGTGTTAAACTTGACAAATCAGGTCAGTGCATAGACAGATGAATCCATCAGATTACATTTTTCATAGAGGTCATGAATGCATAAAATTCACCAGTAACGAACTACACTTTACAGGATCCCACGTTGTCACGGGGCTAGAGAACTTCTTCGACCCGTGCGGCACTTAGACTGTCGTTGCCTAAGTTCAGCCTGACTCTAACAAGAACAAGAGAGAGTGAGATGGTGGGGAATCCCGTTTTCTATTAAGCAACAGAAGTTAAGAGGTGCCCAGGCTCTCTACAAGGCAATGTATTTATACAAGTCCTAAGTGTATTTACAGCATCCCCTTGGGCAGTGCAAACATTAATGTGCCCTCCCTTGGGCAGTGGAATATTAAAACGCCCCTTGGGCAGTGAAGCGCATTGAAGTGTTGCCTTGGGCAGTGAATGCATTGAAGCGCCCATGCATTGAATTAGGCCATGCCCCTGCAGGACCGTTTGTACAGTGAGCTTGGACTGAGCCAAACCTCACTGCGTGACATTCTCCCCCACCTAATCTGGCGACGCCCTCGTCGCATCCTCTGAGCGGAAACGCTCGATCGCCTCCTGGAACTGCCATAGGTCCTTAGCTGGCTCCCAGCTAGCTTCGCTCCTTGGTTGTCCCTTCCAGTGAATCAAGTATTCATTTGAACGCCCCACCTTGCGATGTGCAATGACCTCCTCGATCTCTTTGTCGTAAGACGCCTTGACTGCGAAGGGGGCACGATGTGACTCCATCCTTGCTGGATCTTCCTCATCCGCGTGATATGGCTTCAGCAAACTCACATGAAAGACAGGATGGAACTTGATTTCAGGTGGCAGAGCTAGCTTGTAGGCTACTTTGCCCACCTTTTTGACCACAGGGAACGGTCCGTCGTATCTCCGCTGTAGTGCCTGCTGCAGATGTGAGTTGCGCTGGGTGAGATAGCTTGTCTTCAACAAGACCAAGTCCCCGACTTGAAATTCTCGTGCGCTCCTCTTCTTGTCTGCATACTTCTTCATGCGTTCAGCAGCTTTGGCAAGCTGCGCCCGAGCGATGTCCGCCTGCTCTTGCCATCCTGAGGCAAACTTGTAGGCTGCAGGACTCCGCCCAGTGTATCCTGCCGAAATGGCGTGCGGCGCCAATGGTTGGTACCCCATAACGAGTTCGAAAGGACTTCGCTGTGTGGATTCACTCCTCTGCAAGTTGTACGAGAATTGTGCAACATCCAGCAGCTTGGCCCAGTCCTTCTGGTTTGCGGAGACATAATGCCGTAGATATATCTCCAGCAAGTGATTTGCCCGCTCCGTTTGCCCATCCGTCTGTGGGTGCATGCTGGTTGACATATGGATCTCGGACCCCATGAGCGTGAACAACTCCCTCCAGAACCGGCTGGTGAAGCGCGTGTCCCTATCGCATACGATTGATTGTGGCAAGCCCCAGTACTTCGCCACATGCTTCATGAAAAGCTGCGCCGTATGTTCCGCCGTGAGATCCTTTGGCGCTGGCACAAAGATGGCATACTTTGTGAATCGGTCCACCACCACCATGATAATAGTGCTTCCCTCTGACAGAGGCAAACTTGTGATGAAGTCCATCGAGACGCTTTCCCATGGACGCTCCGGGATGGGCAGTGGCTGTAGTAGACCCGCCGGCGCTTGTTGCTCGACCTTGTCTTGTTGGCACACAAGGCAAGTCTTGACGAAGGCCTCGATATCCTCTTCCATCTTCGGCCAAAAATACGCATCCCCCACGAGTACTTGGGTACGGCGAACCCCTGGATGTCCCGCCCACTTGGAGTCATGGCATTCCCGCATGATCTCCCGCCTCAGACCTCCATGTCTAGGCACATAGAGCCGCCGACCAGTAGTGAATAGCAAGCCGTCTTCCTCCCAGAACTTTTTGGTTCGCCCTTGTTGTGCAAAGTCTAGCAACTGCTTGGCCTGCACATCTAGCTGCAGGCCTTCTCTGATGCGCCCCATCAAGCTGGTTTCTGGGCGGCTCATTGCCGCTAAGGTGGCCTTGCGGGATAATGCGTCGGCCACCACATTTGCTCGCCCCGGCTTGTATTCCAGCGCATAATCGAACTCGGCCAGGAAGTCTTGCCACCTTGCTTGCTTGGGCGAGAGCTTCTTCTGCGTCTGGAAGTAGCTGGTTGCGACGTTGTCAGTCTTCACCACGAAGGCTGACCCGAGCAGATAGTGTCGCCAGGTCCGCAGGCAGTGAACAATGGCGGTCATCTCCTTCTCCTGGACGGTGTACCGTCGCTCCGTATCGTTCAGCTTACGGCTCTCGAAGGCAATTGGATGCCCATCCTGCATGAGCACTCCGCCGATAGCAAAGTCAGAGGCATCGGTCTGCACTTCGTATGGCTTCGTAAAGTCCGGTAAGGCGAGCACTGGTTCCTGCACCATCGCTGCCTTCAATGTAGCGAATGCGGCTTGACAACCCGCATCCCAGTCCCAAGTACGCCCCTTCTTCAGCAAGTCTGTGAGTGGTGCCACGATTGCTGAGTAGCTCCTTATGAACCGCCGGTAGTAATTGGCAAGGCCGAGGAATGACCGCAACTCGGGCACTCTTGTTGGCGCTTCCCATTCCGCAATGGCTCGCACCTTGGCCTTGTCCATGCGCACGTGACCTCCCGATGGCCCAGAAATGCCACCTCCTCCTGGGCGAAGACGCATTTCTCCTTCTTGACATAGAGCTCGTTGTCAAGAAGGGTCTGGAAAACCTGTCTCAAGTGCTCAAGATGCTCCCGCAGATCTTGGCTATACACCACTATGTCGTCAAGGTAGACAACAACAAATTTGTCAAGGAATGGTTGCAATACCTTGTTCATTAGCGTGCAAAATGTTGCTGGTGCATTTGTGAGTCCGAAGGGCATAACCTTGAACTCGAACAGCCCGTACCGCGTCACGCACGCAGTCTTTGGCTCATCCCCTTCGGCTATGCGGACTTGATAGTATCCCGACCTCAAGTCCAGCTTGGTGAATATTCTGCCCCGTCCCAGCTGATCGAACAAGTCGCCAATGTGAGGGATTGGGTACTTGTTCTTGATGGTGATCTTGTTGAGCGCTCGGTAGTCGATGCACATGCGGAGACTCCCATCGTGCTTCCGCTGGAAAAGGACCGGCGCGCCATATGGTGCCTTGGACGGTTGGATGTACCCCGCATCGAGAAGGTCCTTGAGTTGCCTCCTTAGCTCCTCAAGTTCTGGTGGCGCCATGCGGTAAGCCACCCCAGCAGGTGGCTTGCTCCCTGGAACAAGCTCGATCTGATGATCCACCTCCCTCCGAGGTGGTAGATGTTTGGGCAACTCTGCGGGCATCGCCTTCTTGAAATCCTCGAGCAGAGCAAGCACTTGCGCAGGAACCTCCTTGGCCACTGCCTTGCTCTCTTCCTCCTGTACGAGGGCTGCCACTATTGTGTCGCAGCCCTTCCGCATCCCCTTGGACACTTGCATGGCCGAGAGCATCTGGCCCTGGATGGCTCCTCGGTGAATTGGGACAGTGCACGGCCGCCCCTCTTGGATGAGTAAAGTGTCGCTCCGAGGTATTATCACTGCATCAAGGCGCTCCTCTAAGAATTCCAGCCCGAGCGCCACATCGTAGTCGTCCATCTCGACTACTAGAATATCGGCGAGTCCCGCCCACTCGCCAATCTTGATGTTTACCCGTCGAGCCATGCCGACGACGGGGGATGCTGGTGAATTGACCGCCTTCATGGTTCCGCTGGCTTGTCTCACCACAAGTCCCAACTTGGCAGCGACCTCAGGAGTGATGAATAAGTCACTGGCGCCCGTGTCAACCAGTGCTTTGTACAGTTGGCCTTCTAACTGGACTTCCGCGAACATGGGTCCCTTGCGACTTTTCTCCGTCTTGGCCTTGCATGCGCCAAGCAGCCGCACAGCGCTTAAGTTTACTTGATGATCTTGCGCCTCCTCTTGCACAAGCATGGATGCAAGTTTGGTGCGGCTAGGGCAGTCCCGCGCCATGTGCGGCCCGTCGCACAGGAAGCATGCTATGGGCTTCCGAGACTTGGACTCTCCTCCGGTCTTTGTCTCCTTTGCGGGTTCCTTGCCTTTGGTGGTCTTCGCTCCACCACCTTTGCCGTCGCTCTTCTTGGCTGGCTTCTCCTTGTTCTGCCCAGCCGCCTTGAACTCCACCAAGGCCTCTGCCTCGCGGATAGCATCTGCCAAGGTCTGGACGCCTCGCCTCTTGAGCTCCAGTTGTGCCCAATTGACCAGCCCATCCACGAATGCGAATAAGGCATCTTGGTCTGACATCTCGAGGATCTCAAACATTAGTTCGGTGAAGGTCTTGACATACTCCCGAACTGTGCCGGTTTGCTTGAGGTGCCTAAGCTGGCGCCGCGCCTCGTCCGTGGCGTGCTCGGGGTAGAACTGCCGCTTAAGCTCCGCCTTGAAGTCCCTCCAAGTTGTGACTGCTGCGCGCCTCTCCCTTTCCACATCCTCACACACCCGTCGCCACCATAGCGTCGCGATGTCTCCTAAGAAAAGGGGATGGTGCGGAGCCTGGACGCGTCATCGAGCACGAAGGTCGCGTCGAAGTACCGCTCCATGTGGTACAAGAAATTGTCGATGTCCCGTGCACTGCGAGACCCATCGTACATCTTCGGCTTGGGCGCATCCACCCGCCCAGGTGCCCGCCCTTGTTGTCCTCCAGTTGCCGCGGCGGCTTCACACTGCTCCAGCCGGTCTATGAGTTCCCTCCTTAGCCTCCCTAAGGCGGGTTCCCAGGCGAGTTGCCCCCGCAACTCCTGGACTTCTCTGCCCAGCGTCTCGACCCGTGCCTCCAGCGCTGTGAACCGTTGCTCCTGGTTGCCAAGGGTTTGGTTGAGGGATATCAGCATCCGTGCCTCCAGTCCTTCTTCACAGGTGATCCCCTCGATCGCCCGCTCGAGCTCGTCGACCTTGGACACGAGTTTCGCAAACTTGTTGTCCAGGGATGAAAGGACTTCACGAGATGTTTCCCTCACGGCCTTCCCTTCCTCTTCTGCTGGTCCTCCACAGTAACCTCACTCTCCAAGTTTGACGCCATCTTCCTCGCTCTGATACCACTTGTCACGGGGCTAGAGAACTTCTTCGACCCGTGCGGCACTTAGACTGTCGTTGCCTAAGTTCAGCCTGACTCTAACAAGAACAAGAGAGAGTGAGATGGTGGGGAATCCCGTTTTCTATTAAGCAACAGAAGTTAAGAGGTGCCCAGGCTCTCTACAAGGCAATGTATTTATACAAGTCCTAAGTGTATTTACAGCATCCCCTTGGGCAGTGCAAACATTAATGTGCCCTCCCTTGGGCAGTGGAATATTAAAACGCCCCTTGGGCAGTGAAGCGCATTGAAGTGTTGCCTTGGGCAGTGAATGCATTGAAGCGCCCATGCATTGAATTAGGCCATGCCCCTGCAGGACCGTTTGTACAGTGAGCTTGGACTGAGCCAAACCTCACTGCGTGACATTCTCCCCCACCTAATCTGGCGACGCCCTCGTCGCATCCTCTGAGCGGAAACGCTCGATCGCCTCCTGGAACTGCCATAGGTCCTTAGCTGGCTCCCAGCTAGCTTCGCTCCTTGGTTGTCCCTTCCAGTGAATCAAGTATTCATTTGAACGCCCCACCTTGCGATGTGCAATGACCTCCTCGATCTCTTGTCGTAAGACGCCTTGACTGCGAAGGGGGCACGATGTGACTCCATCCTTGCTGGATCTTCCTCATCCGCGTGATATGGCTTCAGCAAACTCACATGAAAGACAGGATGGAACTTGATTTCAGGTGGCAGAGCTAGCTTGTAGGCTACTTTGCCCACCTTTTTGACCACAGGGAACGGTCCGTCGTATCTCCGCTGTAGTGCCTGCTGCAGATGTGAGTTGCGCTGGGTGAGATAGCTTGTCTTCAACAAGACCAAGTCCCCGACTTGAAATTCTCGTGCGCTCCTCTTCTTGTCTGCATACTTCTTCATGCGTTCAGCAGCTTGGCAAGCTGCGCCCGAGCGATGTCCGCCTGCTCTTGCCATCCTGAGGCAAACTTGTAGGCTGCAGGACTCCGCCCAGTGTATCCTGCCGAAATGGCGTGCGGCGCCAATGGTTGGTACCCCATAACGAGTTCGAAAGGACTTCGCTGTGTGGATTCACTCCTCTGCAAGTTGTACGAGAATTGTGCAACATCCAGCAGCTTGGCCCAGTCCTTCTGGTTTGCGGAGACATAATGCCGTAGATATATCTCCAGCAAGTGATTTGCCCGCTCCGTTTGCCCATCCGTCTGTGGGTGCATGCTGGTTGACATATGGATCTCGGACCCCATGAGCGTGAACAACTCCCTCCAGAACCGGCTGGTGAAGCGCGTGTCCCTATCGCATACGATTGATTGTGGCAAGCCCCAGTACTTCGCCACATGCTTCATGAAAAGCTGCGCCGTATGTTCCGCCGTGAGATCCTTTGGCGCTGGCACAAAGATGGCATACTTTGTGAATCGGTCCACCACCACCATGATAATAGTGCTTCCCTCTGACAGAGGCAAACTTGTGATGAAGTCCATCGAGACGCTTTCCCATGGACGCTCCGGGATGGGCAGTGGCTGTAGTAGACCCGCCGGCGCTTGTTGCTCGACCTTGTCTTGTTGGCACACAAGGCAAGTCTTGACGAAGGCCTCGATATCCTCTTCCATCTTCGGCCAAAAATACGCATCCCCCACGAGTACTTGGGTACGGCGAACCCCTGGATGTCCCGCCCACTTGGAGTCATGGCATTCCCGCATGATCTCCCGCCTCAGGCCTCCATGTCTAGGCACATAGAGCCGCCGACCAGTAGTGAATAGCAAGCCGTCTTCCTCCCAGAACTTTTGGTTCGCCTTGTTGTGCAAAGTCTAGCAACTGCTTGGCCTGCACATCTAGCTGCAGGCCTTCTCTGATGCGCCCCATCAAGCTGGTTCTGGGCGGCTCATTGCCGCTAAGGTGGCCTTGCGGGATAATGCGTCGGCCACCACATTTGCTCGCCCCGGCTTGTATTCCAGCGCATAATCGAACTCGGCCAGGAAGTCTTGCCACCTTGCTTGCTTGGGCGAGAGCTTCTTCTGCGTCTGGAAGTAGCTGGTTGCGACGTTGTCAGTCTTCACCACGAAGGCTGACCCGAGCAGATAGTGTCGCCAGGTCCGCAGGCAGTGAACAATGGCGGTCATCTCCTTCTCCTGGACGGTGTACCGTCGCTCCGTATCGTTCAGCTTACGGCTCTCGAAGGCAATTGGATGCCCATCCTGCATGAGCACTCCGCCATAGCAAAGTCAGAGGCATCGGTCTGCACTTCGTATGGCTTCGTAAAGTCCGGTAAGGCGAGCACTGGTTCCTGCACCATCGCTGCCTTCAATGTAGCGAATGCGGCTTGACAACCCGCATCCCAGTCCCAAGTACGCCCCTTCTTCAGCAAGTCTGTGAGTGGTGCCACGATTGCTGAGTAGCTCCTTATGAACCGCCGGTAGTAATTGGCAAGGCCAGGAATGACCGCAACTCGGGCACTCTTGTTGGCGCTTCCCATTCCGCAATGGCTCGCACCTTGGCCTTGTCCATGCGCACGTGACCCCTCCCGATCACATGGCCCAGAAATGCCACCTCCTCCTGGGCGAAGACGCATTTCTCCTTCTTGACATAGAGCTCGTTGTCAAGAAGGGTCTGGAAAACCTGTCTCAAGTGCTCAAGATGCTCCCGCAGATCTTGGCTATACACCACTATGTCGTCAAGGTAGACAACAACAAATTTGTCAAGGAATGGTTGCAATACCTTGTTCATTAGCGTGCAAAATGTTGCTGGTGCATTTGTGAGTCCGAAGGGCATAACCTTGAACTCGAACAGCCCGTACCGCGTCACGCACGCAGTCTTTGGCTCATCCCCTTCGGCTATGCGGACTTGATAGTATCCCGACCTCAAGTCCAGCTTGGTGAATATTCTGCCCCGTCCCAGCTGATCGAACAAGTCGCCAATGTGAGGGATTGGGTACTTGTTCTTGATGGTGATCTTGTTGAGCGCTCGGTAGTCGATGCACATGCGGAGACTCCCATCGTGCTTCCGCTGGAAAAGGACCGGCGCCATATGGTGCCTTGGACGGTTGGATGTACCCCGCATCGAGAAGGTCCTTGAGTTGCCTCCTTAGCTCCTCAAGTTCTGGTGGCGCCATGCGGTAAGCCACCCCAGCAGGTGGCTTGCTCCCTGGAACAAGCTCGATCTGATGATCCACCTCCCTCCGAGGTGGTAGATGTTTGGGCAACTCTGCGGGCATCGCCTTCTTGAAATCCTCGAGCAGAGCAAGCACTTGCGCAGGAACCTCCTTGGCCACTGCCTTGCTCTCTTCCTCCTGTACGAGGGCTGCCACTATTGTGTCGCAGCCCTTCCGCATCCCCTTGGACACTTGCATGGCCGAGAGCATCTGGCCCTGGATGGCTCCTCGGTGAATTGGGACAGTGCACGGCCGCCCCTCTTGGATGAGTAAGTGTCGCTCCGAGGTATTATCACTGCATCAAGGCGCTCCTCTAAGAATTCCAGCCCGAGCGCCACATCGTAGTCGTCCATCTCGACTACTAGAATATCGGCGAGTCCCGCCCACTCGCCAATCTTGATGTTTACCCGTCGAGCCATGCCGACGACGGGGGATGCTGGTGAATTGACCGCCTTCATGGTTCCGCTGGCTTGTCTCACCACAAGTCCCAACTTGGCAGCGACCTCAGGAGTGATGAATAAGTCACTGGCGCCCGTGTCAACCAGTGCTTTGTACAGTTGGCCTTCTAACTGGACTTCCGCGAACATGGGTCCCTTGCGACTTTTCTCCGTCTTGGCCTTGCATGCGCCAAGCAGCCGCACAGCGCTTAAGTTTACTTGATGATCTTGCGCCTCCTCTTGCACAAGCATGGATGCAAGTTTGGTGCGGCTAGGGCAGTCCCGCGCCATGTGCGGCCCGTCGCACAGGAAGCATGCTATGGGCTTCCGAGACTTGGACTCTCCTCCGGTCTTTGTCTCCTTTGCGGGTTCCTTGCCTTTGGTGGTCTTCGCTCCACCACCTTTGCCGTCGCTCTTCTTGGCTGGCTTCTCCTTGTTCTGCCCAGCCGCCTTGAACTCCACCAAGGCCTCTGCCTCGCGGATAGCATCTGCCAAGGTCTGGACGCCTCGCCTCTTGAGCTCCAGTTGTGCCCAATTGACCAGCCCATCCACGAATGCGAATAAGGCATCTTGGTCTGACATCTCGGGGATCTCAAACATTAGTTCGGTGAAGGTCTTGACATACTCCCGAACTGTGCCGGTTTGCTTGAGGTGCCTAAGCTGGCGCCGCGCCTCGTCCGTGGCGTGCTCGGGGTAGAACTGCCGCTTAAGCTCCGCCTTGAAGTCCCTCCAAGTTGTGACTGCTGCGCGCCTCTCCCTTTCCACATCCTCACACACCCGTCGCCACCATAGCGTCGCGATGTCTCCTAAGAAAAGGGGGATGGTGCGGAGCCTGGACGCGTCATCGAGCACGAAGGTCGCGTCGAAGTACCGCTCCATGTGGTACAAGAAATTGTCGATGTCCCGTGCACTGCGAGACCCATCGTACATCTTCGGCTTGGGCGCATCCACCCGCCCAGGTGCCCGCCCTTGTTGTCCTCCAGTTGCCGCGGCGGCTTCACACTGCTCCAGCCGGTCTATGAGTTCCCTCCTTAGCCTCCCTAAGGCGGGTTCCCAGGCGAGTTGCCCCCGCAACTCCTGGACTTCTCTGCCCAGCGTCTCGACCCGTGCCTCCAGCGCTGTGAACCGTTGCTCCTGGTTGCCAAGGGTTTGGTTGAGGGATATCAGCATCCGTGCCTCCAGTCCTTCTTCTTCACAGGTGATCCCCTCGATCGCCCGCTCGAGCTCGTCGACCTTGGACACGAGTTTCGCAAACTTGCTGTCCAGGGATGAAAGGACTTCACGAGATGTTTCCCTCACGGCCTTCCCCTTCCTCTTCTGCTGGTCCTCCACAGTAACCTCACTCTCCAAGTTTGACGCCATCTTCCTCGCTCTGATACCACTTGTCACGGGGCTAGAGAACTTCTTCGACCCGTGCGGCACTTAGACTGTCGTTGCCTAAGTTCAGCCTGACTCTAACAAGAACAAGAGAGAGTGAGATGGTGGGGAATCCCGTTTTCTATTAAGCAACAGAAGTTAAGAGGTGCCCAGGCTCTCTACAAGGCAATGTATTTATACAAGTCCTAAGTGTATTTACAGCATCCCCTTGGGCAGTGCAAACATTAATGTGCCCTCCCTTGGGTAGTGGAATATTAAAACGCCCCTTGGGCAGTGAAGCGCATTGAAGTGTTGCCTTGGGCAGTGAATGCATTGAAGCGCCCATGCATTGAATTAGGCCATGCCCCTGCAGGACCGTTTGTACAGTGAGCTTGGACTGAGCCAAACCTCACTGCGTGACAACGTCGTAACGATCTTTCATGACCTTTCATAGCCATCATAAATTCATAATCTAACCAATCCATAATCGTCAAAGCATCGGGACTTCAATTCTTGAGTAAGAAGGTAGTCTCCTGCAAGCTAAGTTCCTTGTAGTTGGGATATACTTGAATTCATTTCACAAGGTCATTTGTATCACAAACAGGACATCCTAATTCCTATGTGATCTAAGCGAAAATATCTTTGTTTCTCAATAACTACATAATCTAGAATCTTTCTGGCTCATGATGACTAAGATGAACATGCGATTAGAAGATGGAAACTTAACCATGAAGATCCGAGCAAACAATTCGACCTAAAGTTTCCTTTATTCCTATGTCCCTAGAGGCATCTGGCCATAAGGAATGAAATAGAAAAATTAAAAATAACGAACATGATAACTAAATTCTACAAGGACATTGATAGAGAAATAGGGTAGATAGAGAAGATAGAGGAGGTTGAGAGCACAAGAAGAGAGGTAGAGAAGAGAATTAGGGTTTGAAAAAGATACAGATGAGGAAAGAAATAAAAGGGATTAATAAAAGAGATAAATAAAAGGGTTTGGAAGTGATGTAGCAGCAGGGGGTGCGGTGAGGATGTTGGTTGTAATGTAATAGACGTAGCAAAGGCGTTGCTTGGCTGGTTATCCATCTGGTTATTGATATGGAACCTCTGAGCTAGCCCCAACGCTAAAAAAATTCTGGCAAGAGCTTGCAGAAATTGTTGATGTAGCGCTACATTTGTTTGTGCCAATGACAATGTTTCAAGCACGGATTCGATGCTAGAAGATTGGTTAGGTGTTGCAGCAGTGCCATAGATCATAACTGTTGATACCAATTGCTAAAGAAATAGGATAAATAGAAAAGATAGAGGAAGAGAGGTTGAGAATTAGGATTTGGAGAAGATAGAGACGATAGAGATAAACAAAATAGATAGTTTACTATTCAATGATATTGAATTCTAGTACAAATCCTAATGCATGGAACTGGAAGGAAAAAGAAGAAACACATCCCGCATGAAACTAAATTTACAAGCAATTGTTGCATCACGTGATGCTCCAATATTTATGACTACCACAACATCTTTTTGACTATCAAATGTGAGTCAGACAATTTCAACAGGAAGTATATCATAAGATCTGGCATTTAAATTCTAAAATAATAAGTATTTAACAACAGGAAGTGAGTGCATACCATGCATCTGTCACAAACTCGAACTGGTTGGGCATTGTCATCGGCCGTCAGAGCAATTCTACCTTTGGTGCATTTATCACAGAAAATATCGCCACAATTTCTACAATGATGCTGTTTTATGAAAGATGCCCCATGTTAGCAACTGAAATATTTTGATATATCAAAATCATTTCATATAAGAACATAAAATGATCACCCTTCGCACAATAGCGCTGAAGTCAACACCACAAGATGCGCACTTAGAGACCGCCTCATCAGGAATCTGTTGAGGAGAGAACTCGTTTATTTCAAGAAACTAAACAAGTTAAATAGATATCAAGAAAGCAAACAAGTTAAACAGTTATATACTAATATACATACTAACCCCAGAAGCTTGTATATCAGGACAATGAAATCACAAACAACTTTCACGCATCAAGGGCATCCAAAATATAGAACAGAACAAATTGAATGGCCATTGAATTGAAGAGAAAAAACGGAGGGGGACATTTTAAACTTACCCAGTGGTCTTTCTCTTCATTGGGAGGCTTTACCAAGTTGATCCAGTTAAAACCCTTCCTTTCATTTGTCTGCTCAGGTGGTTTCCCAACATCACTAGCTTTGCTCCTGGCCAGACTTTCTCTCCCACCCATCTCCTTGAGCTATAAGAGTATCAACAACATGATGCACCATTCAGCTTAAACTAGCTAGGTCTACTTATCAGAGAATTCATATACATGGCACACTCTGGAGGATTTAAACACCAAAATTGAGGCATTGTACCAAAAATACAGCTATTCTGCAAAAAGGACACCGCTTTCCTTTTAAGATCATGATAAGCCAATCATATATTAAAAGGAAATGAGCAGTGTACCACATCGCACAACCCAAGCCCTTCCTTCAAATAAGAGAACAAATAAAGCAAGTTGCACAACAGAAGGTGTAAACACACCCTACTGCTACCAAGTGTGAATCAACGAGCCAGTAATGTAACAGTATGTCAACCTTATCTCGTCAATTTTAAAAATAGATCCTTATAGGATTGCAAAAATTGGACCCCCAACCCCACCAAAAAAACACAATACTAACGTTATAAGAGTTTCCGATAACAGGTCTACAACATATAGTCATGTCGAGCAGTCTCGCCGTGGATTAATCAACAAAGATCACATAATTATTTCATAAAACAAGAAAGTTTCTACACAGGTAACATTAGGAATATTCCCTTATGGATGATCATTAGGAATTTAAATTAAACAAAGGGAACTTTTTCAAGCACCTACTTGCAACTAAATTATCAGACATTAACAAAATAATAAATTTGGAATCGAACACTACAAGCTTTTTCATCCACTCATCTGTTAGCTGTTTTTGCAATGCAAGACTCGGAAAGATAAGGAAGAGAGGTAAAGAAAAGAAAGAAACGAAAATTATATGATCTACAGTCTATCAGAACAGATTATGTATGCCAAAACCCAGTTTCTGTAACTTAAATTTGCAAATTAATAAGCAAATATTGGAAACTTCATACTTCCAAGCCATTACTCCTTACAGATAGTATACAAAGTTCCAGTCAACCACAAATATTTCAATTGAAATGAACTATTCTTAAGAAAAACTGAACCAACAAGGTTACATCAAGTTAAGGTGCCTAACCTGCACAGTTGCCGCAGCTACAGTATCAAGAATAGTACTAGTAGTGTAGCTGTTTGACTTCAGCCTTATGCGTCTTGCCTCAATGTCCACAGATGTTTTTGACCAGAAAGTATAAATAGCTGGATCAGATACCTAAACAAAGTAATGAAGCAACATTAATATACTGCATAGTGCATACTAGAAATATATGAAGGCGAACAATAAATTTGTACAATCTGAACCATGTACAGCTTGCCGACTTACTTCCCATCTTGTCACAGTCTCCAGAGGGTATATTCTCAATATCCGATTTGTATTTGGATCAAGCATGCGAACTCCATCCAAACCAATCTGTCATATGTACGCAAGAAAAACAATAAGTCACCTCGAAACAACTAGACATAATGCCCTGCATTCAATTTGATTGAGAAGGAACTCAAGTACTCTATCATCCTAAGACTAATTTAGATGAAACGTAAACTAAGGCTCACTTCCAAGGTTTTCTGTATCGTGCCGAGTCGAGTATCGGTAATCCGAAACTCGGCATGTGCCGACCGTGCCGTGCCGATCCGTACAATTTATTATATTTAAAATATTTAAATATTTAAATAATAATAATAAAAATATTAATGAAATAAAGATACTAAAATAAAATATAAAGACTCAATTACATATCCAAAGCATATAGTACGAACTTATTTCGTGCCAGGTTTCCATAAATTCCAAATTCGAGATATAGCGAACTTGCCAATATTATTATTATTATTATTATTATTATTATTATTATTATTATTATTATTATTATATATATATATATATATATATTATATTTTTTTAATAAGAAATTAAAAAAAGGGTCTACCACCTGCGCATTTAAAAAAAAAAAAAAAATGTCGCCCGCACGTGGCGACATCGTCTTCCTCCTCGCGTTCATGATAATTAAAAAAAACAATTAGAGAGAGCAGGAGAGGGAGAGAAAGAGAGAGAGAGAGAGAGAGAGAGAGAGAGAGAGGGGAGAGAGGAGGGAGAGAGAGAGAGAGAGAGAAGGGGGCTGGGGGGCCGGGGCCGAGCTCCAGCGGCTCCAGCACGTGCCACCCGGCACGGTAAACCTTGCTCACTCCATATGTTTTCTTAACCATTTAAAAATACAGTTGCTGATGCCAGTTGTGGCACATGCATGTGCACCTAGGCACAACTTCAAACCCCAATTTGTCCTAATACAGTAATTTCATCTCTGTAACACTAGAACGCACTTCTATAATTGTTAATTTGTTATCAAACTCGCCTTTCTAAGTCACAATCCTATACGATCTTACAAATCTAGCTTGATAATGATTCAATTAGGGTACAATCAAAGCCTTCCATAGAGCCGGTAGGATCATGAATCGAGTCATAAAGTCGCTAGACTTAAGTCAGTGAGTCGCTACAATAAGTATGTAAAATAAATTTCTTCCTTTATGTCAATCTATGTGCTTCAATTTTTAAAAATTATCCAATACCTTACAATATAACAACAAAGGTTTTGTCCCACTAGATGGGATCGGCTATATATATTCTTGCATACTATTGTGCTCTATTGTGAACCATATCTTCCTTCAATTAAATACCTATACTTCTAACTTGTTAATTTCATATTTCACTTAGTTAACATGAACTTTCTTTAGTAGACTGAGAAGTTTTAGTTGATTTCATTTATTGTTCAAGAATTTATAACAGCAGCCCTGATCATAAGACGTGCACAATCAGTATAGCATTTGGTTAGGATACTCACGGCTTCCCTCAGCTCCTACGACTCCGTTCATGTGGAACAGAACAATCCCGTATAGAGCCTCGAGTTCAATAAAAATTGACTACTAGCAATGTAACTATAAACTCAATAGGCTATATTTATTATCCAATGAAGCATCTAAAGATCTAATCTAATACCAACATATACTACATAGTTGCAGTCATTATAATTTATAACACATGAACACAAAGGTCAAGTAATCGAATTACTAAAACCTGGCAAAGAACATCCATAGGGCTACCAGCGCCCTCAGGTAGAAGCTTCACACGAAATTTCTGCACCCCGCTTTTCACGTCCTGGTGAGTCTCCATTTTAGGAACTGCCCTAACAATCTTGGTCGCTGAATTACTTCCACCATTATCCTTTCCACCCAGAGTTGGAAAGGTCAGCGACCTCCCATAATCATCAAACATTACTGATGAAGATGAAGACCTAGAGGGCCCACCGGTGCCGCGGGCCCCATACGGCTCTGATCCTCCGCCATCGTACCGATAAACGCCCGCAGCCAACGAATCATACCCCAACCCGTTCCCGTTATCGCTATCAGGCTTTTTCTCATAGAACCCCTCAGAGCTGCTACGGCCAAAAGACCCTGCACCACCGCCGTAGTAACCGCCGTCAAAGGTGCCGGTAGAAGGAGCGTCATAAGAGGGATAAGGGGCAGGATTGTAATTTCCAGAAGACAGGGCAGAATCGAAGGAGGGATAAGTAGCAGAATTGTAATTTCCGGTGGGCGGCGGTGGAGCGGTCTGTTGCTCCGCGGGATAAGGAGTTGGGTTGTAGGAGGGGTAGGTGGGATAACTAGGCTGGGAATAAGAAGGGGCAGAGGGGGGATCAGGATTTGGAGGATAAGATGGATAAGTTGCGGAATATGAGGGGTAACCGGAGGCCGCCGGCGGGGTGGAGTAGTTGGAATACGGGGGAGCGGAGGCGTTAGGTGGATTGGCAGGCGGGTAATCGGAGGGATTATTGGTGGGATACTGGTGAGAATAGTAGTTGTAATCACCGCCCTGCTGCATGTCTGCAGAAGATGATCGGGGATTAGCGGCGAGAGATAGAGAGAATATGATACGAGGGATAGCGAGAATAAAGTCTTCGTCGTCGGTAATGACAATCGACGTCGCGGAGACGGAAGATGGGGAATATTAGAGCTTGGCTGGGTTGTTGGTATGATGTCTCGCGGGGAAGGTCAATATGAAAAATTCTAATTTAATGTTTTTTTTTCTAGCTGAATAGCTTTTATTACTTTTTTAATAGCTTAGAATTGGATAGAATAACTAATGGGTTGAAAATAATAGATCAAAAACATAAAATTTAACTACAAGTTGTGTTAGCAAAAAAGCTTGTTCCATATCTGTAACTTTAACTTTTAGATCAATAACTTAGAATAGAACTTATATATATATATATATATATATATATATATATATATATATATAATACTATATAGCCTAATTATAATTATCAATTACAAGTTCTTAATCCAAAAACTATATAGCCCATATATATATATATTATATATATATATATATATATATATAATACTATATAGCCTAATTATAATTATCAATTACAAGTTCTTAATCCAAAAACTAAATTTAAACCACAAACCATTAAGCATGCCATCTTTAACAAATATAGCTTATATTTAGTTTACGCCATAATTTATAATCTATAAACTTATCGTAGTCATATCGAGAGTGCGGTCAAGTTCGGCCCGCATTATCTAGGCGAGCCGGTTCATAATGTTTGAGTGAGCCGAAATTGTCGAAAATTTCGGCTGAGCTTAAAATTGTCTATAGTATAGTCCCGACTCACGATTGGGCTGTGAACTTTTTTGACATATTTATTTATCTACAAGCTGTGAACTTCATATATTTGACACACACTTTGCAATAAGCACAACATGCTACATGGAACAGCATGTAGCTACTAAATTTATAATTTGGCTTTAGTTATAAGCAACAATCAAGCATACCTAAAAACTGAGACAGAGGGTATTATTATTTTTTTTTTTAAAATAATATAGATAGAGGGTATTATGTAATAGGAGCTAATAGATTGTACGAGGGAAGTTGATAGAATGTTCTGCCCCGCGAGGCATGTGTCTGAGTCCTTGTCTGCGTTGAAGCTTCCAGGCCTACAGTCGGCCTCTAGTTGTGGTGGGGTCCAACAGTAACTTGAAGTTGCAGGAAAGAAAATTGGTTAAAGAAAATTACTATCCACCCCCTCAAACTATAAAACTTACTAATCAACCCCTCCCTCATCACATCTCCATCACATCAACCATCATTACCAATTTTAACTGCATTCGGATAAAAATACTCCTAGCTATTTGGATACCGAGGTCACCTATTTAGAAGCATTTTTTGAAAAAATTTTGAACATGAAAGTTGTAGATCTCGCCGAGATCTACAATATTTATGTTCAAATGTTTTTCAAAAAATGCTTTTAAATAGGTATTTTTGATGTCCGAACGATTTTCAGCGGATTTTGGACCGAGGTCTACACTTCGGACCCCAAAAATACATATTTAGAAGTATTTTTTAGAAAAAATTTCAACATGAAAATTGTAGATCTCGTCGAGATCTACAACTTTTATGTTGAAAGTTTTTTCAAAATATACTTCTAAATAGTGTTTTCGATATCCGAACTGATAATACATACGATAATATTTTCGTCCGAAATTTTTTGAAACAGTAAATGGGGGGCCTATAAGTAATAGGGGGCTGATCAGTAAAAATGAAAGTATAAGGGGGCTGATAAGTAAATCCCCCAATTGGTTATCTATAATTTTGAAAGAATGCAAGGTCTGTATGAAATTAGGGATAAATACATATGGGCATTCCTCTATCCCGTTTCCTCCCTCATTTTCATTTTCAATCTTCACATCCTAATTAAATATCTATAAATATTTTTTAAAAAAATTTCAACAGAAAATTATAAATTTTAATAAAAATTATAATTTTTATAACGTAAGTTTTTTTAAAATATATATATATTTAAATAGATATTCTGTGACTCCAAAATAACGTAATAACGAACTTTAAAGACTATTTTTAAATCCGATAAGATTTTAGATTTTCAAAATACATACTTAGAAATATTTTTTTAAAAAAAAATTTCAACATAAAAAATTGTATATTTCATCAAAATATAAAGCCCAAAGTTATCAACGAAAAATCTATGGAATGCCATATTTGAATTCAAAAATGACTTCAATCCATCCAAACTAGAGGCTTCGACACATTGACCAAGCTCGCGGGTCCTGAATAAGTGGAAGACCAAATCAATCGTGTAACCGTCGCGTGAACATAGAGCAGTTAGTTGCTATTTTCTCCACCAACGAACGTGAGAGCTTACGTTGCGCAAGGATGACCAGTCAACGGCAGAGAGAGTCCGAGGTGTATAAGATCTTGGCAAAGAGAGAAAAACGATAGATCTTGTATTCCTTTCCTCGTAACTCTAGTAACATCCTGCGTCGGCTTACCTGATCACCCATAATTTTTTTTCTTGTATTTTTAAGGATTTTTACGTAAAAATCTCCATGTCCATCCTTTCCTCCTCTTAGCCATAAATTGGCTTTCGAACACTTATTTTATTGGTCGTCCGAGGTCCACTCGATAAGGATTATAATTACCAATCATGAAATAAATTGACCTATATATGCCCCTACCAATTAAAGAATAACTATTTCGCTCCTAAGATAACATATCAGCTAGTAGCAGCTCAGAGTACTCACCGTCCTTATTTACCCCAAAATCAGGACGTAGGTCAGTCGCAGCTGAAACAAACTCCTTTCCACACTTCACAAATATATCCCAAATTCAGCAGAGTTTCGGAATTTCTGAACATCTTGGACCTGCAAAAAATCAAACTCGAGATTAATTCTCTCAAATCTGATGTGCAATCCCTAGCAATCAAAAAAAAAAAAAAAAAGAATGGAGGAAAGAGCTTTACATATAATTTGCAAAGCACAATTTTAACGGAATTAAAGACTTGAAAGAAACCTTTGTTTTGCAATTACTGGGAGACGCACCACAACTAGCTCACAGAAAAGATCAATTATTTCAAGTGCAGCCATAACATTCTGCCAATGACATGTTCAACCTGCATTACAAAATTACCAAACATAATATCACAAAAAAAAAAAAAAAAAAATCTAATAACTGCTAATTCGAAATATGGAGCAAAATATTAAAAGGTAACACGTTATTTGGGTAAACACATAAGCGTATCTGACATCCTCATCTTGAAGTCCTAGCAAAATAGGCTAAATCTTGGAAACAACAGGGGATAGCCAGACAAACGGTTTAATGAGGCATCACTCTCATCTTCATGAAAGAAGGGAAGGACAACAAGATATCCTGCTTATATGTGCAGGCTACCAAAAATATTACCTCAATAGTTGAAAAGTATTAGCAATCACCTATACCCTTGTTATCTTGAGAATAGACAATCCTGTATTTTTTTAAGAATTACATAGATATATGTGTTATAAGGCTATAATATCTGCTGTCTATCTTTTATTTTGGTTGTTTCTTTTTTTTTAACAAAATCAGAACATATTGAAATGTTTTAGCTCATGTGATCTTCTAAATGTCGCATTCATTATTATTAGATATTAGAAATATACGGTAGATAATAAATGTTTATAAGTTCCAAACTTAGGATTATAACAAGCTTGGATGGTTAATTATGGTATAAAATAAAAACACATACATTGATATATATATATATATATATATATATATATACAAGACGAAATTTTTTCAATGTACAGACCTTCGATGTTGTTGAGAATATTATTTTCTAACCACGATCAATTAGCACGTTAGATCAGAACCGCAAAGTAAAAATTCGACCTAATATGCGCCAAAGTCAGCTATAGAGTACTAACATTCGTCTATTATTTATAATTTTAACTAAAAATTTATTAAAATCATTTATTTTTTATTTCAAGATCATCCTTAATATTCAAACTATGATATATGTGCTTTATGCGCTACATACACTTGCTAGATTTATGGTTGGGGGACAATAATCTAAAAATATGATTTGCGTTTTTAACGAGTTGGACGCAGTCACGACACTTTCTTCAGCTTCCTCAGAAGCGCGCTGCGTAACTCCAGCTCTGATCTTGGGCGACCCAGGGGCGTCTGCCTAGATCTCGAGCTTGTCGGCGATGCAGGGCGCCTCCACCAGCATCGTCTACGGTGGCCTCAAATACCAGGCCCGGTGCATAACCGATGTGAAAGCCGATCCCGACAACACCAGCTTCCTCGCCGGTACTCTCAGCCTCAAAGAAGAGAACGAGGTTAGTTCATCTCCATCATCATAGACTTCATTCTGGTCTCAATCGTAACATCGTTCTACAATGTAGGTGCATCTGATTCGTTTGTCGTCCTTGGGATCGGAGCTCTTCTGCGAGGGCCTGTTCTACCACCCCAACGAGATTTGGGACCTCAAGTCATGCCCATTCAACCCTAGGATCTTCTCCACGGTTTTTACATCAGGTAAGGTAAATTAAATTGAACCCCATGTGCAATACCTCGGATGGTGGACGCTAAGGCTGGAGCCACCCGAGAATTTATCTATCCTGCAGACCTACCGGCGTAGCCCACGTACCATCAGTGGTTGCCCTCGGTAAATCAGGAAAGAAAAATCGTGGATAGTTCTATGTTCAATTGCGATTTTGTGATATTTGATTGCAGGTGAATCATTTGGAGCTTCAATTTGGGAAATACCAGAGCTATATGGTCAATCAAACTCTCCGCAGCTTGAAGAACTTGTATCTCTAAGGGAACACACATTTAAGATCAAGTGGTATATTTCTACAACTTATTTTCATTAAAAAAAAAAATACTCTGCTTGGATGTTGGTAGAGATCACAAGATATCATTGAGTCCTTAGCAGGAAATGTTGCCTGTCCAATTTCACTATGGCTTTTATTATGCTAATCCTTCTGTGTAACTTAATGGGTTTAAGAATTGAGCATTGCTACAGTATACTAATTTAGTACGCAAGCTAACCCCGACGATCTTTTGTTTTCTTTAGCCCAACTTCCGGATTTCTTGGCCACCTGAACTTCAGGTGCTTAGTCGCTAACTTTGGTGGCGAACTTTGTGGTAGAAAACATTTTCGTTAAGTACGCAAAATCATCTAAAATAGGCTGTTAAAATAATTTGTAAATGTTCCTATTTGTCTTTAGTGTGGAAATTCAGTGAATAGTTCTGTTGTTCCATCACTCGATCATTTGAAATGTGCATTTGAGTCTTATTTGGGTCAATTGTAGCTTTGGTTAGTGCTAAAAGCGGTGCTCTTGCCATTAAAGAATTGTTAAACTCTGTCATTGAAGTAATAGATAAATTGATTATATATCCAGTCATAGCTTTCTAACGTGCTATTGGAAGTAAATGGTACTTTATGTTCTTGAATTTCAACTCATGCTGCAGAATTAGGAAAACATGGTTGTGGAGTAACATTTAGTCTGAAACCTGCTTTTAGTCTTATTCTTCTTAAGGATTTTCTTACAACAATGGTGTGTTTGCATTTATAGATTGATTGCTCATCCATTACGGACTTGATTTTTCACATAAAATAAATAAAGATATTATAGATGCGATGTTCTTTGTTTCGGAAAAGTTCTAGAGATGTTGTCATTCATAAAAGAAAATTTCATCATGTTGCAGCGTTCTTTGGTGGCCAGGGGGAAAGCATGACAAAATGATCAGCATCGACGAGGGGAATTTTTTCTTGTGGAGCATTGATTCATCAAACAAGACTGCTAAAGTGATGCTCTTGGAATTATGATCTCCTTAGAGATGTTTCATCTCAGCATCTCATCATGAAATTCTCATAGAAGTTTCTCATAAGATGTAGGTTGTTGCTCAAGAATCTGTTGGGATGCTTCAAAGCTTATCAGGGGGTGCATGGGACCCACATGACAGGAATGTTGTTGCTGCAATCTGTGACTCATCACTTCAATTTTGGGATCTACGGACAATGAAGTAATGCTTTGCATGGTCATCCTGGCATATAATTATGTTGCAGAATTTATAGCATACTCCTTTGATGACGCCATTTTTCCTATGCCGCATGTATGCTGTATATTTGCATTTTACCTACGGTCGACTGTCATGACAACAAATAGTCATTAATGATCAGTACTTAGTAATATTATAAGTCCATCTCTTCTCTATCATAATCATACACGGTTTTTTTTTATAAGTTCAAGTTCAACAGTTTCAGTCGGAGTCAATAGGTACCATATACTACTGTAGAATCCGTGTACAATCTCCAAGGATAATGTGTGGAATATGAGTGCTTTGACCAGACCGTTTGTCCACACTTCAGATGGTTTGACAAATTTAAGTAGAAAATATTCTTAATTTTACTTCTTTTTTTTTTAATATTCTATAGCCAACTAGCTGCATCTTTATTACACTTCAAGATCAACAAAGTGTCCCTCACTATGCTTTTGCAAGTAGTTAGCATCTTAGTTGATGGCAAAATTAAAAGCTTATTAATAGGCATTGTGCCGTCAAATAGGTGCTTTCCATTGTAGTCTTAGTGTGCTTTGATATCATTTTTGCCCATGGAGTCCATGATGCTTATACAAGTTTTGTACAAGCATATTAATTAACCGTTCAGAGTATAGTATAACTATTTAGTCCCGTCTGGAATAAAGTAGTATGATATAATCTAGAACTAATATACATGTTTTCTCTCTTTATGCTGGTTGTTTTCTAATGTGCTTAAAGAAGCTGTTTTAGTACTGCTGTTGACTGGAACGTTCTTGTACAGGTCCTACAGGATTGACATTATTTGAAAATTGGTAGAAATTTGATTGTGCATAGTACCCAAGCTTTAGACGTAACCTTTCTTTTTTAATATAGTCTAAAAACTGTCTATGCATTTAAACTTAAGCAAAACTTGTTACACTTTACATATATGTAAATAAGTTAGATCATTATCTTGTTTAATGCCTTAATTTTGTGGTTTTGTCAAAAAAACTCATGCTTTGCGAAACTTGACAAATCAACCATTCAAATGAAAACACTAAGTTAGCTTTTTGGAACACTTTTTTTGCTCGCTCTGAACACTTTTTTAGCTCGCAAGAATACTAAGATAACTCGCCTTGAACACTTCAGCCCGAACGCTACAATACAAATGCAGGTAACACTAAACCAGCTGTCTGGAACAGTAAACTAGCCATTTGTAACACTTTTGTGTTTACAACCAGGGCTTTGTTTTGAAAAACAGGGGATTTTTTGTACGATTTTTGTAAAGCAAGGATTTTTTACATTATTCCTTTTTTTGCTATTTCTAACTCCTAGTTTTTATGATTTTCTTTAAAAAAGAAGAATAAAAGATGAATTCAAATTTCAAAATTATTGATTGTGGCTTATAGTTTACATGCACTTTATATGTTAGGAAGACAACTGCCATTGAACAAGCGCATTTTCGAGATGCTGATTACAACCCCTTGAAGCAACATTTGCTGGTAAGTCTCTTGTAAATCGATTTTTCACAGTGTTAATGCATTCACTGTCAAGTCCTTCCATCATACTTTCTACATTATATAATGTAGTCTGGTAGTTTGCTTAAACAGC
Organism: Xerophyta viscosa; assembly: GCA_002076135.1. Taxonomy (NCBI): domain Eukaryota; kingdom Viridiplantae; phylum Streptophyta; class Magnoliopsida; order Pandanales; family Velloziaceae; genus Xerophyta; species Xerophyta viscosa. The sequence continues at coordinate 1,391,032 of MJHO01000039.1, read as the reverse complement.
TGTCTGGATAAAGTAGCAATCCACTTCTTAGATCAGTTTGCGACTGTCTAAATTGCAAATTGTCGGTGGTAGAAGTTGAAATAAAATGAAGAAGTATCGCGATCACAAGGTAAAGATATTACTTTTGCTGTCTTTATGGCAAGGAGGCAAGTGTCATAACCTATGGGTCCATTGTAGAAGTAGGAAAAAATGAAGAAGCAGAATCTCACTGTCTTAGTGAGTTTGTCATGAGCAACCTTGCCATCTGTGCAAAAATTATTTTCTGCTGCAGCAGTTTCTAAAGAAAAAAAAAAGAAGAAATAATTGCCACTACCCCTCTTGCATAGGAGCAGAATGCCTGTTGATGTTTGCTTGTCAAGTTTATTCACCTATTGTTGTTAAATTTGAAGTCGCTGTTGTTATTTTATGAAATTCTATTGTACAATTTCTTGTTTATAAGTTTTACCATTTCTTGACTCCTGGGGTCATTCGTAACTTGCTTTTCATATGAGTTTGCTATTTTACTTGTCCACCTAAATTGTTACTTTTTTTGTATTCTTGACGGTCAAAGAAGAACCATCCTGGATTTGACATAGCAACATCATCGATTCTAGTTCGTTTGTTCAAGATCATGTCTTAGACGCTACGATTCAATACTTTACACGTGCTTTCGAAGTGGATTTCGGTCTGAATGCCCATTTGTTGTTGAAAGTTTGTAAAATGTCAACAGGCTACTGCAGAAGATGAATCTGGTATACAATTATGGGACCTTAGAATGCCCAATCTTCCTCTAGTTGAGCTTCCAGGGCATTCACATTGGTATGTATTCCATGTTTCTGCTCATTGTTGCATGTGCAAATGATGATCCTGTTTGCATGTGCTATTTTATGTAGATGTCACTATTCCATCTTTTTTTATGATATAACATGGTTGTTTTGCTGCAAAAATGGTTGTTCATATCCACAGGACATGCTCTGTTCGGCACAACCCTCAATATGATGATCTAATTTTGGTGCTGCTCTTTCACCTTTATCTTCTTTCTTTATCTTTCCTCTCCAGCCTTTTGATTAACTCATGTCCTTAACTCTGCAGAGTGCAGGGACCGATTCAACTGTTAACTTATGGTTGGCACCTGTCACCAACAATGAGGATGTGGAATCTGAGAGGTATTGAAATATCTTATGGTGGTCATAAAAAAATATATGAAGTTTGATTTACTGGTATAAGTTGGCTGGTTTTCCTAAAACTCTTTTGCCTGCAGTCTGGTTGACTCACCTACACATCCTACTGATCCCCTTCTGAACTCTTATACAGATTATGAAGATAGTGTTTATGGTATGCTGTTTTGTTTATCCAAAGTTTTTCTCTGCAATTTTACTCTATAAGTTGGGATCACAATTTCATTGAATGATGGTAGGTCTTGCTTGGAGCTCAAGGGAACCTTCAGTATTTGCTTCTTTATCGTATGATGGAAGGGTATGGTGTTTTTTTACCTTGAACCATCCCATACATCACATAATTGTGTGTATATCTCAGCCTTTTGTCCGAATTCTGCTACGTTTCGCCAGACTTGAGCCTATAAATTCTTGATCCATGCTATCTATAGACCAGGTCCTCATCGGATAAGAATGTCCAAACTTGGGTCCTTTTGACAATCTCATGAGGCACAGTCAAGTCTTGTTTTTTTCAGCATTGCCAATGTGCAATCCTAAATAATGAATTTTTGTGTGACATCATCAAATGCTTGCAGCTACCCAAACATGACACTGTTGAGCACAATTTAAAGGACTTGAAAAAGCAATCGAATAGGCTGAAGCTGTTGGTTTTTAAATAGCAGATTCAGAGAAATTTCTGAGATTTGCAGACTTCTTAAGTTGCCTTTCCTATCACATGTAGTGTTAAATTTGCTAGGGCCACATTACCCTTTTCACCAAATTCGTAGCAATTGGATGATTACCCTGCGTTTGAGTTGCCTTTTCATCATCAGTGTTTGAAAATTCCTGCTTTTTGGCAGAAAAAACAATTAGAGTTATAAATATGTTTCATTCAGTAGTTTCAGAAAACTGTTCGATGCTTGTGATACTCTTTCTGACGCGAAATACAATTCGGTGCCAGGTGGTACTGGAGTCAGTGAAGCCATATCTCCTAAAAAGGTGAAAACAAAACTATTATCCAATCATATTGTAAGTAATTGGATATTCATCATAATCTATTTTCTTATTTGCTAGTCGTTTTTTGAGATTTACTTATTTGCTAATCACTTGTGAGTTCCTTTTATCTGTATCATGGGACTTCTTTTGGAAAATCTGTCGTAGTAAACTTCATGAGCATTCATTAAATGTTTGATGGAGCATGAACAACAAAATTGTATTAAACGTACATGAATGCATGCTTTTTTGCTTATCAGCAAATTTTCATGTTGAGCTGAGTTCGTGTTTGCAGCTTATTCATAGCATATAGATAGTAAGTTGTACAATAAATTATATTTTTACTTACTAGCTGCATTGGTCAAATAAATTGGTTTTTCTTTTCTCTTCTACTTCGATAATACGTGCATTTTTTTACATCACCGGCTAAATAACTGGGTTAATTCGTAATTAACTTATAATTTAATTTACCCGTAGCAGGTGGTTGGCAAGTAGTTAAGAGGCTGTATGAACTAGCATGTAAGCACTAGTTAGCAGTTAGACAAACTAGATTCAGCTAAAAGCTACAACAACTCACCTTGAAAGTCATCAACTGCAGACTCACATGCCAAGTGCTACAGTCGAATAGATTGGATGACAGTAATTCAAAGGGAGAGTTATATATCAGCCCTTGATTTATGTCTTACAAATAAATCGCTTCTTTATGACTCATTATTTTTTAATCTCTAAAATAACTATTTAGATCATTTTTGAAAAAAAAAAATTAATATAAAAATTATAGGTTATATTAGAATCTATTGATCTTGTATTTAAGGTTTTTTTTTTAAAAAAATTTCTAAATAAATATTTTGAGGCTCTAAATTTTAGCGGGTTAGTGGATTAATTGTTAATTTATTAAAACCTTGAACTTCATAATATTCATTATAAGTACTTCAAAAAAATTGAATATAAAAATTATAGACCGTATCGTTTTTTTTATATTCAATTTGTTTTTTTTTTTAAAAAAAATATTTATATAGTAGTTTAAAATATTTCTGATATGATTTGAGATATGTTGATTTGTAAAGAATTTAAATTCCTGGTTTGTAATATGTTTGAAAATGAAGGATGATATGTAGTTACCTGTAATTCAAATTTGAATGAGATGGAAACACAGCCAAATTTGTTATCTCCGTAGTATAATTACCATAAACTTGGTCATATTTGTAAAAATTCTGAGGCATTGATCTCGCTTTATGATCGACAGCAACTCATGCAACTCCAAGCGCTAATATAGACCACCTACCCACACGATAAGGTCTTCTTGACTCTAATTTGCACCAAAATTTATGTACCGACAGATTATTGGAACCACCAACTGCTTATTATGTCAGTTTAAATACAAATATAAAAGCTAAAATAGTTTAAATATATAGCAGCTTTCGTTACGTTTCGTTGGTACTATAAATCGTAATAGTAAAGATTACAATTATTTATACCACCATCAAAATAAATATCAACAGCAATCAATATGCATAAATAAAATCTTAAAAAACAACCATAAATGTTACCTTAATTAAAAAAAGATAAAAACTCAAAGCACTAGATGGTGTAGAAAATTTCTTGAAAATAGAAATTCAATTTCTATTCCAGACAGTTATAATTTTATTCACCAGCAAACACATGTAGTCGAAAATGGTGGTTATAATTTTCATTCATACGGTTAAAATATTAAGCAAAGACACCCTAAAAGTTAAAACAGACACCATATGGTTCACGTATCAGCTTCAGTTATAAGTATATTAGGTGCCTCACTAGTCGCAGAGCATCGGCTGCGATTTTCAGGATGCATACCCGTGTATCTGTACGGGAACACGGGGAATGTTTCACATATCAGACAAACTTTCTGCTCTTGAGTCGATGGGTCATCAAAAGAGCTGGGGCCTGTGCATTCCCGAGTTTTTACATATGAGGCATCCGAAGTGATACATGTGTGGGAGATTTGACCTCGCTATGTCCCCAATATATATATATATATAAGCTGTGAACCATTCATTGACAACGTACAGTATCTTTGTAAAGAAAGAAACAGGGTAACTGCGATCTGAAGCTCATTTACAATATAACAAAAAGGGCAGAAGATCTGGTATAATGTTCTGTTTTCCCTGACACCCCAATTAGGAAGAGAAGATCATGTACTAACTATTTACCTGGAGAATGCATGATCGAGCACCAACCATCTAAACCTTAGCTCTTGGACATTAATTATTACGGTACGTAGAATTAGTACGTTAGAATTGAATTTTAGTTGTCATATGACAGTTGAGTTCAAAATCTAAATTTTTGATGGACTCCGAGATTTATTTAGTGGCTAATTTGAGTAATTTCGTGGCAGAAAATATTTAGATTAATTTGCTTAAAAAATTAATATTTAATATTCGTGCTGAGTTTTAGAAAATATGCATCTTCTTAAGGAAGGTGTCATAATATTCAATGTTGTGCACCTGCGTATTTGCTTAAAAAAAGGAAGAAATTGTCATGTGGGTTTCTTGGTTCGATTTCTTAAAGATTGATATCGTTTGTTCTTATTCTAATTATAAATAACCAATAAAATATAATATTTTAATAAATATTATTATTTTATATATAATTAAATAAAAAGGAAAATTTTTAACACTATATTTTACTATATAACAATAGTCATACATTATGAATATAAATAATAAAATAATATCAATTTTCATAATTAATTTTAATATTATTATTTATATGTATACATAACATCCATACATTATTGGTGGAAAATTTGTATTCTTGAATTTTTTTTTTGGAAAAATTTCAAATCAGCCCTCCTTTTTTAATTTCGACCAAATCAGCCTCTTGAAACGTTTCAAAAGGCTGATTTGGTATAAAATCAGCTCCTGAAAAGATATTTTTATAAATTGATTTGGTATAAAATTAATTTCTGAAAATACGTTTTTAAAGACTGATTCGGCCGACCTCCGAAAAGGGGCCTGATTTGGCATTTGCCATTTTTTTTGATCAGGTTGAAAATAATTTTTTTTTATCCAGAACCCATTTATCTACATAATCCGTAGATATCATCAACCTGAGCACCATCAGACCGTTCGTATCTTCGCCGATTCATCTCCAACAAGAAAGGGAAAACAAAACGAAATTGAACAAATCAAACAGCCGTAATCCGGACATTCCCTCGGCCTTCAGCTTTCTTCCTCCTATTACTCTCGACCTCTGTAAGCAGTGAGAGTGAGTGAAAAAGAGGGACGAGAGAGATGTCTTCTCTGACTTCGCTGAAGCCCCTTAGCGGACCAGCTCAGTGCTCTCCCTTCCGCCCTTCCTCGTCTACGACACGTTTGCCACCATTATCTCTTTCGTTCCCCCGCCGGGCAAGTGGTCGTTGCCGCCTGAAGGCGCCGCAATCAGATGATTCGGACAGTGTTGCTGCCGATGGAGACAAGAAGCTTCCCAACGGGAATCTGGTAGGTATCGCAGCATATCGGTGTATTTACCTGCTGTTTACTTATCTGATTTTGAAATTCTTGTATGTTAACTTGTTGAAGAATATCTTATAAACTATGACAATCTAGGCACGGACTTATTGAAGCGAACTTAGTATATGGAGGCAACCTTGTTATCCAACTATAATTGAGTACAAGTGATTTAAGAACTGAGAAAGGTCTAGGCTTGGCTAATTATATGCATATTGCAATGTACTTACGCTTGAGATGGTGTAGATTGATTGGCTATCTTTGTACAGAATGAAGCATGTCGGTTCATCAATTTGTACCACACTATTGCAACATTCAGGCAAGCTATAGCATAAGGCTCTATCCGGTTTGGGCCTGAAATAGAGTATTTGCTTGAAATTCATGTTGTTCATAGTCAAAGTAACAAGTGGAAGAACATTTCCAGGATTGGGAGTTTGAGGATAATTTTTGTGTTCAGTATGAAATAAATACTTGCTCCAGTTGCAATTATGTAACTACTCAGAAGAATATTAGTGAGACTAGCAAACACCAATGCCCTTGCTAATGCTATAAGGCAGCCCATAACTTGTTGTTTGGGGTCCTTTGTGTATTATAGCCTTATAGGAGTCATTATTGGTACTATGAGCATTCATGTAGTAAGACAAGTGTCTTTCCTCACCGCATTTATAAGTTATTTTGTTGCGTACTAAAATTTCCATAGCTCATTATGTTCCCTTTTTAATTTAATGTACTGCTTCGCTGAATGTCAACATTGTACCTCTAGTTTTTAGCAATTTTATGATAACATAGGAACTTTCCTACTTGAGTGAGCTTTGCTGTTCGTAACATTCATGGAAATAAGCACATGAATTTTATGCATGATTAAGCGGAATTCTCGTTTCTGGCAGCCGAAAACGAGGAGGGATATTCTTTTAGAGTATGTCAAGAATGTACAACCAGAATTCATGGAGTTGTTTGTCAAAAGAGCTCCACAGCAGGTGCACATCATCTAGAAGTCTTTATCTATCCAGCGAATTGAAGTGCCACTTTTATTTTCTAAAAGTAAATTCTATATATCACTGTGGATCACCTATTTCTGAAGGATATATTTCACTGCTGTACATTAGAAAAGCCAAGGAAAGATTTTGCTTATATAGTTATGTGACGAAGAACTATTACTATGATCTTTGTTGAAGGTTGTTGATGCAATGCGTCAGACAGTGACAAACATGATTGGAACACTACCACCTCAATTTTTTGCAGTAACTGTGACAACGGTAAATGTAGCTGGTTTTGCACTCTTTCCTACATATATACCATATAAGCATGGTATAAAAATATTATTATCTTCAGTTGGGATTATGATCAGTAATCACTATTCAGTTGTTTCTCTTTTCATTCTGACTCTGTCTGTTAAACTGTGAATCAGGTTGCAGAAAATCTGGCTCAGCTTATGTACAGCGTTTTGATGACTGGCTACATGTTTAGGAATGCACAATACCGGCTGGAATTGCAGCAGAGCTTAGAACAAGTTGCTCTTCCCAGTCCCCAAGAGGACAAAGTACCTAGTTCTAGTCTCCTTCCTTTACATGAATCGCTTTCGAAGTATCTGGAATCATAAAGTAAAGCAGCACTAGCCAAATTGTACTTTTGCTTAAAATTCTACCAGTTTTTGACATGGGGCTGATTTTACCTGCTCGTAAAAGTTTGAACTCCAATATCGACTTTGAACATTCTTAAACTTTGGACAAAAGCTCCAAAATAGTCTGAAATCCAAACATGAGCCTTGGATGATTTTTTTTTTTTTTTTTTTCTTTTTTTTAAATAATTGATGTAATCTTGACATTCTAGGAGACCCCTGATTATGCTCCTGGTACTCAGAAGAACGTAACAGGAGAAGTGATAAGGTGGAACAAAATTTCTGGGCCAGAGACGATGGATGCAGTGAAGTACATAGAATTGCTTGAGGCAGAAATTGAGGAATTAAATAGTCAATTATCAAGGAAGCCTGCAAATGGACAAAATGAACTCTTGGAATACCTCAAATCCCTTGAACCTCAAAATTTGAAGGTATTGAAACTTTAATGGTCATTATAATTTCTCCTTTATAAGGCATATTTTGCTCAACGTTTTGGTACAACTTGCTATCCTAAGCAGTTACCTCCTGTTAATTTATTCTAATTACTTATATACCTTATTTATTTTAATTAAACTGATAGGTGTCCCATACAAAATGCATATTTCTTTAAAACGTAATCACTTTTGATGCGAGTGTTAAATAGCATGCAGTGGATATCAAACTGTGGCCCATTGTAGAAACTCATTTTTCGCATGCGCGCATACACAGAGAGAGAGAGAGCGAGAGAGAGAGAGAGAGAGAGAGAGAGAACATGCTATTCCTATGTCAGTATGACCTGTAGTTCCTGTGTGACAATGCATTATAATTGTGCTGATACTTGGATGAGCTATAGTTCCTGTGTGTATACAACCTTTTTCTTTGTCACATGTGATGTTATAGTCAGATGTTCATGTCAGGTTATTTTTGGACTGGTTTAGTTGGCATTATCCAGAGTGCATAATTCCATTCAGCCAGTTCTTCATTTCACTGTACTCACTATAATTTTTTGTTCTCTTTCTTTTGCTTCCTATTCAAGCTGGGTCACATGTTTTGATGCTTTTTTGTTATTAGGAGGTAACTTTTTAACGTTGCTCCAACATTTTGTGTTGTGTAGATACTTGAAATTGTATTTTCCTTTTTGTAGGAACTGACAAGCAGTGCAGGAGAGGATGTTGTTTTTGCCATGAACGCCTTCATAAAGCGCCTTTTGGCAGTTTCAGATCCAGTCCAGATGAAGGTTCACTTCAAATCTTTCTGAATTTCTTAATTTTATTAGAACATAACTAATGTAATCGTTATAGCTTACTGGTAAAGGAAATCAAAATAAGATAGCATTAACATTACAAGTGATGTTTTGAAGCCACATTAAGGCTAATGAACAATTTGGTAAGAGCGTAAAAGTTCGGAACTGGAGGTAAAAATATAGTTTTTCTTACCAAAATTAGGAACCAATAAGGTCAGTGAATAAAATGTAAAGGTTCCTACATACAATATAAAAATCAAATGCGTTTATAATGTTGTATGCTCACTGATTTAACAAGGGCCATTTTTGAGCTTGCTAAAAATTTGGCTTGAAAAATCCCATTAATTAGTAAATGGCTAATGAATTGATATTCATATATGTGAATGAAGTGATAGTAGGAGGTTGTTTACTTGGAAGAAGTAAAAGAAAAGTGGAAAGTAAGTGACTTAAGAAGTGAGAAAGTGAAAAAGTATTGGAAAGACGGCTAGAAAGAAGGTTCGAGTTTATCTTTTTACTGGAAGATATGATGATATAGGAGTACTTTAGAAGATTATTTGAATCATTAAAAATAATCCAAAAGTAATATTTGTTTAATAAAAGTTTTATATTTATTATTTTTGTTGCACTATTTTAATTAAAAAATTAATAATTCATTATTCCTAGCTAGTAGCTTTATTATGCTTTATTTATTTTTTTATCCATAATATTCATTTAGTAATTTTTGAAAGAAAATATTAATAAAACTTTACTAAGGATTATTTTAACAATTATAATAAATAAATTTGTTTTAATTACATTGTTTGTTAATAAATTTATAAAGTTTATCATTCTAAATATGAATTATAAATTTACTACTAGTAATATATTAGTACTAAATAGTATTAGAAATAGAATTATCAATTGTCATTATTAAGTAATAACGACTATTTCTTCTCACTTTTTAGTCTTTTTTTAGAAAGTAAAAAAAGTAAAAATTATAAAGTAGAATGAATAGTTGAACAAAAGTAAAAAAATTCATTTTTTTAAGTAAACAAAATAATGACTTTTATCTGTTCAGTTTCTTATTTCTACTTTCTTCTCACTCTCATTTTTAATTCCACCTTGATATAATATTCATCTTTTATATAATCACACACTAAAGTGAGGATTTGCTTGTTGTTTATCTTATCCAGACGACGGCAACCGAAACAAGCGCGCCGGAGCTTGCCAAGTTATTAGGTTGGTTGATGGTGGTTGGCTACAGCATTCGCAACATTGAGGTGCGCTTTGACATGGAAAGAATGCTGGGCGCTCCTCCAAAACTTGCTGAGCTTCCGCCAGGAGAGAATATCTAAATAACATGAGAATCGAAGTCAGTATTTCGGATTGCTATCATCCAAGTGGTAATTTAACTTGTAAATTTCATTTTGCCATGAGGCATTTATGTTTACTGACTTTTAGAAGCACCAGAGGAGTCATAGATTTTTTTTTTTTTTTTTAATAAACCAGTATAAAGAAATGTTTGCATTCTAGGATGATCCAAAAATGATTTAATAGCCTATTTTTTTAGTTGTTTACGAGGAACTTATGAACGTTCCTATGGATATAAGGCTAATTTTTATTGATTTTTATGTATTTGGATTATGATTTTAGATGTTGGTCAACACAATCCATGTCGGACGGTATATGTATGTTCTGATAGTTATCGGCACGTGTGAAAAATTTTTATTTTTTAAATTAACAACTAAATATATTTTGGAACAGTTGGTGCGGCACATCTTATAGTTTGTTATTGAAACGCGGCACTAGACAGTATGTTAAACCTTGATATTGGATAAGGTTTGCATGATGCTGTTGTTAGACATTGAATTGAGACTGCTTACAAATACATTATATTTTTTGGAGCTTTTTGTCTTTTTATGTTCCTAATAGTTCGCAATTATATTTTTATGTCCTTTCAATTCAAAATAATATCATATTTTTCTTAAGATAAAAGTATTTTTTTTTAAATGATAATAATTAATTTGATTATGACAGATTTATTGTTTCACACGATCCTAAGATAATGGCATTTGAATTAGAGGGGTAAACTAAATTTTATAAGCATTAAGAAGTAAATATCCCTGTTATTTTTATCAGCTTAGGACGGAGACTTGTGACAGTTCACGTGCGAGATACTAGGTAACGACAGCGAATGGCTTCCATTGTTGTATTATTGTATACCTTGTTAACTTTCTAAACGTTCTTGTCTGGGGTGTTTTATATGATCTTAGTGTAATTAATAAAACCCCTCGTTTCTTGTATATGGAATCCAAAGCTCAATTGGCGTATGGTTTCAAGATCTTCTATTCTATATTTGTCTCTAAATATGTGATATTAACATATTGTACAGTTAGACGAAAGTATTGAGTATTCTTAGATGCTTTGGCACGTTCCAAAATTCATAAACTTCTTTTATAATAAAATTATCATAAAAAATTCTGTCCGAAATTAAATTTATTTTATATAACTATTATAATAAATAAATAAACGGATAATACATATCATAACACAGATGTGGTGCTCGTTTACTTAAATAATATGTAATTTGTTTTCTTAAGCAACAAATTGACAAATGCTGCAGTCATAAACAATTAATGCCATTGAGCTAAGAACGATATTTTATAATCTTTAGAGGCCATCTAACCACTTTGCATATTGAGGCTCTAATTACACCGAAAATAACGACAGCTTTTATAACATGAATATCAGAGTGATCTTTTTATAAGAATATTTACATAACAGTGCCTTCTAAAATTCATTTGCTATGAAAAAAATACCTTTAATCAGATTTGATATTTTAACGCCTCTAATAGTATAAAATAACAAAATAATTTGATTCTTTTTTTTTTCTAAAAATCAAAAGCAGCAATGCTGTAGCTATTTTTTTTCTCTCTCTTTATAAGAGAGATGTGCTGGAGAGCTTTTTTTTTTTTAATTTTGGGAGACTGCATATCCCCTTTCAATCTTTCTGCATTTTCTGTGAACTGGAGTCCACCACTGCCAAATATCGACTGCCATTTTCAGGCATGCAGAAATGGCCCGTTCGTGCAGCCATCATTGCCACCCTCCGATCCTATCCATCCGATTCTGACTCACCCACCTCCTCAAGCCCGTGGGCCCTACTGTAACCCCATAAACCGCCAAAACCAAACTCAACTTTCGAGGCCAGGTCTATAAATTTTTATTGGGGCAATGATCGGCAGGCCCCTGGCAGGGCCTGTCGATTCAAATTCAGCTCCCGCTATCCGATTCGCGGGGGCTCAAAAAATAAAACAACTTAATATCTCGATTTCGGTCAATTTTTTGAAAAAAATTTTAACATGAAAGTTGTAGGTTTTGACGAGATCTACAATTTTCATGTTGAAAGTTTTTCCAAAAAATACTTCTAAATAGATATTTTAGAGGTCGGAAGTTTAACGGGTTCTGAAATGTCACGTCAAAATCCGTTAAATTTTGGAACTTCAAAACACCTATTTAGAAGTATTTTTTGGAAAAACTTCCAACATGAAAGTTGTAGATCTCGTCAAAATCTACAACTTTTATGTTGAAAATTTTTCAAAAAAATACTAATATAATAGTCAAAACGAAAATACACATTTTATAAGAGAGGGACATAAATAGTAACCAGAGACTGAATCGGAAGACATTTCCGGTCAAGGGGCTGGGGAGACATTATCCCAATTTTTATTTGTGTTTTTTCGTAAACTAGTGATTGGTGAGATTCCGACTATCGTGATGGGTGTAAGAAGAAGATAGATGGCTAAGATCGAGTGAGAGGCGGCCTCGGTTACTCGTTCTCTCCCTCCACGATTCCCATCAATTTCGTTTCAAAGTTAGTCACTGACACTGCGAACAACAAACCAGTTAAGCTCGCTGCCGATGAACTCGTTGGCGCCGACCATCATACTGCTCTATCTCCTGACTATTCTCCTCTCCGCTGATGCAGCACGCTTCAGCTGCAATGTCACCGCTCGTGGCTCCTGCCAGGCCCTTGCCGGCTACTCTCCCGCAAACTCCACCACCTTCGCGGCCGTCATGTCCCTCTTCCAGGTCCTCAGAATTCTCTCTTCTCTATATACCTCACATTCCTCTAGTTTTTTTTTTTTTTTTTTTTTTTTTTAGTGTATTTGTTTATTTATCACAGGTGAAGACGCTACGGCAGCTGCTGGGCGCAAATGGCCTTCCGCTATCTACGCTAGCCTCCGCCGTTGTTCCCGCCGGCGCAGCCATCCGCGTGCCGTACCCGTGCTCCTGCTTCTCCGGCACTGCCGTCTCAAAAGGCCGCCCTATCTACAAGGTCCAACCCGGCGACGCCCTTGACTTCATCGCTAGAACGAAGTTCGGGGGCCTTGTGACCTACAGAGAAATCGCCGAAGCGAACAACATCAGAGATCCGAATAAAGTCATTGTAGGACAGGAATTGCGGGTGCCGCTCCCGTGCAGCTGCGACCCCGTGGACGGTGAGACAGTTGTGCACTACGCTCATGTGGTGGCGCCTGGAAGTTCTATGGATGGAATCGCGGCGCAGTTCGGGACAACGGCGGCGGTGATTATGCGGATCAATGGGATTGCAGATCCTAAGAGCGTACAGGCTGGTCAGGTTCTTGATGTTCCCCTAAGAGGTATATATAGTTCTTTATTCCTTCTATAAGATTTTTTTTTTTTTTTTTTTTTTTTTGTGTCGCATCTTCATTAAATAAAAGCGCTGAGACGTGATTGTTGTAAGTTTGTAGCTCTTTCACTAAGGCCAGTTTGCTGAATTTGAATAATTAAGGAGTATATGGAAAGTGGGATTATATCGATGAGTTATCTTAAATTACTTGCATAATGTGGAGAAGAAAGAATTACTTATGATTATGAAGGGCAAATGATATGCAATCTTTTAGGGTGCATGAGTGCCATCTCGCCTGGGCTTGTTAAGTAAGTAATATGGTAGCATTCCTTCATATGCAAGTCATGAGGAGCAGTATTCATCTTTTTGCTCACCGCCATTCTAGTTGTGTTCTGTAGCAATCATGGTAACATTATTAGAAGCACTATCTCCCTTCATTCAGTTAAGAAAGAATTCCAAGGAATTAAAATTCCGTACATAATTCATTTGACCCAATGGATGGGCGAGTGAGCGAGGAGTTTCAAAATGGAGTTAGAAGTTTTCTTTGTAGAACATTGTGGAGCTTTACCGTATCAGACTTAAAAGATTTATATCTAAAAGACACTACGGGTAATTCTGGTAGTGTATAGAAGTTGGTTTATTAGAAAAGTGTTTCTTTATCAAACATAAAATGCAACATTTGACATTCTGGTGCGTCACTCATCAAGCTCATATTGCTTTTCGGTATATCTGGTATTGGAGGATTTCATAGCATACTGAAGGACAATGAATAAACAAATTACTCTGAACTTGACTCATTCGTAATAGTGAGTCTAGACAGTAACTTTAATGGTTTTATGATTGTTAACTGGTCCGTCAAATGTTTTAAAGAGGTCGGAAGAAGAGAAGTCATAACATAATCTCCACAAAGTCGTCTATGTAAACTTGACTTTTGTTCCTATGAGATAGATAAAAATGCACCAAACTTTCAAACTTGATATACAGACTACCTTTGGTTGTTTCGTAGGATACGCACCCTTGGGAGACGCATAATGCTGTTTGATAGTTTGTGAGAGAATATCTTGCATGCCTTATTCCCTTCTTAAGGTCTTAGTTTAGTTATTAAATAACGGCTATCTCATGAAATCCTGTAAAACTCACGTAGTCAATTTATATATATCATATTTTCCTCATTATATAGTGTCTGTTTCAGTAACTTCTGTATGATGTAGGAAGGTCAATTGTTGTCATCTGTTGAGAAGAATTGCGTATTAGATAAAGCATAAGTTCTTAGATGTTGCAATATATGTGGTTCTTATTCTTGTGATACTATAGCTACAATTATTTTTATATGAATCAGGAGAGTTACTGAACTTGGAAATCACATTCTTATTGAGGTTTAATAAAAGGACTGGTTGGTTTATCGAATGCTGAAATAATTGAATTACATTAACTCTGTCTAAAGCAATTTCTTCTTTCTTCTTCTGCTAAAAAGTTAAATCATTTCTTAATGCTTTTCTTTCACTTAACTTGAGCTTCAATACTGCCAGCTTGTTCGTCTTCAATAAACCCAACATCTATAGACCGTAACTTGCGTGTGCCTAACGGAAGCTATGCCTTCACAGCAAATAACTGTGTCCTCTGCAGCTGCAGCTCTTCTACTTGGCAGTTAGTCTCTCTCTCTCTCTCTCTCTCTCTCTCTCTCTCTCTCTCTCTCTCTCTCTATATATATATATATATATATATATATATATATATATATATATATATATATATATATATATATATGGACTAATCTCCACTCGACAGAAGATTAACCCCTTCCTATCGACTCCGCAACCGTCGGATCATCGCGATCCGACTGCTGAAATCGCGCGCGTATTTTCTGTGCGAAAGTCGCTAGTGACTTTTGAAAATCGCTAGCGGCTTTTTGCTCCACAAAAGCACATATTTTTTCAGCCGTCGGATCGCGATGTTCCGACGGCTGCGGAATCGACAGGAGCGCCTAATCTCCTGTCGAGTGGAGATTAGGCGCTATATATATATATATATATATACTATTTATAAACACACACACGCGCTTTAATTAAGTGCCCTCCTTTTGCTGGTTTCTGTTTTGGCATCAGTTGTTTTCACTGATACCACATTGGTTTCCTTCTATTGTGCCTAGGCTGGACTGCCATGCAACTCAAGGGATAAGCAAATCTGTTTGTCCAGTGGCAACGTGCGGCAATCTGTACCTCGGGAACACAACATCTAGCTCCATATGTGAACTAACAACATGCGCTTACACTGGCTACACGAACAAGACAACCTTCACCATCCTGACTAACCTTACAAAGACCACTCAACCCTCATGTGACAGTATGTGGATCTTACTATATCTATCTAGGCAGAATTATGTAGAAAACCCCTGAACTTTTACCAAATGTGCTACAATGTCATAGTTTTCAAGGCCTGAATCAAAGTCTTTGGTGCCCTCTTGTAGATGATCATCGATTCGTGCCATTGAACTTCGGTAAAATGTCATTAGTGTTACTGACATGACAGTTATCGCTATTTTTGCTTGCTAGCGCTATTATTCATAGCTATCTAATTAACATAGGATGTCAGTCAAAAATTTTAGAAGTTCAGGGACATTGCAAGCACATTTGAAAGTTCAGGGACATTGGTGCACTTTTGGTCAAAGTTCTGGGTTAGCGACATATTTTGCCCTTATCTATTCTCTTCTTTTGCTTGATCATATATTTGTTTCTAAATTATAATTGTTTTTATTGTTTGAGCAGATGGGGGCGCGCCTCTATCTCAGCCTGGTATTAATAGCTCATCCATGGAGCTGAGGTTGACAGTGCCAAACTGGATTGATGCCCTCATATTCATTCATCTGGGTTTAATTTCGTTTCACTTTCTGTGGCATGAGAATGTTTTATAATGTGTTTGTACTCTAGTCAAAACTGTAATTTGACGACTTTTTTGTTTAAGTGTTGACCTGCTGCATGTACCTATTATTCAGACGATTCTGTTGATCCATTTATTTAAATTACCAGGCATGTTCAAATAATTATCTCGTGTCCTTAAGATTATACAAGTAGTATTTATAATTTTATGCCCCCTGATAATTTAAAATTTGCAAAATATGCTCTGCAAGTCAAAATTATATTTTTCATGCCGTTTTGACCGTGTAAAATAACAAAACTATTCTTACCAAATTAACTGTCATTAACTTTTAAGAAAAATAAAATTTATCATTTCATATAATCAAATAAATAAGAAATACGCAATTTTAAACTATGGAGAATATAAAAATATAATTTCAAATTGTGAATGACATCAAAACACAAATGCACCCTCATCCAATTTTAAGACTTAGATCGATATTTTAGTTACCCGAGACTAAACTTTGATTGCCTTCTTTACTTGTTGAGGACTAAACATTAAGATAATGATCAATTCTTCAAAGGCAAGCAGCATAAGCGATCAAACTGGGATACCATATCATCACAAATGATTTAGATGAATAGCAATTAAGCAGCATCTTAATTCTGAAATGAACTAAAATTACGTTGAGTAAGAGTAAATCAGCCATGATATTAGTACAAATATCATTCACAACTTCAAAAAAAAAATAAGTTAAAAAGAATAAGTTTCAAGTTCGAAGTTAAACATGTTCCTTCAAATGTTATAAATTTATTGGATAAAACATAAGATTTTGACCTAGGATGGGCGTGTCCAGCATCAAACCTGGACCGGAGTGACCAGCGCCTAGGCATGCCCATGCACGAGTTAGGTCCACCTAGTGTCAACGCATCCAGGTCCTGTGTGGGACTACTGAGACACGCCTTCAAAGATTTTGGTTATAGCTTTTTATAGTTTCAAAATGGCTAAATCCTAAACATATGACAAATGGGATTCAGATGCAAAACAAAAATATCAAAAAATAACCCCGGCTATTAAAAAGAAAGCCGTATCGGGGATGGCCGAAATCATAAATAGTGGTAACATTTTTTATGTCAGCAATTGTTAATGTGTTGAGCACTTCTTCGTTGCGATAATCTCTACGCAGAGGTGCCAGGAAGATCATCAGGAGTTGAAATCCCTTTGACACGCAAAGGAGCAGGCTTTCTTTGAACTGCTAGCTTTGGTGGTCTGTTTGGTTGAACCTGCTCAACTTTCTCAGATGGTACCTCAAACTGCATTGCAACATAAATAGAGTAACAATATTACAGCTGCCAGAAGAGATAAAATGTCTATAATCAGAATCTCTAATAGTTTAAGTGACCTTTCACATAACGAAAATAATATCAGTTTCAATTTATCCCAAGGGTAAAGGCATAATTTTCTTTTCTTTTCTTTTCTTTTTTTTTTTTTTTTTTTTTGAATTTTACTAAGTTAAGAAAAAGTATTACAACTAACAAAGATGAACAACATCAGAAGTAACATTTAAAATAAAAAGAAAAAGAAAGAGAAGGATGGTCCTTTTTGTTTCTAAATATACTGAAAGACAATCTGCTGGAGCACAAAGGATGCTTCCGTATGTCGGTTCGAACAACCTGGGGCTGAAATCAGCTGGATCACTAGTGGCGCTAGGGACTAGGCCACCCAAGGTTATATGCCAATAACTTAAAGGCTCAAAGCATCCAGTAGGGGCAGTTTTGTCCTAGACATCTCAAAAAAAAAAAAAGATATACATCATACTGCCCTTATGTCGGTTCGAACAGCCTGGGGTCGAAATCAGCTGGGTCACTAGTGGCGCTAGGGACTAGGCCACCCGAGGTTATATGCCAATAACTTAAAAGGCTCAAAGCATCCAGTAGGGGGCAGTTTTGTCCTAGACATCTCAAAAAAAAAAAAAAAAAAAAAAGATATACATCATACTCCCGTTATGTCGGTTTGAACAGCCTGGGGCCGAAATCAGCTGGGTCACTAGTGGAGCTAGGGATTTGGCCACCCGAGGTTATATGCCAATAACTTAAAGGCTCAAAGCATCCAGTACGGGGTAGTTTTGTCCTAGATATCTCAAAAAATAAGATATACATCATAGTCCGCCCGCCTACACATCTTGATATCTAGACAGCCCACAATACCAAATCAAACGTGTCCTGAGAATGTGGAATTTTTTTAAAAGAGTGCAAACAAATGCAATTTTTTTTTTTAAAAACCAAGCCATTCTATAAAGCGGCAAAGGGAAGATGACCAACCTTGAAGCCACAGCCGGCAACACAGGCATGAAAACATTCCTGCATCCATCAAAAGCATTGCTCAGCTCGGTATCTACTTACTGTGAAAATTATATACGTTTATAACCCTCTTATAGTTGCGAACTTGCCATTACCTCTAGAGTTAAGTACATTTTTACATGAAAATGAAATCTAAACATTTAAAGGTTACTATGTAAAATCCAAAAAAGAAGGTTGGTTCACAAGATAGTTTTGAAAGTCTTCCATAGCATAGGAAACTCTTACACCACATTGTCTCAACCAAGAATGAAACTACGTAGATAATATTGGGTTTGACCAGATGTAGGTTTGCCTTTGTATATAATAACCATTAAGGTCACAGTTAATTGTAATATCATCAACAAGACATGAGAGTAATATCTCTGATGTCCAGAAGCAGTAATAATAAAAGGGGAAAAAGACAAAAGTTTTACCATGATATAAATATCAAGCCCAAGTCAGGGGACAATAGTTCGAGCTCTTTATAAGTTCAATCATA
Source organism: Xerophyta viscosa (assembly GCA_002076135.1). Classification (NCBI taxonomy): domain Eukaryota; kingdom Viridiplantae; phylum Streptophyta; class Magnoliopsida; order Pandanales; family Velloziaceae; genus Xerophyta; species Xerophyta viscosa. Next base: position 1,372,251 of record MJHO01000039.1, on the reverse strand, counting down.
TATATTATTTACAGGAAAGGGTTCTTTACCATGGATCACAATTATTAATATATCACCAAAAACATTGCCCTTTTTACCTTTAACGGGAAACCCGTGAGAAACCGGACATAAGGTAAAATGCTAACCCTTCCAAATATTATTGGAAATGCAAAATATTATTGGAAATGCAAAAATATTATCGCAAAATAATATTTGGAAGGGTAAATGCTAACCCTTCCAAATATTATTGGAAGCTAATAAACCTTAGTTTAGAAGCTAATAAACCCAGTCCCATTTTCATAAAAATGAGAAAACCTAGGTCGATTAACTAAACAAGACTAAAGACAAAAACAAATACGAACAACTTAAAACCTAATAGATGGCATGATATCCCAAAATAGCCATGAATATTTGCAACGGATCTCTAGTATGCGTCGAAATTTGATGGAAATATGGGTCAAAACTATGGCAAAATGATATGCAAACACAATATGACATATCCATCTTAGTCCATAGTATAAATGAAGGATGACACATTCTCGAAATCTATCTATTGGTTTACTTATACAGATGATCAGTGACTCAGTTAATGGATGTCATGCTTGCACATTATGGCTTTAAACTCAATGCTACATCTCATGGCACGTGCAGCCATTTTTTAAGTAAACTATCAATTCCAACATCAGAAGCAATCGAGCAACAGATATATCATACATGTAATACCATAACGCCCGTAATAAAAAAAAAATCACAAATAAACACAAAACTTGGAGCGACTAACAGATTATTGTTAAAAAGAACCAAATCAATGCCATGACATATTAGTACATCAAAAGTATTAATCCTCTAAATGAGAAGTCGTAGTAGTAGATAGAAATGACATCAATAGACACTATTATGGCCGCTATGAAATTAATAAAAAAGCAGAACACAAACCAAGGAATAGGTGTCCTGTCCTGGAGATCTGTCAATATAAGCAGACCACTGGTGCTCCTTTAAAACTGGATCCTTATAGCATATCTGATTGCATTGTTCTAAACCTAGAAGAAGAAAACATACAATCAACAAAGAAGAATCACTCCAAGATATGTAGGCGTGGTAAGTAATGATACGTGGCAACTAAATTAAGCACTCTGCAAGACAAACATCATATTAAACAGAAGTAACCAAAGAAGACATTTCTTTTTTCCTAGGCAGTGTTATTGAAGGCGCAATGCGCACCGAGGCACAAAGGACTTTATGGAGCCTAGGCGCGAGGCGCGCGCCTTATGCACATGAGGCGCACTTGTTCCTAATAGATACAAAAAATGTTTCCTATTCAAATAGGTGTATATTCAAGTCTTTGTAAATAAAATAGTCACTAAAGTGACTTTATTTTCTCTTTGACAATGAATACAATATATTATACATTTATTTTTTATTAAAAAATGACATATATATATATATATATATATATATATATATATATATATATAGAGAGAGAGAGAGAGAGAGAGAGAGAGCTATTCTCAGCTCAACCTGAGAATAGCCTATTCTCAGCTAACATCTCAGCCGTTGATCTAACGGCTGAGATTTAATTTTAACACTTAACGGCGCCGTTAAATACTTAACGGCGTGAATCGTTATTCCGTTAAGTGTTAAAATTAAATCTCAGCCGTTAGATCAAGCAGATCAACGGCTAAGATGTTAGCTGAGAATAGGCTATTCTCAGATCGAGCTGAGAATAGCCTCTCTATATGTATATATATCAACTAATTTTTTGATATGTGTGACGTAGTTTTGAAAGTTATAAGAGAGCGCAGTATTCAATGCAGTAGCACAATGAATGCAACAAAAAAGGAAGCATGTGAAGTGTACCTCTCATCTTTTTGTCAAATACAGTTCATATCAAGAATTATTCGTATATAATTAGTTTAAAATATATTAGCGGAATAGCGAGCTAGCAATAATTAGTTAACAATTTCAAATGTCAAATATCACACATATATCAAATAAAGTTCATCTCAAACTTCTTTTTTCTTTTAAGGATCAGAGGCTACGAGCCCAGCGGGATTGTTTTAAGAGTTTTTTTTTTTTTTTTTTTTTTGGCGAGGGGACTGTAGGTGTACAAAAGGCACGCCTCGGTGCGCCTCGGGCACGCCTTTAATACAGCGCCCACATGAAGACTAGGCGGGCGCAAAAACTCGCCGCGCGCCTAGGCGCGAGGGGAGGCGCGCCTTTAATAACTATGTTCCCAAGAAAACTCTCATAATGATTTTTGCTTTGGTTTGACTGGTTCTAGTATATTTTACCGACCTTTTGATTGTGCAAAGATAAGTTTGCACGATCCAAAAACCATGGACAAAATATTTAAAAATTACTTAAAAAGCTACTCTACATTATTCGAAAAAAATCAAAGACACATGCCAAGACTTATTCACATGCGTGTACGTTTTCGCAAACAGAAATTCCATGTTTTAATTAACACCATTAACACTAATGCCTTAGAAAGTTTTTATATCAGTACAAATACAGACAAAACTAAACAAAAGGTCCCGTTTAAGATATTGTTGTAAACTAGAAATTTTCAAGCGGAGGGAATAAGTCCACATAAATCAAAGTCTCAATTGTCAAGGCCAAGATAAGCTGTTTATGTCAGTGCTCTCAATATGTTAGCTTATGGTATCGATAACCTATGTGTCCCACAACAACATTCCCATGCCCAATGCACTTTTTCAACTACAGGAAGTTTTAAGACTGATTTTCAATCTACTAGACTATTTCTTTCTTTTGTCTTTTAGAATGAGGAGATTTCAACTCCGCTACGACAAATGATAATAATTGAAGCACTTACAAGTTACAACCTTTACCTCATTGTCCAGAATCTTTTTGGATCTAATAGAGCAAAATTGCTGACTTTTGGAGAGGGGGGGAAGGGGGGGGGATGTTGGTTCTGGTCTCAGAAATGGATTTAAAGTTGTCTGACAACATACTAAACATCCTTACCTTCCTTCTGCCAATGTCTAATTTTGCCTTGCTATAAACTTGATAAATGGGACATAATTGCTTCCACAAGCAGTGCTGCAGACATCCTTTCATGAGAAGATCATCTCCATTTGGATAAAAATGGAATCTAACCATGTCAGGTCAAGATTTGTAACTACCTAATATTAAGTGACCACATTAAGCGTATCTAAACTTTCCAGTTTTGTAAAATTATGACAAGTATAAGATAAATCACAACCATTAGATTGGATAGTTGGCAATCTCAACCTTGAACAAACCATTAGCAACCAACTCACTGACTTGAAGGTTGACCTTGAGATACCATAGAACCATTAGATTTAATTCCATTAGAAGAAGATTCTCAAGATCGCTTTAAACACAAGGGTAGAACAAGATCCTACCGTGGCGATTTCGTCCAGAAAAATTGCATAACAGAAGTATCCAAATTCTGGCCTTCACCTAGACTCCTTCAAGTTAGTGGGACAAGGACTTTAAACGTTGTTATTGTAGTTCAGGCTCGCAAGAAGAAATAAGGAAAAGGGAGCCAGGATTTACACAGTTCTTATACAGCCAACTTTTAATTATCCGTTGAAGCCTATGAATTATGAAACAAAACGAAAATGTATGGTGAACTTATTATAGAGGGATTAAAGGATGAAAAATGTAATTTGTAGTTTATATGCTTCAATTTGTACAGTGTCCCAACAAATGCAATGCGATCACCACCCTGTAATCATATGAATTGGAATGTATAATACTATTAAAACCAACAAAAACACCATGATGCCAGAAATACAAAAGAGTACCTACATTCTTCCCAAGTTTCACCGTCAGCATTACACCCCTTCTTGCAAAAGACTCTCCCTGTAAAAACAATTTCCAATTCGGTTACTACTTACCACTGAACAGGAAGCATGTCCGCAACCAGAAAAGCAGATTTACAATTTGACAACAAAACGTCAAGTAAGAACAATTCACGTGTACTAAGTGGTAACAACAGAAACTAACATGAAGTTTAAAAGTGTCAAAAATTCTGGAAATTTGCTTCAAATCAATATGTCCATTCATAAAAGATCCACCTTCCTAAGCTCTGAGTAAATATATGTTCCATTTATCGAACTTTTGCAAAAAATATTGGTACATCATATAGAAAACAATTGAAAAAACATCTACAAGGAAGAAACATACAGCTTTTCTCTAAAGACAGTACAAAGAAGCACAAATCTTTATACGTTTACACAACCCGTTTGATCAAATTCCTCCTTTTACAATATGAAAAACTCAAAAGCAAAATTAGGTTCGACCCGAATTATCCAAAGAGAAAGAGAGATTTAAAGGTATATGTAAATAATATCATAGTAGAGAGAGAAGAGAGAAATTAGAACGAACAAGGGATCTGGACGAGGTTGGCAAATTTTTTGGTGCAGCAGGCGCCGCACGGCGGTGTCCACTGTTCAGGAAACATCGCCGGCGATCACCGGGATTTAGAGTTTATTGTGGCTCGGCTCGCCGTTGCCGCTGCCCAGGCGCTTTGGGGAGGGAGATTAGAAAAGCAAGCACTGCAATTTTGAGGGTGAATCTAATAATAGTCTAAACCACACTAATAATCTGAACCGTTCATCAGCATGAATGGGAATTTCCGAAATGCAATGAGGTTTGCCAAAAAAAAACAGTTGTGGGTGGCACTAATTTGGATCCGCGGGCGCGGAAGATTTGCTAACGAAAGATCACGGGCTCGCCTCGCCGTCAGTGGCGCACGTGTGGATTGGAATGTGATAATTGTTTTTTCTTAATAACGAGCCGAATTTTTTTCAATACACTAACTCCCGATATAAGTGAAGGTATTATTTTTTAATCATAATTTAGCAGCCCGTATTAGATCGAAACCGTCGTCAGAAAGTAAAACTTCAGTCTGTTGGACGCTCCGAGTTAGACGTGAAATACTAACGTTCTGTCTAACCATCATATTAATAATTTCAGCTAAAAATTATCTGAAATTATTTATATTTTATTTTATGGCCCTATTCAGATATTGAGTATTGAGATACGACATTATATGAACATAAAAAGTACAATAGAGATACCAAACAAATAATTTTCAAAAGTAAGATACGTATATAACTCAAATATAATAATAAATAATTAAAAGAATTAAAAAATAATTTATATTAATAATTCAATATCTAAAATATAATAATTTTTAATAATAAAATATATATATATTATATAATATTTTATATTTTTAGATAAATTAAAATAATAATAATTATATAAAAATATAATATTTAAATAAATTATTCTATTATATTACTTAGAACTATGTACCGCTAATATTATATACTATTTTATTTTTAAAAAAATTATAAAAAATTAAAAAATAACATAAATACAAACACACGTATCAGATACTCTATTTACTGTGTCCAATATGCACGTCTAAAATTTCTCTTTTATTTTTATCTTTTGGGCACTTATCCGGTATGTTTATGGTGTGACAGTATCAGAGATTGTATATATACTATATGGAATAAAATTTTAACTTAGTACAAATGTTGTAACAAAATTATTTGAGTTTAGTACATAAAAATTTTTCATATATTAGATTTCTTCTTCAGGTTCTGATCTTTTATTTAAAACTCTGATCATTGAAAATTACCCATTATGAGCTTAACAAGCTAATGGATATATATATATATATATATATATATATATATATATATATATATATATATATATAGCTTTATTATTAAATTATAGGTTTGGTGCTTTTGAAATATATAAGTTGAAAAAGCTTATTTCCTCCCTTAGCAGCTGTTGTAAAGAGCTGTACTACCAAATAGTGCTTATAAAACTTGACATTTTGACTCAGCTAAAAAGCTAAAAACTTATTATTGTAAACATCGTGCCAAACATACACTTACTTCTCTTATATTCAAAGCAGCTGTGCCTGACTTTTATACTGGCTAAAACTTTAGTATAACACATATTTTAATATATTTTTAAAACAATTTTGAATATCGAAGTTACAAAATAACATCAAAATCTATTTTTTTACTTAATTTTTTCTTAGAAAAACATTAAAAGTTTGTTTGACAGCTCTTTTGAACCATATTACCGTGTATTCAAGCGTATGGGATCGTAATTCTTAGTCCTGTTAAACATCTTTAATTCAGAAGAATCAATGAAACAAAAACAAAATCCAGTAGTCCTCAAAAATTGAAGAGAATAAATGCAATAGCATTCTGAGATATAGCTGATATGAGCATAATTGCTCATAAAAAATCTATAAATTAAGCTCCCTCTTCTGGTTTAACGATAATTTCCATGAAACAACACTGGATCCAAAAGTATCTTCAATATGAGTAGATTTACTCATCTTTTTTGAACACCTTCCTCTTCATCCTGCTGAAGGGACCCACCGTGCAATCCATGACGTACATGTATATCACCTGGCTCCATGATCTGTAACACTGCAAGTTCCCGTAGTATTCCGGTGCAAACTCCTTCACCTTATGCAGCCTGTTTCCTGGAATCCTCGGGAAATCATGGTGCTCATTGTGATACCCTACACTCCACGTCATCAGATTGAGAGGCCCGTAGTACGAGTACGTCTCCTGGTCCGGGTTGAATACGTAGTGCTCTGAAATAAAGTGACCAGCCATCGGATGCAAGCCGCCTCCGACGAAAGTCGAAAGGATTAAGTATCCGAGTGCCTTCCATCCGTAGAAATAGACAAAAGAAGCATCCAGGGCTAGTTGGATGGAAAAATTGGCAAATTCCCACATTCCCGGGGGCTTAGGTTTAAGAAAGAGTGGTCTGAGGGCATAAAAGAAGAGCTGGAACATAACCCATACAGATTTGGTTAAGGCATTGGTGACTAAGTAGGCCTCAGCGTGACTGGGGATATCCATGTCGATACCGTCGACGCCCTGGTAACGATGGTGTTCAAGATGGTATTTTTGGAAGGTAATAGACATGGGGACACCAATAGGGAGGTTGGCGAAGATGCCCAACCATCGGTTGTAGCTTGGAGTGGAGAAGGCAAGATTGTGGCTCAATTCATGAATGGCCAGGAAGAGATTGTGGTTGAGAAAGGAACCGAAGAAATAAGCAACTGTAAGTATCTTGAGCCAGCTTGAGTTGCAGAGATGAGTCGCAGCCCATAACTGAAGCAAAACTACTACACTGATCTGCACAAGAAAATAAATTAATTTTACAGAGTTCAAGCTACTGACTTACAACAATTAAAATAACTTAACAAGCACAATGGTTTTTTTTTAATTTTTTATTTTTTTAAATAGCAATCTCAGTTATCTTTATCTCTCTCTCTCATCTGAATAAGGAACTAAATGACTGAAGTATCCAATTAGCATCTAGTTCCTGAAACTGAAAAAAAAAACACAGGAATTTTTAGCGCTGCAGTAGTATATGCAACTACTAATCAAGAGCTTGTAAATGTTGCAGACACAATAAAAATGTTGAGATGAAAAGTGAGAGATAGCTGTTCCGATCAGGTGAAGCTTAGAGGAGCCTGATCAATATAGCAGCAAATGTAATTCTTAAAGAATCTTAAATATAAGGAGGCCGATGCACTTCAACCACAACGAGAAGGAGAGTAGAAGAGCCATGTTTCATAAATGTATGATGAAAACAAACATAAGAACGTTCATGATTCATTACTTTTTTTTCTTTTAACTTAGCAAGTTCTAATAGCATTACCTCAAAAAGATATAAAATGGAATTTTAAAATTACAGGTAAAAATCACAGAAAATAGAAAACTATGACATCTATTCTATACTTTGCAGAAAATCAGAAACCAAGAGAAGCAAGATAGACTTAGCTCAGAATTGGAGCGATCCGGAGAGCACTTTCATGCTAACTCATTTTTTGTTAGAACTAAGAAGAGCTCCTGATAAAACTTAGATTTGGCAAATTGTGAGCCTCCACTACAGGATCTAAACTAGAAAACAGTTCCAAACTAATTCCTATATAGCATAAACCCCTAACATCCTTCTCATTTCCCTCTCTTGTAGTTGTCGGCCATGCATTCTCGGTCAAACTCTAGGCCATCCTTTCTTGTGACTCTCTTGTTGTCGCGGCTGTCCAACATTTTCATTAACCACATCTTAATTATACCAACATATTTCCCACCATTCCTAAAAATTAAATGAAACATGCAGTTCAATTAAGTCCCCCATAGCCAGTTAATCGTAGACGAGTCCCTCTTACTACAATTTACATCCATCAGTACACATTACAAAATTCATCCCCAAGATACAACTTTTTTTTTGCATTTAAAACTATCTTAAAAAGAAGCACTTCCTGATGTCCGTGGAATGTCCTAAGCTGTCACGCATAGACGGTGCTCGCAAAGTGGGACTGGCCATCAAGATTTGTCCGAGAACCATTAAAAAAAAGGCATTCCCATAGTGTAGGCAACAAATTACCAAGACATCAACTTTTTCCCGAGATCCAGACTCAGAAGGAAGAAAGTCAAAAGAGGGCACTCACAGATAGAAAAACAAGCAAAATGAACAAACCTAACCAAAATGCGAGCGGAAGAAGGAAACAAAAAGAGGAAAGGAAGAGTTTTGGAGTAACCTTTGCGAATGCCCAAGGATCAGGGCCAAAAAGCTCACGGATCTGTGGGTACTTGGAGAGGATCTGCTTCCTCCTGGAAGCGTGTGGTTCATCAGTATACGACCAAAAGAAATCCGTCGCCATTACACCTTCTTCTCTTTCATCATCATATTCTGCAACTCTCTGTCCTCCACGCCCCATTCTCTCTCTCTCTCTCTCTCTCTCTCTCTCTCTCTCTCTCTCTCTCTCTCTCTCTCTCGCGTTTCTAGAGAGAGGGAAGAAGAGAAGCGCGTGTTCTTGGTTTGGCTTTGCAACCTTTGCTTGGGAGACGAAGAAGAAATTTTTTGTGCGGCTTTGTTGATTTGTTGTGATTTTTGAAGGGTGAACGAAAAAGACGCGAGTCGGTCGTGGTATTTAGAGGTTCAGCGGCGGAGAGGGGAGAAATTGCCAAAATTTGGTGAATGGTAGGATGCATATCCCATAAATTAAAATGAAATCATGCTTGTTTAATAAATAAATTTTTAACACAGCGTTAAATAATTTTTAACACATAATTTATCTCACAAGTGGACCACTTGGATCTATACTCCTAAATATAATTAATAGTGTAAAATTAAGTTGACGACTTGGATAAGTCTTAATACAATGACAGACATGATCAATATTTAAAAAAAATAAAAATATTTGATAAATAAATTGACAACTTTATTTCTAAATAAATTTTAATTTAATATTGTAAATCTCATTGAAATTTATAACTTTCACATAAAACTATTCCTAATATATATATATATATATTTGGTGTACTTGTACATATTATAATATAATTTTTATTGCTTTTAAATCTGTTAAGATCTAAGAGCTGAAGAATACTAATTAAAAAGTAATTTTTTAAATTACACTATATATAAATTTGGATGAGGAATGAGTAGTTTTTTTGGGATGAGAAATGAACAGCAAAATCAATTTTGTTTTAATTTTTAAATCCATTAAACCTTCGAAGTACCAAAATATCTATTTAAAAATATTTTTAAAAAAATCTTTCAATACAAATATTGTAAATCTTATCAAAATCTATAACTTTTATATTTAAACTATTCCTAGAAAAGACACCTAGATATATCTTCAATATGCTTGTGCATCTCGTAATATATTTTAATTGTTTTTAATTCCATTAAGTTTTTGGAGGTCTAGAATGCTAATTTAGAAGTAATTTTTAAAAAAAAAATTTCATATCAAAATTGTAGTTCTCATAAAAAATAATAACTTTTGTATTAAAAAATTTTATCAAAAAATACCTATAGATATATGTTTGGTGCTCGTATACACCGTAATATACGGATTTATATATATATATATATATATATATATATATATATATAAATATTGAATATTGCTCCCTACAGCTCTTTGAACCGTTTCCTCAACAATAAAACTACAAGCATTTTGATTTTTGCTCCCTTAATTAGATTTAGTATTTTTGTACCTTTTAATCAGTTTTGGCCGAAATATGCCTCTTTTCTTTGAAGTGACTAAAATTGTCTTTAATTTTTTTTATTCTAAAGAAAGCAAAACTGTTGTTACTGTAATTTTTTTTAAACAATGAAACTTTCTCTCCCTCCCTTCGTTTCATCGCTTTCACCAATTTCGTTCTCTCTATCTCTCTCACATCTCTTTCTTTCGGCGCTGCTCCTCAAATTAGTCCATAAACTAGAGCTTGCATTCGAGTTTGGGATGAAAAACGCAGCCGCATGACGTTTACCATAAAATTAAAACTTTCTTAAAAAAATTTAAAAATAACTAATTATTGTCTACCAAATGTTTGTTATATTATCAAAGAGAGTAATTAAAAAAATTTTCTTCTTGAATAATTAAGAAAATACTATATAATTTATTCCAAACACATTGATACTTTGTCAATATGCATAAAAACATCTAGAAACACCTAAAAACACACATAAATAGCTAGGACAACCTTAGAACACATAGTAGCACCGAAAGTGTCTTATTGGAGCTCTAAGTGCTACTATGTGCTCCAAGATTTCCGAGATGTTCGTTTATATTTCTAGATGTTCATGTATATATTGAAAAATTTTATTGTGTTTGGATTTCATTATAAAAGAACAAAAATTCCTTAGTAACGTATTAGAACAATATATAATTTATCCAAATACATTATAACTCTTTCAATATACATAAAAATACATAGAAATATCCATAAACACACGCGAATATCTAATAATACATTGGAACACATAGTAAACCTGAAAATGCCTTCTCGATACTACTATGTGTTCCAAGGTGTTCATAGGTGTTCATGTGTGTTCCTAAGTGTTTCTAGATACTTTCGGTGCTACTATATGTTTCAATGTGTTTCTAAATGTTCGTGCATGTTCCAAGATTTCTAGATGTTCTTCTGCATTTTAAAAGATTTCCAATGTTTCTATGATAAGTTATATTGTGTTTCTATGCGTTACTATGAAATTTTCTTTCTTTGATAATGAAGGAAATCTCATATAAGTTTGTTCAAATACAATAAAACTTGTCATTTCTCAAAAAAAAAAAAAAATAAAATAAATAAAACTTTGTCAATGTATACACAAACACCTAATAACACACAAATATCTCGGAAACTGTGTAACACATAGTAGCACCGAGAGCTCCAAGAAAACACTTTTGGTGCTACTATATATTCCAAAACTAAATCGAAGGCGAAGGTGCGGCGCATATGGCAGCAGCGCACGAAGACGGAGACTTGGCTCTAGCGGCTAGACAATGGTGCCAATATGGAGGAGGTTGGAGATGGAAGCAGCGCGCCACGCAGGATGGCAGCGGAGTAAAGGATGGAGAACATGTGGATAGTGAAGAATGACGATTAGAGTTGAATCTGTGATTTCCTCAGCTCTTTAAGTCTTTAAAAAAAAAAATTAAAAAAATAAAAAACATATGGCCGCACGACGATACGGATCGAACCCGCGTCGCGTGGTTAATGAGCCAATGGTCCAACCGCCGAACCACTTCAGTTGAAGTGATAGTACAGTAACCGCCCCTTAATTTATAGTAAATATATACATATATGTCCACTATACATATTATCACATCGAAAAGCAGGGATGTCGCTTGACACCCCTGCTCAAAGGCTGGGTCCGTTCTTGCAACTAAGCAGTAATATGTAACCACCACCCAACCAGCAAAAATCAATAGCAATATCAGTAAGAACAACACCAACATCACAACCACACCATCATAACCATCAGAACCAGCATAACAATACAAGCACTACAGCAACCATCCTGCAGCTAATAAATGTTGTTAAGCTACCATCCTCATTGCAAGTTAATTTACAAACACAAATATTTAAGTTATACCATTTGTGTTCTTTAAAACATAGCAAACACAAATATGCAACTTATATGCTATGAACCAACCATGCATTTGACAGAACTAGTAACCATCACCAAACTCAATTAGAATCATAAATATCGTAGTTAATCAATTCGCAAATCATCTGACAGAAATCAACTCACACAAATTGCAAGAAATGCCTTATTAATCACGTAGATCTAAAATCATATATAGATTTGAGACTCACCGTAGATCTAGAATCATATAGATCTAAACATTCAACCCACAGAAATTGCAAAATCCTCTTAATTAATCACGTAGATCTAGAGCCATATAGATCTGAGACTCACCGTTATCTAGAAATCAACTAACAGAAATTGCAAAAAATCCCCAAATTCTATTAGAATCATATAAATCTTACTTAATCAATTCACACAAATCATGTGACAGAATTCAAAAAAAAAAAAAGACCTCTTAATTAATCATGCAGATGTAGAATAAAAGATCTAAGCCTCATAGATTTCAAATCATATAAATCTAGAAATCAACTTAGAGAAATTACAAAAAATCCCCAAACTCAATTATCAAATAATGCCCTCCTGCACCTCCTCGCCAGCAGTGCGCTCACCGAAGATCTGCTAGAACTTCCAACCTAATAGTGACGACGTAGCTGTCTGAACCGCCATGGCTACGGCCTCGTCCGCCACTCGGCAGTTCATGCTCACCGCCGTCTCCACCGCCTTCGGTGGACTGTTATTTCGCCAAATCACAAATCGCGGCCAGTTGTCAGCTATTGCTGTTGCTGTCAACCTCGGCGGCGATAACATATACCGGGGTACAGTGAACGCATGAGCTGAGAACATGGGAGAGGGGGAAAAGTCGAGAGAACAAGGCCGCAAGTTCACCCACTTTGCAGCAAATGCTATAATGGTGATTTCGGGCACTTATATACCGCAAACTCGAAACTGAGTTTGCTGAGTTCTCGGTCGACGTAAACAACAAAACTCAATTCCCAGTTCCACCAGCTCGCCCACTTCCGTGCACAGTAATGAATTTTAGCTTGAAACTAGAAATCTAGATTTCTCAGTTGAATACTGCAAGCTTTTTACTACTTGCTGATAAATATGAATATATAAAATATACTGTAAGTGTTCATGAATACAGACAATACCTTAAAATCCTGAAATGAAGCCATCGGCGAAGGTTGTAAGCTTATGCATACATTTGCGATACTAACTTGAAAGAGTGAACCTAATTATATAGAATCAGCTGTACAAGTATTCCTAGCAGATGTGAACACACCACGATGTCCTCCGCGGATCTTACATGCTTCCCCGGCAGGTTAAAAACCGATACCATCTCGGGCTGGTCCTCCTTTTTTTTTCAATAATTTAATTGCTCTTAAGCTCAAATTATAGCTTCAGGGTAAGAGCTTTGCAGCAAAGACACGTTAATTTCACATGAGAATTAATACGCATGGTAAACGGAGTCCGGGATAACTACAGGTAACTTATCTATGTACAGGAAGAGACGCCTCAGGTTTTCTTTTGATATGGTGGTCATATCCACAACATCTCGGGTATCAGTCAATACCCATAAGTCACCCGACTTTAAGCCTTTGAGGCTGACACGGCAGAAGGGGCATGATTGAGATCTTGAGTTCCTGCAGGTATCAAAATATGTCAATTGCATTTTCTCCAAAAAAAAAAAAGATAAAAAAATAAAAATAAAGGGAAAAAAATTTGCATTAAAATGTTGTTAAGCTAACTCACCAATCGTTGTAGCACTTGGAACACATTGCATGGATGCAATTGGGTAAGACAATCTTGCTATTCATTTCCATGCAGATATCACATTCTTCCTCCCTTTCCATGTCTATCTCAGATATATCCCTGTGGTCATCATCATCATCTTTCCTTTTATATCGTTCCATAAACATAGCCTTCTGCTTTCTATCTTCCATGTCAGTTATCCCTTTTTGTAGTTGCAACAAGGAAGGAAATATAATGGCTGCCAATGAGAATATATTAAGAACAATAATGAAATTCTATGCAAACAAAAGTGCAAGACAATCGGCTTACAGTAGAATTCTTTTAAGCTTGCTTTTCTCTCGTGTGTTGACATTGTTGTCGTTCCATCTACATAAACCTGCAGCGGAGGATACATTAGTCGATATATCAACAAATTTATATCCAATACGTCATGCATATTGACTTCAAGAATGGATGAGCAACTTCAACCTTATATATCAGAATTCTAAGTAAACCTAGGGCCCCTGCGAGGCCACAATCGGTCCATTGGACTAGAAAAAGAAACAAGTTTGCAGCTGAACTGTATGACACCCGCATCTGGAAACAGGCACCATCAAATTCCCTTGGAAAGTCTGAGGCCCTACATATTATAAATACAGAGCCTTTAGAACACCTCTGAATAATAGAAAAAACAACATAGAATATCCTTCTCAAAATAAAATATTCCAAATTAAATAGTTATCCAGCCTGCTATATAGAGAAGCAAGACCTATTATAATTGGGGAAGATGATTTCGATAATTTGAGTCTCATCAAGTATCAAACTGATGTAGCAATAATTTCGCAAAATACAATATTTAAACTATCATTATCAAATCAGTATAGAATAAAAGTTGTTCTGTACCTTGTCACCATATGATTCGTGCATTAGAAAATACATTTATAAGTTAAATTTCAAAAGACAATCCACATGTTGCATGTCAGCACTCGTAGTACAGCGATTCAATTCATTCTGTGAACTAACAGAAACAGCATTCTACAGAACATGCTTGATAATCTCAACGCATAATAGTCCAAGAAGTCCATGACGGCACATTTCAACTGATTAATGACAGTGATTTCTCGTCGATAACTAAGGATATGCTGTTCCATTCTCATTACTTTAAGAATAATACTCGTCTGACAAAATTTTTGAAGGATGACACATCCCCGTTTATGTTTATACCAAAAAATTCCAAAATGAAGCTGATGTTACTGAACACATAAGGCTCAAAGCAGACATTTCCTGTTCCATGCAGCTAACCATAAAACAATTGCAGTTGTACCCCTTGTTAGTCCAACTAAAAAAATTATGGGAAAATCATGGTTTAACCCTTTGACTGGTCAAACTAGTTTTTTAAACCCTCGAAACTTTTGATTTAACAAAAAGCCCCCAATTTGGATCTTACTAATTATTTAGCCCATTTCAACTGTCGATCCCTTCTTTTAGACCAAAATGCACCCCCCCCCCTCCTCTTCTTTCTCTAATTCTGCCCGACTGCCATGCTTACTAGTTCCCCATCTTGAGTTTCGTAATTCATCGTTCTGCAACATCGTTTTTCTTCGTATTCACAGCGCTCTATCTTGGCGGCGTGGCAAAGTATTGCGACTAGCGGCATAAGAACCACGACAACCCAACAACGTCAAGAAGGATTACCCCGATGCCTCAACCGCGATTAGCAGCAGCAGAGGATGCATATATAGATGGGCTTGCGGTGGTCCGGAACTCGATGACAAGGCAGTGTTCGTGCCCCCATCAGGTTTATCTCATAGAGGAGACGGAGCTGAACCGCGGTAGTACAAGACGCAATTAACATCTAGCATCTTGGCATGCATCATAGCTGATAAACAAACAAACATCTACGAGAACTAATTAGAAGTGACTATAAATATTCCTCCGTTGATCATTAATTTATGATTCACAATGTATATACTGCAGCGAGTTACAAATTGATAAATGCTTTAATTAGGAAAAAGTTGCCCTTAATTAAGATCAGACTGTATTCATTTTCTTCTTTTTTTTTTTTTAATCAAAATCAGAAGTTTCATGATAAAATATTAGTGACTTTTACTAATTAAGAGTCTATCTGAGAAATTTTGTGGATAAGACGTTTGTCTTTGTTTAGCTAAGTAAGGGCAGATGACTTCGGATGGTAAGATGGTGGCTGCAGATGACAGTAAAGTATGAGAAGATGAGAAAGATGGATAGGTTGGAGTGAGGCCCAAGAAGGCGAAGAAAAACAAACTATTACGTTGACAAACTTGTGGCTAAGTAACGATGATTACTTCAACGTCAATGCAAAAGAAAAAGATCATGGCGGAGAAATAAACATAAGATGAAGAGGTAAAACTTTAAATTTGTTGATATCACAAAGTCTTTTATGTAGTTGCTAAGGGTATTAAGGTCATGATATAAAACGAAAGGGTTTGATAATTAGCAATTTCAAAAGTAGGGGTTTTTGTATTAAGCCAATAGAAAGAAGAGGTTAAATATTTAACTCCAACGAAATTGTGGGGTTATCCACAATTTAACGAAAGATTATCTGGTACTCCTTGTTATCAGTGCAACGAACAAGATCATCAAACACCTGGTACTCGTTGTTAATGTAACTAAAAGGATTATCTGCCGATCCCCAATTGACTATTTGCTTTCACAATTCGTCAAACTCTCAACTAAAACCCAAGGTCACGTCCATAATTCTGGAGAATGTTTTAACCCCTAGACTAAGTATACCAAAGACACTTGTGAACTCCACACTAGAGTATGCTACACCAAGAGATACCGAAGATATAAACACTGACCATGGAAATCCAAAAATTCCATTTTTAATTTCTAAAAATTACAGAGGCCATGCTTACTCAACTAAATTTGCGACATTCCAAACCGAGAAACTTAGGACATTTTTAAATCTTAAAATAGAGCAAAATTGCCAACAAAGAAGAGACTCACAAATTGTTGGCGTGCTGAATGTCGGCTTCGAGGACCTTGAGCGAATCCTTGAATGACTTCCGCATGGAAGCCAATTCGATCAGATCATCCAGAAATTCCAATTCACCACCAAATTCTCCAAAACCTTAATTTTGTTCTTCGTTCAACTCTCCAATTTCAGCTATCATCTCCTGAAATTCTCCTTTTTCTTCTTCGTCTCCCGCTGCCTTGCGTGAGTCCCAACTCTCTGCAGCGCGGCTTTTGAAGCAGAGAGAGAGAGAGAGAGAGAGGAAACACAGGGCCCACAGTAAACATGACAAACAAATGAACAATGAACATACCGACTGAAATGCCGAATTTGTGGGCCGACTAGAATGGGTCGTGGAATATAAGGGGCATACATATACCAATCCGGATCGGACCAGTTTGGTCTGGACCGGTAGCAGTTCAGTCCCAGACCTGGCAGAAAATCGATCTTCGATCAAGTCCAGTCCCGAACAGAAAAAATCATGGATCGGACTGATGACCGATTAGAATTGGCCTACCCCATTATTTTGGCCCATTTCAGCAACACATTAAGCCCAGTCTATCGCAGACTGCGTCAAACGCACGCGTTCGATCCGAGGCGCGATCTGTGTGCGATCAACGTCGTACCCGCTCGGCGGCGCACCGATCTTCGTGCGATCAGCGACAGCACGGGCTGTGCAACGTCGTCATCTGTTATTCGTCGTCTTCGCCGCCGATCGTTGCCCTTCATCGTCTCTGCCATCGTCGTCGTAGTCGACTGTCACCTCGTCGTTGTCCGTCATTCGTCGTTGTCGTTGTTCGTCGCTCGTCGTTGTCGTCAATCTTTGTCATCTTCGGCGCCTCGCTATCGTCGTTGTCGTGCGGCAGTGTGCCAACGGCGAAGCACGACAGCTATCGCGTTTCGCAGCAAGTAGCAGCCGACCAACAACTGCAATCAATCGCAATGCTCGCGATTCGCGAGGAGAAGTTCGTGGACAAGTTCAAAACCGGTCCGGTCCCTATTTTTCGCGATTCGGTCCAAATCGGATCAGTCCTATTTCGATCTGGTCCGCAGTCTCTCCTCTTGTTTCGGTCGCTAGTCCGATCTAGACTGATCCGATTCGATCCGGTCCGGACCGGCTGCACTACTGAGGACTCAAAGAAAACCTCGATCAACTTCACCGTAGCACGAGCACGTCGAGCAGCTTAATTTTAGTGCGTCGGACTAATTGGTCGGAGTTTTTTTGGTAGGCCCTGCTATTGCGTAAATCTGCAGCCGCTATTATCGGATTAGATGGTATTAGAGCTCCATTCCGATATTAGAGGACCGAAAGTTTGAGCGAACTCGTGAGATTTATTCGGCGAAAAGTTAGATGGTACAGTTTCAGAGTACAAGGTATTAATTATGTTTTTATTATAAATAAACTGATAAAATTTTACTTAAAACATTATAATTTTTTTTTAAATAATTATAAAAAAATCTACTATTTTATATAATTATTATAATATTAAAAATTATAGATGATAAAGATTTATATTCTATTAAATAATATAACATGAACGGATATAACAACTTTTATAAAAGGTCGAAGTCTAAATCAACGATGTCCTAATCTTTGTGAACATATAAGAACTAAATTTCACAAATTTCTCTATGTTTTGAAAACTTTTTCAAGGATGCAACAGCACGAAAGGTGTTATTCTGTCTATAATTTGGCAAGACAGATCTTGAGATTCCCCCATTACCTCAAAATAAAAAAAACGAAAAGGAAATAGTTAAGTACTAGAGCGGATAATCTTTACTATAGACTTAATTGTATCTATTAAAATATACAGATTTTATTTGATTAAAGAGATAATAAATTCGGAGAGTGTTATGCATGGACGGAACACGTGTACGGAGACACGACATGATATTGATACGAGATATGATAATTTTCTGAACAATAACACACGAATACAACTCGAACACAACGATAAAAATATAAATAATTAAAAAAATAATCTATACTAAATATTTAACTATACAAAATACAATAATATTCTATAACAAACTAAATTATAATAAAATACTTAACTTTTTTGACATAAATTTAAAAATAACAGGAATTTAATTTCATCATAAAAATAAGTAAAATACGCTATTTCAGTATATAACTATATTATACTAATTAGAAAGAAAATATAATATTTTCTTGATAAGAGCTGAAATTATATATATGTATTAGCAGAATTTAAAGAATCATTTTTATCAACGATTATGTAATTTCTAATTTAATATTTTCTATATCTTCTTAGAGGATATTTACAATGCTAAGATATACATCAATGAGGATGATCATCCACCTAATTGAAAGTGACATCCATCCATCATTTATATCATAATAATAATACAATATAAGCTTCATATGATAAGAGTCTGAAAATGACTGGAAAATTGATATATAATCAAAAGTTTTCCAATTAAACTTTGACCTTAAAAATTTGTTTATAGTGATAAACCTCAATTAAATAAAAGGAAGAAAATTATGCAGCAAAATGTTTTCCAATTTAGTAACCAAATCTCAATTTGAAAACAAAAGGCTACTGGCCTAGGACACATGGTAATATTTTCATCTCATAAATGAAGATCTAATATTTGACGATCGGCAAGCGTAAAGATATAAAATTCCATCCCGTTGTATCAACGGATGCTAAAATGGACATTCAAACATACCTAAACCGAAAGCCCACTTTGCAGTGGGTAAGACATAAATCAATGTTACTCGTAAATTATCAGTTACAGTGATCACATAAAAATGGACGGACTACGCGCAACGTATGTTTCACGATAATTTAAAAAAAGGGAAAATAATTATTTTACAAACTTATCAGAAAATCAATAGGTTTGTACTTGCTTGTGAGTAAGCAAATACATTTTGTCCTTGTCGAAGTAATAATAAATATACATTAATCAAGAAAACACTCAATACCCAAATATCGGCAATGCGGATTCAGCACCTGAGTTGTTGTAATTTGGGAAATAATGAGCAGGCGCCGACAAAATTACTGGTCGGGAAGTTTGTCTTTCAGATAGTTGAGGACAGCCTTGGTCCCACGATCAAGAATAGTACGTCGGATGCTGCAGGGATTAACAATCTTAAGATCAAATCATGCAAACGTCTAAACTCCGAAACGTGGAATGAAGTGGTTTACTAGGTTTTGGGATCTGATTTAATTTCAAAAAGCTCCTTTCCTATGGTAACTTGTCATTAAGATACTCAGGATCTTTCACCGCGAAAAAAAAAAAAGCTCTGGGATCTTTCACGGCAGCAAAAAAAAAAAAAAGTTGTAGAGCACACTTATATAAGTTGATGGTAATCCTACAACAGAAGCCAGATAAGTCTCAAAGACAATACCTTCTCAAAGGATTCCCGTCCAGTCTTAAAACTTGGAGGTGGGGTTCCAGCAAACCCTGTTCAGGAATTTATCTGTGTCACTGATAAGTAATAAACTGATATAAAAATAAAATCTTCAGAAAATTCATGAAGAAGAAACCATTACAAAAAGATAGCTAGCATATGTAGATATGTCAACCGTTCGGGCCCGCACTGGCCATGCATGCAGGCCAGGCCGTATCGCGCTCATCGTGCACCCAACTAGGCCTGCCAAGCCGAGGTCAAAGCACGGGCCGGGGCACTATCCGAACGGGCGGAAGATCGCATCTTGGCTCATATTGCCTATATAGTGATAGACAGGCATGGCCCGTACCATTTCCGAGTGGGTTAGTCTTGACCTGTAACGTTTATGTGTGCAAGGGCTTTTCTGACATCTCTAAACATATCTGCAATATAAGTTGTATGCCTAACCTCTCATGAAACAAAATAAAAGGAATGAACTTAAGATGCTAGCGGTCCATTAACATACAAGCAAAATGGATAGCCCAAATAAAAATAAAAGTCCATGGATTGAGGTGCAACAGCATGTGAATCTTTCCCTTGGTGTGTAACAACAAATAAAAGTCGGACACATGCATTTCAGGCAAAGAAAGGTAGAACGCCGTGTTATTTACCAATAAGGAGCCTAATAAATACAGATGGCTTGAAATAATATAATTTGAAAGTGTAACTTCTTCATCAGATTTACCAAAGAACTTTATGCCATTATACATATTCAACAGACCACATCAATATATCAGCTCCAAAAAGGAGCTTTAATCCTTTAATTTGAAAGCTACTCGAAAGTGTAACTTCTTCATCAGATTTACCAAAGAACTTTATGCCATTATACATATTCAACAGACTACAACAATATATCAGCTCCAAAAAGGAGCTTTAATCCTTTAATTTGAAAGCTACTCGAAGTATATATATATATATCCTCAATCTCTACGAACTCAAAAAAAGAGCAAGAACCATACCAGTTCAGGCGGAAGTACAGCAATGTTGTTGTCAGATAGGTCAAGTTCTGTTAAAGAAGTCAACTCTTTAATTTCCTGCTTGTATAACGGTTTACAACACATCAGCTTATAACACCGGGAGCAACATATCAGCTTATAACACAGGGAGCATAACATAAGTAACTGCAAAAGCGAAGAATATCTGCATCGCAGATTATGCTACTAGCAACATAGGCTCAAACTTTTTCTCCATAAACATATTTAAGAAAGGTCGAACTAGAAGGAAAAATGACAAAATAAAAAAAAGGTGGCCATGAAAATACATCTGGTTAAAAAACGCTGTTCAATAGAACAGCTACTTAGCTAGACCCTTAGAAGAATGAAAAATCGAATTAAAATTTCTTTTACGTGCATTTTTAGGAATGTGCCTTATAAGTTGTCAAAGCCTTTCAAGTTGATACCCACTAAGATAGTATAACTTGTATCGCATAATATATATAGCTTATACTTACGATAAAGGAACATATGATGGGTCCCTATTTAAATCCAGATTTATTCTACCCATCTGACCCTGTAAACTGCAGCATAAGTTGGTATAATAAATCAGCTTCGGTTATATAGGTTATTATGTTATCGATGTCTGATAGGTGGGTCAAGAATGGTTCACAAAGGACGAGCAAGTTAGGAGATGGAGTTGGAGTAGGAGCTAAAGATGGAATTGAAGTGAGTAGGAGCTGAAGGCACGTTAATTCAGGGGGCTTTTTGCTCATTAGTATAAAGAATTTACTTAGAGCCATTAAATCCTTATTGCTAGCTATTGTTACTTTTTTTTTTACTATATATCATTATTGTGTTTCTATCATTATCATTACTATTATTATTATTGTTGGTGGTGGTGGTGGTGTTATTACGTGTGTGCTTAGTTCGTACTTGTGTTCACATTTCTTCTACGAACTTTGCGATTATATGCTCTTGTGTCTTGGGTGTAGCTTATTTAGGCCGAAGGTCCTACGGAAACAACCTCCTCCGGGGCACAGCTGCGTACATCTTATCTCCCCAGACCCAGTCTAGATGGGACTCATCACTGTTCTTGTTGTTTGTTGTACTTAGAGCCATTAAATATTAGTTTGTCCAAGCTCTTACCTTTGGCACAGATACAAGAGAATTCTGGCTTAAATCGAGAATTCTAAGCTGCTTTAGCCCCATTAAGTCTGGAGGCATTTGTTGAAGCTGCATCCGCCTGTAGACCTCAGATTTATAGCAACATCACAGAGAACAGCAAAGTACCAAATATATGTCATAGTTTATTCTTACCTTAGAAAAAGCTCGTGCAGTCTGGTGAAACAAGAAAATGCTGGAAAATCTACCAACGCATTGCCACTTAAATCCAATACTGCAAGTTTCTGGAGGACCGTTAGACCAATTGACGGAATCTGTATGCGAAGTGGTAAAAAATCACGCACCACATAGATGATTTTTCTTCTTAGAGCCCATTGAACTTAAATATGGCAAATAATAGGTCATTCAAAAAGCACAAGCTCTTCTATTAACCTGCTTTAATGAAAAATAGTGCTCATCAATATACGTTGCAAATGCGTACCTGTCTTAAGCTGTTATTATCAAGCTTTAAACAAGATAGGTTAGAAAGAGAGGATAACACTGCCGGCCATTCTTTTATCTTGTTCCCAGATAATATCAGAACCTGCGAATTATGAGACAGATATCAGGTACCGCAATTCCTTAAAACACTGGTGCTACAGTTCTTTTAATATAAATTACCTGAAGAGATGCACAAGCTGCAAGTTCATTTGGCAGCTCTGCAATTGAATTTCGAGAGAGATCAAGCTTTACTACGTCAGCTGTCTCCCATACTGCAGGTGGGATGCTGGTCAGTCCCATCCTAACCAAGGATAGTTCCTGCGGTCCCATGAAATTCATTTGTCAGAGAACTAGACAACAGAACTAGTATTATAGTTGTCTTTCTGCAATCAATCATCTATTCAAACTGGATAATATCATGGCATCGTTAAGAACTTGGTGGTCCATTATTAAGTCTTCACTCTAAAAAAAAATATTTAAAATTTAAAAACATTTAAAATAAATAATATCTTGCATTGTACAAATTTAGAGGCTTCTCAGAACAATTTGCAAGGTTTGTTCACTGCATCAGAAAAGAGGGACTAAATATCCCTTCAACATAATTATGGTATTACCTTTGACGACAAAGACAACCGAGTTGCCATGGCAATTTCAACATCTTTTGTGGGGGTGGTGCCAGATCCAGACTCTGGACAGAATCACAGTTCCAGCATGTAAGTCTTCTATCATTCAAAAAATATATTTAACCAATTAAGATCAGGAAACTATTAGAAAGGTAGATCGTAGTCTTCATGTTTTTTCTTTGGACGCAGACCCCCACATTACAAAGACATTGAACGGTGCAAAAAAATGCAATGGAATTGCTAAAAGGATAAATGGGTTTTTATACCTTCTTCATTCAAAGAAAGACGACTATGCAAATACTTCAACAAGGCTGGTGTAGGTCCAGTTACCAAGGAGCTGAAAGTAATAACATTAAATCAAATAAAGTTACATTAAAAAATAACTGGTTAACCTTATAATCCATCTGACTTTAACAGATACCTTCGAATTGTTCGGAGTGGATTGCCAGAAAGCAAAAGTTTTCTCAGGGTAGTCATGGTACCTAGGCCATGCTTAAATATGAGATAGCAGAATGCAACTAGAACGGAGGAGGAGAAATGCTAATGAAGAATTACGAATCCACCTACGGTAGGTATTTCCCACATGTGACTAGAAAACGGGGAATAACAGATGGAAAAAATAAAGGTGATGCTGGCTTACGTGATTCCTTTAGCAAGCGCAATAAGATATGAGATATATAACATACCATGCATAAACAAAGCTGCGAAACAAATTTGAAAATTTTGGAACCTAGAAAACATGATGGGTCATGAAGGTTTCTTAGTGAACAAGATCAATGAAAAGTACAGGTTTATCAAAATCATAATTCATAACCTCTTAAGAATAACTAAGAACCATTACCCAATAAGCATGAAACTGTCATAATTTTGATATATAAATGTATCTAACATAGAACTATGGACATAATTGTTTTAATTCAGGAGTTTTTTTCAAGCCTTCTTCAAGTAGCATCGTGAATAAGTGTTTAGACATGGCCCTAACTATTAACAATAAAAATCCTAAGAAGTATGCAACCAAAAGAAACTTGTATACTAACAACGAAAATCTTAAGAATTGTAAACGAGGTTCATCTGACAATGAAAGTAGAAATAGCTTATCCAAAATCAGTATGCACATTTGCTATTAAACTACATGCTGCTATAGTGTTTAGAGCTTCCCATATATATATACACTTCACTATCTAATGCTGAGTTCATCTGTTTACTGTTCATCTTCCACGCCCACGTCGCGGACGCGACCCGTTTACGGTTTTTTAATTTGGGTCGCGTCACGCGCAACCTTCTTTTTTTTAAAAAAAAAAAGTTCTAAAGTTATGTGTTTTTTTTTTCAAATTTAGTTTTTTTTTTTATCTTTCTATAATATATAAAATATCTTTTAAAAAATAAAAAATGTACGGACCGGCACGGCCGGCACGTCTCAAGTTAGGAATTTATCGAAACTCGGCACAAAACGGTATTTAAAACCTTGTTTAAAACACATCATTTATGTGCATTGCCAATCATATGAACTACTCCAGGCTTGATGTAACGCTTACGTATATGCTTATATGACGTCTAAGGAAGATACACACAATGTCTTCATCCTCGTTCTAGGGTTGAGGAATATATTGATAGGTGTATTAGAAAAGGATTGTTTCTTGGAATAAGGCCTTACCCATCTCAGGCGGCAAGCCACTCAGCGAATTGTTTGATAAATCTAGCACGGAAAGACGCAATTTGCAGGCTTCCACAGGATACTCTCTCAACTGATCAGATCAATATCTAACTCAGTGTGAAGGTTGAGAAGATAAGCAAAACTTTGGGAAGAAGAACTAATAAATGAAACTATATCTAAAAGACTAAAACTATGAGAAGATAAACAAAACTATGTAAGGGAGATCTAATAAAGAATTTATATACAAAAGGCTAAAACAATAAGAAGAAAAGCAAAACTTGTGAAGAGAATACTAAAAGAATCTATCTCTGAAAGACTATAACCACTTATACAGACCAGAAATGGTTTTTCAACATGAAAAAAACAATTACAAGAAAATGAAAAAGTGCATCCAAGTAGCCCTAGTGCACGTTTAAATCTTCAGATACATCACATGGACGATGATGTCTACATTTATAAGAATTGTATAGACACAAACTAAGAAATAAACAAAAGTTACAGATATAAACAAGCACAAATAAATTAAAATTCTAAGCCAAAAAAAGGGCTTCTGTTTCAAAAAACGTCTACGTACTGCTGGGTGCCATTCCTAGCAAAGTAAATCCCGAGGCCTTTCCAAATCAAGAAAATCCATGGGTTTTTTCAATATTAAAAAGATAGATGTGTCAAAACATTTTCCGGGTATAGATGGAACTATGGAATTGCTCTAAGCTAAAACATCTTAGTATTACCTGATTGGATTGAAGATCCAGAGTACCAAGGCGAGAAAGACCACCTATCTCAATAGGTAGTGCCGACAAGGAATTGCTCCTGACAGGGATCAAATGAGAAATTGGGAACTCATTTGAAAACAAAAGTTAATGCACCTTAGACATTCAGGTGGTAACTCACCCCATATACAGCTCAGCAAGTGAAGAGCATCCCATTATCGATGAAGGAATTGTCAAAATTTCTGAAACGTTGGCACATTAAAATGATAAGGTACAACAATTTCTAGTGACAAATTATAATTTTAAATGATCTTATTCTTATCAAACTTTAATTTAACAAAATTTCATCTACTTCCGACATATTAATATCACCTCAGCATGAGTACATTTACGATACTATCCAACTAGATTTACAATACGTACTGCCATTAGCAGCAAAAGACACACCACAATCTCATTATCATTCTCTCAATGCCAATACATAGCCCCTGGTAAACTATGTAAGCGAGCTATATTAGAGGACTATGTGTCAACATTCTCTAACATAGGACTTGTGACAATTAGCTCATAAGATGCTACTGCACTTGTCGACACACAATATGCAATTGTTAATTAAACATACATTGAAACGTTTTTCCAGCAAATCATTAGCCAAGGCTAAATTGGAAAAAGAGGGAGAGAGGGGAGATTGGAGGCGATGCAATGAAATTGAGAAGCACGGTGGTAGCAAGATCAAGCACAATGGGAGTTCCAATAGTAAGCAATAGTTACGTTCTCCTTCACCCTTTTTTCCTAAATCTTGGCCGTAAAGATCTACATGGGCCACGTATCACTCGTGCTGACCTTGATCACCATAGCAACCGGCATGGACCAACACAACCGATTTTTACCACACTAGCATGTGTTGGTGCCAGCAATCGTAGGCACTAGCATGTGTCATGCGGCACCATGCGTTCCACATGGCACCTAAAAACTCTGCGTAAAACAAGATATGACTGGTTTTAACAAGTAGCAACATATAACAAAGTGATAAAAATTAAAAAATATATTGTATTTTACAAATACAAGTACAATATTAACTAAAATTCTGCTTTTCAGTGCCATGTCATCTAAATTTATAAATAAAGGATGAACCACTCACTATTTTGATGCAAATCCAGTCTGTTTAATTGTGATAGGACACCAATGCTTTCGGGAATACCAGTTAGCAGATTTCTTGCTGCCAAAATATCATATAAAAAACTTAGCTCATGGAAATGGAATAATCACACACCAAACCACACAAGAAAGAAAGATGTCCTGACAACAATAACAATTAGAAATTAGTATAGACAAACACCTGCATTCAGTTCTGTGAGCTTAGTCCAAGATGATAACATCATTTCAGATAGCACCATCAGTTTGTTTCCCTAGAATGTACTTTTCAGTTATGTTATCAATGCATTCAAAAGAATCCTAGACATTGAGTAACTATTAGAACTATCTTCGATTATCATACCTCTACGTCCAACTTAAGCAAATTCTTACAGTTGCCAAGTTCATCTGGCAAATTGACAATAGAATTGTTAGCTGCCTGGATAAAATAGAAACGTGACATCATTAGTAAAACAACAGATGGCAATACTACATAACAAGCATCTAGACCTACAAAAAAGTAAGGCTTCCCATAAGAACCTAAAATTAAATATATCGGACTAACATATTTGATAAAGCTTTAACTTGTAATTGTTGGACATATCATTGACACCATGATAAAAGAATAACAAATGCATTGAATAATGCAACACAGAAGCTACCTTCAGATCAGACAAACTTGAGCATCTGCCAAGACTGGAAGGGAGTTCTTTAAGCAGATTGTTTGAGCAATCAAACCTGTATTACAATACGTGGGACTATTAACCAGTAATAAATGTTTGTGTACTACTTTCTTAAAGTTTCTTTCAACATACGATTCAATCTCATTTGTTGCTGATATTTAGAGAACTCAGAAACTTAATTGTAACTACACATCTCTTTCAAAACTCAAAATGAAAAACAAACTTTCCCCTTTACAGTAAAGTGCAAGTTCTCCACTTCTCTAAGGGCATGTTTACTTAGAGAGGAAAGTGGAAAAATAGAAAAATAAGAAATTGATAAAGTTTGCTTGTTAAATTTTAAAATGAAAGTGAAAAAGTAGAAATTAAAAAAGTAAAAATGTCAATTTCCTTATTTTATTTTCAATAGGAAAGTGAAGAAGTGAAAAATTAACTTTTCTTTCACTTTCCATTCTCTATATAATTTTCACTATTTCCACTTTCTCATCAGAGACTAGGAAGTGGGAAGAAAGTGATAGTCATTAATTTTTAATGATGATAATTAATAATTATTATTTCTAAAATAATTGAATATTAATATATTATTACAGTGAAAATTTATACCTTTATAATTACTATAGCAAATGTTTTAATTTAATTATAGATTTATTAATATATAAAAAAAAAATTATGAATTTTATAATAATTTTAATGATTTATTATTAATGTTTGCTGAAAAATTAAATAAACAAAATTACTAAGAAATATTAACTAAATAATAAATAATATTTTCTTAACTATTATTAATAAATAAGATAATAAATATGAATGTATTATTAAAGAGTATTACTTTTTGAATTATTTATTAAAATCTAAATAAATCTTCTAAACTACTTTCAATCCACTATCTATGTAAATAAAAATCCTACTTTCATCCAAATTCACAATTCAAAGTAAACAAAAAAAAATATCCAGTACTTTCTACTTTTACTACTTTCTTTTCATTTCCCACTTTATTACTTTCTTACCACTTTTTTTTTTCACTTTCCGCCTTACTATTTCCTTTTCACTTTGCTAATTTGCACTCAAAGTAAACAGCCCCTAAACAAGAATATGCTTGCCATGATTACATGCGCACGTGAGTGAGAACACTAATATAATCTCAAAAGATAAAGTTGAAAGATATCTACTTGACCAGAGAAGTTGCAGATCCAATTTCCTCGGGTAAGCTGAGAATCCTATTAAATGATACGTCCAATGACTTAAGCAGAGTAAGCCTGAAAATTTCACCAATATCCAGTTAAAAGATATTATCCACGCATTTTCATTAAATTTTAAAAAAAAAATTGCAAATAAACATAAAGGCAAAAAACATACTCTCCTATTGCTGCAGGAAGGGAAGTCAGCCTGTTGTGACTGAGATTCAGAACGGTCAATAACGTTAAATTTCGTAAGTCTTCTTTCAGTACTTCTAAGTCATTGTGAGCAAGTATGACTTTCTGTAGTTCTACTGCCTACAAAAATCAAAGAGGGAATGTTATGTCTGTGAACATGGGGAGATAAATAGAAGTCATAGCAGTCAGAACAATGACGACCATACCTCCCACCATTTCTCATCTCCACCAACGGCATCCAAGTTCTTGTACACCTCATCAGGCACCTCTCTAGAGAAATTTAGAACAAAAAGACAACCAGCCATAACAATTAGTTGCTTACACTATAAAGGAACCTGATTATGAACAACAGAGTTCAACCCAATGCTTAAGAAACATCAACATTGTCAATGAGGCTTTGAAATTCTCGAGGGCAAATTAATGCTCTTAAGTTTGTTTTGTTTTTCTCTCTCCAAAACACATGCCAAACAAAGCTACACCTTTCCTGCTATCAATCCATCCATATTTCTCCTCAAAAAAAAAGTTCATTTTTAGCAATGTCGAGACATGAACTTGATATTCCAACATCCAACTGTACCTGGTGAATGTTGTCCTAAACATTATCTCCTTATATTCTCCCTTAACATCATCTAATTCTCAAGTAAACTAAAAAGATAAGGAATAATCCTCGGTTACTGCATCATCAGTTCAAGAATGGAACTAGATCTCGAATAATGCACATATGACTAATAACTTGATTCTCCCTCCGATTTATGATATTTCAGCTTACATTATCTTCTTCAAGAATGTGTCAACGACCGAGATCTACAGGTTCATGTGATCCAGAAAAGTAAGTTTAGTATGATCATAATACCTGAGAGATCGATTTGAGAGATTCAGCGAGCCTGAGGCTCTGGCGGCCTTAAGGATCCGATCCATTACCTGACCGCTCAACTGATTATCGGAAATTTGGATCGTGGTCGTGCAGCGAGCTGTAGCTCCGGCGAAGCCGCCTGGTTGATATCTGGCATAAATTTAGCACACTTGCTAAAATATGTATGCCACCTACAAATATACATATTTTTTTAAAAATATTATTATTTTAATAAAAAATTATTAAAATAATATTTATAAAAAAAATTATTTGTTAAATTAAGAGCGCGCGTGCCAGATCAGCACGACGTATAAAGAGCGTCTTTTGAAAAAAAATGCTTTTCGTACTAAGTCACTAGGATAATAGCGTTTTTTTAAAAAACGTTCTTTCCTGAAAATGTTCTTTCCTGAAAAGTGTATTTTTTTAAAAAACATTTTTTCCCAACTTCAAAAAAAATGGATAACGAAAAAAATATAATATAAGAGGAATAGCGTCTTTAGAAAAACGGTTCACAAGAATTAGTCTGTTACGACGTCGCACAAGAAAAGGCTAAAACTCCTTAGTTGTAGGAATATAGATTAGTGTCATTCTTAATTTATCTGTTATGACGGTCGCACAAGAATTAGTCTGTTAGACAGAATTTTTCTACGACAATTTTTTTTTAAAAAAAAAAGAGTTATTATGGCTATCCAAAATCTTGACGAATAGTAATACTTTTACTGGTTTTTGTTGTGGTACGCTTTTTACATTATCGTCTTGAGGAAAAGAAAGAAAATAAACGTAAGATCTAAAGCAATTTTACATACAATACAAAATATTAACTTAACAAATATCAGATTTATTTATAACAGAATTAGTAATGTACATAAAGCCGAACTTTCTAATATATCCTTCGCGCTATCGACACTTTCACAATCAAGCAGGCTGCCCTACGACGTTCGAAGAAATTCCTCACAACTTCTCTTTAGATAACGAGATGAAATTCCACCCGACCTGCAAAAATGATACTAATCTTTCAGCACACAGATAAGTAGTCACTCAGTAAAGATTCTGAATAGCACAGGACAGCCATGAACTGACCAAAAGCTTTTACTGGATAAATAGATGGATAAAAGAGCAAACTTTCTAGTTCTAGTATTATTGACAAAACAAATAAAGAGAATCAAGAGCCAGCGCCCGATATTCTGATAAGCTCAGCCAAGAGGGCAACCGGGAGTGATCTCATGGCAGTGGGTCTTCGATCCTTTCGAAAAGGATGAACTGCTCTGACACGAGCAAACCTTCAAAGATATCTAAGAATGCCGCTTCATAGGATAGGACCCGAGAAAAGACAATAATTTTCGTATTTCGGGCAAGGCATTATTTTAGAAAGAAGAATTTCTCATCCTTCTGTCGATACTTTTTAGCGATAAGAGAGATTCTTGGATGTTAATTATGTTATATAATATCCATGATGCAGCCTGCCAAACCCAATTTTTTAGTTTTGTTAAATTATAAAATATGTTGTTAATTGATGTGCTTTCCAACTTTACCTTTTAAATTTGGGCTCTATGAGAAGCTGACAACATATTTCTATAAATTAGATCATGATTTGTGCTTGTTTCATGATTAAAAAAGCAAAAGAGCCTTACTTATACAGTATTATTACCAAGATCCAACATCCAGAAGACAATGAAAAAATACAGCAAAGTTCGCCATCAAGGACCTTTAAATAATTCTATATGCAGTTATATGTGTAAATTTACATGCTTCAACTTAAATGTACGAGGAATAAGACAGAGACATACTTGCAATCTTCTGTATCCCCTCTGTTGTAACCTATGTTTGCAGAAAAACCAGATTATGGTCACCTGAATTACATAAAAGATAATTGCAATGAGCGAATAGAGAGGAAGTCGAACAGATTCAATAGTTTTCAGCAGCATATATCATCACAGCTCCAATGACAATAGCCGTCTCCTTTTATTTTTAATGCAATTTATCCCCAAATATACCTTACACATGGTCGGCCATTTTAAATGTTACTTCTGCTGACTAAGCTATATGCACAAGCACTCATTTATATGATACAAGTGGATAAGTATATAAACAGAATATCAATCAGCATTTCATCCAAAAAAAAAAGCAATCAGCAGAGATACTTACAGTAATGCAGCCATCTGCTAACTTGAATGTTCGTACAAGGCAACTGGACAGAACTAGTTGCAGTTGAATCCCAAGAATATAAACATTATTTGAATTGTCCGACCATGATTAATAGGAGAATTACATGAACAACCAGTAAACCGAGACCAGATATGGTGATGGAAGCTTCTGAAACTGACCAGAAAATAATACTTCCAACAAGCCGTAAAACGGGATGTTAAATACTTTGCTGTTTCCAGAAGCCCTCCTGCTAGTATATGGGACCATCGAACCTTTAAAAAGAGTTCGAGAACTAAAGTATATTTCCATGCAAGTTAGAGCTTGAATCAGGAAAGGCAAAGTAGCGCCATAGAGTGAACAGACCAGTTTGTCTCTCTCTGGAAAGGGCAAAATCTGGAGAACTCAAAAGCAAAACACACATAAAAATGAAAGAAGAGAATGACCAAAAAAGTAATGAATAAATGATAAATCTCACAAACTAAAGTACATTAATGAGACTAGAAAGTAAGCTAGAGAACTTACGCCCTTCTCTTCGGTCCGTTCAAGGTAATCCTTCATTCCGCAAACTGGCCCAGTATAGTAAATACCACAGCAAAGGCAGTAACCAATTATACTAAATGATTGAGGGACAAGGAATCAATCTGTTTTCTTTCATTCAATAGTCCATCATCATATACCCATGAATGATTTTCAAAGTAACACTATCAATCACCTGTACAAATTACAAAAAAGTTGTCACAATTACATAGTAGACAAGTTGCAGTGAACTATCAAAGTCAACCACCAATATCATGCAATATCAGCGAATCAAGAGGAAAATACAAGAGATTAAGATAATAAATGCAAATATGTAATGAAACTTCGAAATAACAAAATACCAGTGCTTTAATAAAATCCTAGAAAAACTGACAAGCAATAAACAAGAAGCATATTCGCCGAGCGCGGCTAGCTCGACCGGTTGGGAGGCACCTCAGGAAGCGTCATCACCAGGCTTTGAGGCCGCGTGGGGTGAAATCTCCTGCAGGATTTTACGAAGGAAAATTCTCTGTACCCTGTGGCAGGAGCCCTCGTTCATGGAAGACCTGTACTCCAATCCCAGAACGTCGGTCGGGGCTGGGCGTGGGGGTCTCCCGCCAGTTTGAGGTCCCTACGGAGCGTGTGCTCGCATTACGGGTTCCACCACGACAATCTCAAAAAATAAATAAATAAATAAACAATAAGCATATTCATATTTCTATTCCCCCACCAGCATTTTATGTTATTCTATCAAATTTCACAAAAAACCACAAACTAGTGATAAAGCACTAAGCTGTAAGACTAATCATATTTCTATCTGCATACCAGTTTTTTCATCTTATCCGATCACTCTTTTTCACAGGAAATACCACATACTATATTTTGAGCAATAGTGAAGTATCGGATATCTAAATCACCTCAATGGCTAGTGTTATGCGAACCTCAAAGAAGATGCCAACTATGTTATAATCTGAAATCACTAACATCTAGAAGCATATGTTAAACTAAACAGACAATGCATACACTTGCCCTTCCAAACTTGGCTACAGTTCAACATTGGTCCCTCAATTAACAATCACTTATACATCCAGCTTGTGATGTCATCCTTCAATGAATAACGTACAATGAAGCACCCAACGTGGCATCATTTTTCTGTTACTCCCACCTGCTAACCCTCTCAGAATTCAAAAATACTACAACACAAGCAACAGCCCCAGTTGAAATGACAGCTACAAAACTCCATTTCCTCTCCATGCCTTCACAATCTACATTGATGTGCCAAGCTTATATAGTTCCATTGTACTTATCCAGTCGCACATCAGCATTGACATAGTTTAGTTAACCATACAACTAAAAAACAGCAACCCAGTATTAGTTATCCATGTCGAAGTTAAAATATTTTGCTTACCGTCATCGTCAAATGGTGTTATAAGCATTGCTTGCCCACTTGCCACTAACATAGAGTGGGATACTATTTTGGTAAGGGTACAGCCATCCCATTTACGAGGTCAATGGAATGGCAACAAAGAAAGTGTAATTGTAACACAACAAACACTCAAAGCAATGACATAAATAATCAGCTGCACGTTAACGGGTCAAGTGCCCTTTAGATTTGATCTTTGTAATAATGTAATATAAATCATAGCTCATGATCACCAAAGCATGCTGAAACAAAGATATGAGTTGAGATAGTCACATCATTTTGACCACATGGTCATGAGCTGTACAAATAAGGTCTCTGTAATGGCTCCTTTAGTGATGATTGAATTGAATGTATGTGATAATTTTTATAAAACTGTGGCCATCAAGACATCATGTCAATAGGCATGTGTAGGTAATATTGACACGATCTTGTTGCTTTCTCTTCATCATATCAGAAAGCAAAGACGCTCAGTTTCAGATATGCGTTTAGATATCTATACATCGCTAGCTTCAGGAACATCTTATTGGCATCCACAAGGTAACAAAATGACAAAACCCATAAAAAGTATTAAAAAAATTTCAAAAGTTAAAGTTGTTACACTTAACTTTCAACAAACCTGAGCCCACATTGAACTGGTTGGCCGCAAAGTTCGGAGCCACCGAGCGTTTCCAAGTTCAGATGCTTCATAGAGAAATGATCTTTCCCGCCTGCTCGCCTCTTGGAAGGAATTTTCTGAAAAGAAATACATCCAATTCGCTTTTCGTGACCTCATAATGAGTGCTTTAAAAGAAAATTCAGTGGTAACCGAACTACTAAAAAGGCGAACCCCAAGCACAAGGCCACTCCCGGCCTGCAGTAACTCGAAAGGATTTTTCCATGCTCAATGGGGGGTGGGCGGGGGGATAGTGTACGCACTCATACCCGTTACTAGCAAATAATGTTTCAATCATGCCTTCGGCAGAATTCGAACCCGCACCAGTCCCGTGGTGAGAGATAACCCACACTAGTCTGGTTCAACCAGCTCTACTAAACGTTAGAAATCAGCACATTCTTTCCAAAGGAAAACTCAAGTCAAATGCCTTCTGCCTATAACAAGCATATAGTAGCAGCTTCTTCACATGTTGATCTGGTACTTTCCCTATTTCAAGGATTCTATAAAAAGTGTTATAAGCCTCCAAAAGCTTCTCTTCCCTACAAAGAACCCAAATCAGGTTATTGTAGTTCTTAGCCCTAGGGATGTAATTGAGATCAAGCATCTCTTTGAAAATTTTGACAGCAAGATCGCAATCTGAAACAAGACAGAAGCATTCGACCAACTTATCGTAGGATATCCTACTAGGAACATACCCTCTTTTCTGCATCGTATAAACAAGGCCCAATGCATCAAATCCTCTGCAAGAAAGACAAAGACCTTTGATGAGCGTGTTATATGTAACTTCATCAGGAATACAACCATGTTTATTCATTAAGTTGAAACACTCAATTGCAGCATCAACTTCACGTGATCTTATTAGACAGTCGATGAGAATGGTATAAGTTACGTGGTTAGGACGGATACCATCTTGACGCATTGAATCTACTACAGCAAGAGCATGCTCAATTCCATGTAGAGTATAAGAAAGCCTCACTACGCCATTGTAGATGTACAAGTCAGGTACCAGTTTGTCACTATTTACAATATTTACAAAGCCGTATGCCTCTTTGATCTTTTCCACGAGCAATCTAAACGAAATTCTTGGACTCATTTCTCTGACTAGAGTTAGCTGAGGTAATAAACTGCTCAGAACACGTTCCACTTCTTTGAGTTTCTTATCCGTCAGGGGATGCACTCTTCCCCATCGTGGAATGCTTCTACAAGCCCCAGCGATCAATGATCCAAAAGTAACCAAATTTGGTTCAACACATTCTCTAATCATCAGATAGTATAAGTTAAAGGCAAAGTCAACTTGTCCTTTCCTTCCAAACTGATTGATTAACATCGTGTAAAGCACAGTGTCTGGCATGCACCTTTGGTTCAGCATCTCCTTAAGAAATTTGCACGCTTTATGGAACATGTTCTTTCTCACCAATCCATTTATAACTGCAGAATAAGCACGTACACCAGGTTCAAAATTTTCGTTCCTCATCATCCCAAAAATGCTACAGGCATCCTTGATTTGACCCATCTTGAAGTATCCATTAATTAGTTTCGTATACACAATCTCATCAGGCCAAACTCCTTCATCAAGCATCCTTTCAAATATATATT
The DNA here is from genome assembly GCA_002076135.1 of Xerophyta viscosa. NCBI lineage: Eukaryota > Viridiplantae > Streptophyta > Magnoliopsida > Pandanales > Velloziaceae > Xerophyta > Xerophyta viscosa. The sequence goes on along the minus strand of MJHO01000039.1, from coordinate 1,336,301 downwards.
CCGCAAAATGCAGCCTCCCATCTCTGCAAAGAGAACCTATTATGGAATCATAGGCTGCCACAGTGGGCTTATGGCCTTTATCAATCATCTCATCCAAAAGTTCAATGGCAGAAGTTATGGCACCCTGCTTGCAACATGCATCTATTAGAATAAGGTAACTAGACGAGTTAAAGACCACATGGCCATTTTGAGCAAGGCTTATGAGAACATCAATCTTTTCCAACTGCCCTTCCTTGAAACAATTCAAAACATAGTTGTACGTAAAAGTTAAAATCTTATATCCATGAGAAACCATCGTTTCCATCAACTGTATAGCCATGTGTGTCTTACCACTTATGCATAACGCATGTATCGAAACAGCTAAAGCGGCATCAGTAGGTAAATTTTCATCGCAAACTATCGTTTCAAACATCATTTCAGCTTTTAGATGTGAATTCCAGTCCAACGTTAATTTATCATTCTTTCTTGCCATAGCTAGAAAAATTTTACGCACAATATCTGGCCCAATAGGCTTTGGATAACTCTTGATCAAAGAAACAAATGCTGAACTATCTGGAATGATACCACTGTCCAACATTTTACCTAACCACCTATAGGCTTCTTCAACTTTACTTTTCTTGCACATAGCACGTATCAAGTCCAGGTATGAACCCGGTTCAATGTCTAGACCATACTTGAGCATCATATCAGCATACAAACAAGCACTGTCGACCTTCTCATTTCTACAATACCAGTTTATCAGATCACTGCATAGCTTCCTATCTGGCCTCAAGCCTTCATCTATCGCTTGCTTGAAAATCAATCCTACTCCATCAAAATCCCTCTGTTTCATGAAACCATAAACTAGAATTGTGAACACAGATATATCTGGGCTACAACAACCAACATGCTTCCCCATTTTATTGAAAACATCAAGTGCCATGCCCATTGATCCTTCTCTACAGTACCCCTGCATAACGGCAGTATACATTGGCAAATCTGGAAACAACCCGTAAGCTTGCATGGACTCGAGCATTTTCTCTGCTACCAAAACTCTATTAACTTTTACGAAACCATATACCAAAGACTTGTATAAATGAACAGTTGGTTGAATGCCTGAACTAAGCATTATATCAAATAGGTTATGGGCTTTGTCCAGCTGCCCACTAGAACACAGTCTAGGAATCAAAACATTGTAAGACCATATATATTGCTTTTGACCACTACCATTCAGCCAAACGAGAAGACTATGAGCTTCCAAGAACTCTTCTTTTGCACAAAAAGAACTCAGAAGAGTGCTGCTAATAGATTCTGAAAGAAATGGCTCAATTTTTATCAATCTTCCCAACTGTTTTCTGGCCTCTGATAACTTCCCCAATTTAGTATAACAAAAAATCATCGATTCTAGCACAGATGAATTTAAATTCATGGTTTTGATGCTGCGTGTAAATATTGCCTCCGCTTTGACAAACTGGGCTGAAGCAACAAGGGACTCCAACAGCGTGGCGTAGTTGACGTCGAGACCGAGTGACGTGGCGTAATGGACGGCAGAGACTGATTCATCGAAGGAGGACATGCGCACGACGCGGAAGACGATTGCGTGGGCGGCGGGGATGAGGCCGCGGCGAAGGAGGTTAGGGAGGAGAGAAAGGCAGAGTTCGCGGTGGTCGGAGGGGTCGTTGGGAGCCGCTGTAGCAGCCGCTGCGGTGGCAGTGGAGCGTGGCCGAGTTTGAAGGTTGAGTAGGCGGCGCCAAGAGCAGAGCAGTGTTTTTGGCATGGAGCGACGGCGCGGGCGGAGAAAGCTCTCCGGGATTCATACTTGGATTGCTGGCCGGTGAGCGCAGGTGCGCGCGTGTATTACATTATGGGCCAGCTTTAGCTATGAATATAGAGATTGTGTGCGCCTCAACCAAGCCCGTCTAACTCAAGCTTGGCTCTGTTTTAGCCAGAGCCCAAGCTTGACAAGCTTCACTCGATGAGTTAGAACTCAGCTCATTTATTTTAAAATAAAAATAAAAATTATACTCCAGCCCAATTTAAGTTCGGCTCAATTATATCGTCTATGCCCAACAACAGTCGAGCTTGGCTTAATTTACGTCAAATTGGGCTTATGAGTTCAGCTCAACAACATCAATCGTCAACAAAATATTTAAATAAAATAGAAAAACTCATTCAAACTCGCAAGCTCAAATATAATACAATTTTTAGACTCAAGTCATTAATGATCAAATTTGAATATGTACTCAAATCTGACTGAAAATTGTAGGACACGAACTTAAAATGAGCTTAAACGAATTTTGAATTCAAATTATTCGTATTAGTTTGACTCGTTTTCATTCTAACGGGATTGTATCTTGAGTAACATCTAGAACTAGAAGTCTGATTCTTGGCTTCTGGTACAATATATAACGTAAGGTGACAGCAGCAATGGAAGGACCCGTGAGTTGCTACGAGAGCACTGGGATGTCACGGTGTCACATCACATCTACTAGCAAGCTAACAACCCATCAACAGATTAAAAAAAAATTACTATCTACCCCCCCCCTCAAACTATAAAACTTACTAATCAACCCATTTCCCATCACATCTCCATCACATCAACCATCATTACCAATTTCAACTGCATTCGGACAAAAATACCCCTTGCTATTTGGACACTGAGGTTATCTATCTAGAAACATTTTTTGAAAAAATTTTGAACATGAAAGTTGTAGATCTCGCCGAGATCTACAACTTTAATGTTCAAAATGTTTTCAAAAAATACTTCTAGATAGGTGTTTTTAATGTCCGAACTGTTTTCAGCGGATTTCGGACCGAGGTCTACACTTCGGACCCCAAAAACACATGTTTAGAAGCAGTTTTTGGAAAAACTTTCAACATGAAAGTTGTAGATCTCGTCGAGATCTACAACTTTTATGTTGAAAATTTTTTTAAAAAATATTTCTAAATAGATGTTTTTAGCATCCGAACTGATAATATATACGAAGGTATTTTTGTCCGAAATTTGTCGAAACAGTAAACGGGGGGCCTCTACGTCATAGGAGGGGCTGAAACGCAAAAATGGAACTACGGGGGGCTGACAAGTAAATCTCCCACAGATTAAAGTAGGGAGCACCGGAAGTTTTATTATTGTATTACATTCGAAAATATAAAAACGCACCATATAGCGATACATTAAAACGTACGGCTGTTATTTTTAAAAGGAAAAATATCAAATCAGTCCCCCTTTTTCAATTTCCATACCATATCAGCCCCTCCTCTCCAAAACAGCCCAAATCAGCCCCCCATTCACTGTTTTTCCTTTTTTTTGGACAAAACTGTCCTTTTGTTGCCGACACCGAGATCACCTACTTAGAAGCATGTTTTGAAAAAATGTTGAACATGAAAAATATAGATCTCACCGAGATCTACAACTTTTATGTTTAAAATTTTTTCAAAAAATATTTCTAGGTAGGTGTTTTCGATATCCGAACTATTTGTAGCAATTTCGGGTCGGGTCGACCCGTTATGCTTCCGACCTCAAAAACATAACTTTTGAAGTATTTTTTTAAAAAAATTTCAACATAAAAGTTATAGTTCTTGCCGAGATCTACAACTTTCATGTTTAAAGTTTTTTCCGAGATCGCTTCTAAATGGATGATATCGGTGTCTGAAGTGTTAACGGGTATATGGGCAATTTCGTCCAAAAAAAACTCCAGACAGTAAACAGGGGCTGATCCGACCTAAATTTGAAATGGGGGGCTGATTTGAGATGTTTTTAACAGTTGAGGGGCTGATATGGTAGTATCCCTTTTTGGAATGATTGATATATAATTATTCTATTAAAATACAGGGTTTCAGTATTTGCTCTGTACCCCTCATCTTTTGAACAATTTATAACTTGCTCTAATACATATATATATATACAATTGATGTTTGCTGCTTTCTAATATATTTTAAGTGAATAGCATCTTCTTCTTTTTTTAGTAAATAGCATTTTTTTTGCGATGTCAAATAATCAAATTGTCCCCGCCCATTTAAAGACGGTATTCAAAATACTGTTTATTTCATGTGTAAAATGAGACAAATCCACTCACTCTCTCTCCTTAGCTCTCTTGCTCGCTCTCTCTATCTCTCTGTCTCAAACTCGATTTCGTCGCAGCCGTATACATGTATATATATATATATATATATATATATATATATATATATATATATATATATATATACTTCATAATTTTATTTAAAAATAATTTTAAAAAAAATAAATATATAAATTTTAAAATACAAAAATATTTATTTCAATTATATATATAATTTTAAATATATATATTTTAAAATTATATATATATTAATATATATATATTAATTAAAATAATAAATAATTATATATATATAATATCTTAATTTTTTAAATATTTTATTTTCAAATACTTCAATATTTTAACTTTTTTTAAATTTCAAAAAAAAAAATATATATATATATATGTTTTCGCTAGTATATTATAAGGTCTTAAAGAAGGAAGCAATTCTTGTGTCAATATTCTACTAGACAGGTGCTTTGAAAATTACATTTCAACCCCTGGGTTTTTCGAATCAGCTTTCTAATGTTTCGTTCGCTTATATCAACTCCCTCTTAAAAAATTTTGCTTATTTCAGTCCTCATTTTGAATGCGATGGATAAAAATCCTCATCGTGTATATTATAATTTTAATTCCCAAAATATCTAGTTAAAGTTCTTTAGAAAAAAATAATCAGCATTAAAATTGTAGATCTTATCATGATCTACAATTTTGATATTAAAATTTTAAAAAATAATATTTTTAAATAATTATTCGACGTCAAAGATAATAAAAAGCTCATAAAAAATAAGCAATTTCATATTTGACTTTAAAGCACAAAACATCTAATTAAAAGTATTTTTGAAAAAAAAATATTCAATATAAAAATTATAAATCTTGATAAAATATACAATTTTCATATTGAATTTTTTTTTAAAAAAAATTACTTTTAATAGATATTTTAAAGTGTAAAATGTGAGACCCAGAAAATAATATTTTGACCGAAAAAAATCAAATTTTAAAATGGCGGCAGATTTTATAGTATTGACAGAAAGGATATAGTGAGAAATAGTTTGATGATCGGAGCTGATTAATAGTAACCCTTTTTATACCAAATACTAAATAATACGGACATTCAGATTTGGCAGATTAAATATAAAAATTCACACTAATTAAAAAATATATATATCAGTTAAGACACTGACTTTATCAAGTAGAATACGCATAGAAATTTTTTTCTACCAAATAAAAAGTAGCAGTGAATTGTTGGGAGAAATCATGATAATTTTCTTACTGGATATTCATCAGTAATATAGATTTTATTACAACCATTATGTACAAAATAGGCCCATAGTACTTGTTAATAAATAGGAACACAGCATACCATATTCAACCAAAAAGGGAAATTACATAACAGACCCTTACTTTCAGAAACCATTGCAAATTTTTTAAAAAATTTACGTTTCAGTCCCTATTAAAAAACGTGCAACGTGACAGCAACTGCCATGTCGATTATTTCTCCATTTTCAAAGATTAATATATAATTTCCGAAAAAACGGGAGTTGATAAGCAATTCCTCCGAAAAAATAATTGCTTGAGCCACCAAAAATTATTGTTCACTGTTTTTTCACCCAACTTTTCCAACGAAACTAAACAAGGCAGAATACTATATATTAAAAATATAATTAAACTTTTATAAATGTTTTTAATTTAATTAAATTATTCTAATATACGAGTGTTTGATTTCATATTTTTATTTGACATTAATTTAAATATAACAATACTATATATTTCCCTTTTTTTTTAAATAAAACTCAACAAAAAAGAGTTCATTTCCCAGAGTAAGTTAAGAGAAAAAAATAAACAAGCTCAAGTGAATCAATTGGGCGCGGCTCCCCTGATGCTGAGGCATCAGGGTGTAGGAAATCGGACGGCCGAGATCGGCCGATCCGTAATAATACGGATCTCGAGATTTCGTATAAAACTTTCGTCGACCTATGTTTAAGCATTTTTGAAAAAATCTTTGAACTACAAAGTTATAGATTTTGATGAGATCTACAACTTTGTAGTTGTAACTTTTTCGAAAAAATACCAAAATATATACCGAAATGATAATTAAAACTTTTGATCATCATTTCGATATGTATTTTGGCATTTTTTCGAAATAGTTTCAACTACAAAGTTGTAGATCTCAGCAAAATCTATAACTTTGTAGTTCAAAGTTTTTTTAAAAAATACTTAAAAATAGGTCAAATAAGTCGACGAAAGTTTTATACGAAATCTCGAGATCCGTATTTTTACGGATCGGCCGATCTCGGCCGTCCGTTTCCTACACCCTGATTCGGCCGAATCAGGGGAGCCGTGTCCGAATCAAGTCTTGGATATAAGACTCGAATATTCTTCGAATTTACTACAACTATACGCTTAATATCACAATATCATAGATCTCTTCAAGTCCAGTGCAAAAACAATCAGAAAACCAAACCGATATGAACTTTAATTCAAAGATCTAATATATATATAATATAAGACCTTACAAACTAGTTAGCACACTGATGATTCTACCGAGTAAAAAGTAGCAGGAAGTCAGCGATGATGGGGGCAGAAGGTGAGAATGTAGTTAGCCCCAGTGCAGGTGAGGATGCTCGTAGGATCATCGTAGGCGTAGGAGTAAGCGCGGGGGCATGCTGATTTAAAGAGCCGCGAGTACGACGTCGGCTTACAAAGCTGCGGGCTCCCGAAGCTCCCGGTGCAGCAGTACCTCGGCGACCCGAAAGCCGAGCACGCGCTCTTGCACGCGACGACACGGTTATCGTGACCCGATCTCACCGCGAGTCCCACCGGACATACAAGGTTGAGGTCGCTGACGCACCCGGCGTCGCCGCACGCACCGCTCCCCTTGAACGGTTTCATGGATATGCCCAAGTTGTAGCCGTCGACCAAGCTGACGTCGTAGAAATCCTGCTGGCCGGAGTTCCCTAGGGTTACTTCGGCGAGTGTCGCGGGAGGAGCGCCGCCGAGGCCATTGCAGTAAAGAGAGCCGCCGCAGTCGCCGGTGGCGCAGCGGCCGCGGCCGGCGGCGTCGAAGGTGCAGTCTTGACGGCCCCAGACGCGGCCGGACCAGCCGGCCGGGAGGCGGATGGCGTAGGCTTGGTTAGGGTTTAGGCGGAAACCGCCGCGGGCGAGAATGGGTTTGCCGGCGCTCGGTTGGATCCCCGGCCACACAGGCTCTCTGCATTTGTTGTAAAGGGCTAATGTGGCAGCTTCAGTCACCGCCGCCGCTGAAATGGTGAGGAGGAGCAGCAGCAGCTTCAGATCCATGGCCGGCAATGGCTTCGGTATACGAAGACTGAAGAAGAGTGAAGTGAATGGAGGCCAGCACTCGTTCAGATAGATCTTTGTATGCTTAGTTTTGGCATTTTGTAAACTCGGACCCTGTTGTTCCGATTCGCAAGATACTACCCCAATATATGTCTTCACGAGGATTGCCTTTTGGCGCGTCTGAGGGAGCTGTCTAATCATCAAAGCCTGAAATTCTTGCATTTGCACAAAGTATCGAGTAGGGTTATATGAAAAAGGGGGATTTACTTATCAGCCCCCCTAGAATTTCATTTTTACTGATCAGCCCCCGTATGACTTATAGGCCTCCCATTTACTGTTTCAAAAAATTTCGGACGAAAATATCCTCGTATGTATTATCAGTTTGGATATCGAAAACACCTATTTAGAAGTATTTTTTGGAAAAACTTTCAACATGAAAGTTGTAGATCTCGTCGAGATCTATAACTTTCATGTTGAAAGTTTTTCCAAAAAATACTTCTAAATAGGTGTTTTTGGGGTCCGAAGTGTAGACCTCGGTCCGAAATCCGCTAAAAACAGTTCGGATATCAAAAACACCTATTTAGAAGTATTTTTTGAAAACAATTTGAACATGAAAGTTGTAGATCTCGGCGAGATCTACAACTTTCATGTTCAAAAATTTTTCAAAAAATACTTCTAAATAGGTGACCTCGGTATCAAATAGTTAGGAGTATTTTTGTCCGAATGCAGTTGAAATTGGTAATTATGGTTGATGTGATGGAGATGTGATGGGGGAGGGGTTGATTAGTAAGTTTTATAGTTTGAGGGGGGGTGGATAGTAATTTTCTTTATGAAAAATGGGCTTTGTTTTTTATTAAGAAAGCTTTTTTTTGGTTATTGAGTAGGGTTTGTTTTGATCCCCTTGAAAAATTATGCATCTTAAATTACTTTTTTTGGTTACGATCCCAAACGTTTCTCCCCTGACTATTGGAGTGTTAAGATTGTTATTGTTAATTTAATTATTTTATTTTTCAATAAGTAAAAAAAAGAATAATTTTTAATTTATACAATTAAAAAAATTATTTTAAATAAAATTATAAAAATATAAATTTGAATAATGGTGGCATCAAAAGTCCAATGCCCCAATAAACTTATTCATTGCTGGTGAATACATGAATAAAACATGGTGTTTCTCTACAAACTTTAAACAAGTCGTAAAAATATGGCATAACATGCTGCACACTTGCATATATGGACAAAGTGCATATGCTCTGCAGGCTGCAGCGCATAATGGACGCGACAACCTTTCAAAAGTTGGTAAGAAGGGCCAGTTTTGCCAAAAATCATTATAAGTTTCTCAGCAAAAATTCTGTTGTATTTACTAATATAAGCAGGGGAATTTGGATTTTTTTTTTATTCTGGAAAATTATGAGATTTTTTCAAAAGATAAAAATTATGCCTCGATTAGAAATTATGATATATTACAAATCGATAAATTTGGTACTGTTTGGTTAAATATTAAGAGAGTATGTCCCTTTCTTTGAAAATAAAATTAAGTAATTTAAGAAGCATAATTTAATGATTTTATATATTTTAAAAAATATATTATTTTAAGTTGAAAAAAAATATTTTATAAAAATATCAGCGGTTCCAAATGGAGACCGCTGATACCCGTGTTCACAGTAACTTTAAAAGGCGAGCAGGGACGACTGACATATTTTCCTGCTCCTCGGGACGCGGTAAAGATGTCGGGAATATGAGAGAGAAAAGTGCAACATTTATGATTATTAATCAATTAATGAACTCCTCTGGACATTTATGTCCATTAACTAATTTTAATGTGAAAATTAATTCATAAATTTCTACTTCAAAACAAATTACAAAACACTATAAATTAAAAATCTTATTTTTCTATTCATAATACAAATATATTTTTAAAAATAAATATTAAATTTAAATTTAATATAATCTTTAATTTTTATATTTAAATTTTTAAAAAAAATTATTTCTAAAATAAATATTTTAAAGATTTAAAATTTTAGTCTATTTGTCTAAGTGTCAATTTTTAAGATTTAAAATTTTTAAAAATTTCGATATAATTCAGAATTTTTAAAACTGCCCATGATATTACTGATATATGACAAAATATTTATAATAATTTTATCTTAGCTTTTTCATCTGTGTCAATAATTTACTTATGCGGTAATTATTTAATTATTTTTACGTATTTATTTATTTTGTGACAGATAAATGATGCAATGTCTTTATAAATAAAACAAAAAAATTACTTAGGAGTATTTTTAATGTAAAATTTTAAAAATAAAAGTTATAAATTTTGATAAAATTATAACGTTTATATTTAAATATTTTTTAAAAATAGTTTTAAATTAATAATTTAGGTCTCCAATTAATAAATTTTTAAAATTTTCAAATCCATTTAGAAATAATTTTAGAATATTAAAATATTAAAATTATAAATTTCATTAAAATTTATAATTCTAATACAAATTTTTTTATAAAAAAATATTTATAAATATTTTTATCACTAGTATTATTTTATATAATCATGAACTTTATATATTTAATTAATAATAATAATTAAAAACGGTCACGTAAGTAAATTAACGTTCAGACAAACATTAACAGTAAAATTATCACAGACACATATTAAGTACTCAATGCGTTAAGTTTCATCGTGAGTACGAGTGCAAGTGCGCAACTGTCTTTGTCACCGTACAAGCGAAGGACTGCTCGTAGAACCTCATGGAAATGTCGACTAATTATTTCTTGTGATCGTCTAATTATCCTTCTTACAGGCCTATTCTTCTCATCGTGTGCTAAGATATGCAGAAAGATGACAACCATTTCTCAAGACTCATATAATTCGAATCGTGTAATCGTCCAATATCACGAAGCCTATTGCATAGTTTATAAAACGAACGTCGATCCATTCTCAACAGGTCAATGGAAGTTCGATCATCCGTAAGAAAATGTCTCAAAATTTTTTAAACCTCGTGCCACGGTATTTTTGGATTGTGAAATAGTTCTTCGGCTTGGTTTCATAGTCTCTAACAAGAAGTATACGATGAGAAAACCAAGCAACCATCAAATTCATTCTTATCCTCACATACCAAAAGACTAATACAATCTTTTTTTGCCTTGTCGATAATGGTTTACGTGCCATCTATCAAGAAATAAATTAAACCATCAATATTAGTAACTAAGATACATGTACATTCTCACAACTATAATACAATACAACGCATACAACACAATTAAACCGCATACAACACAATAGTGCAGTAAATAACGTAAATCAAATTATTTGCAACCGAAGAAGTGCATCATACAATGCATATTGCAATTAACAAATGAACACGATCGGAAATGCCTTGTCGGAGTAGCGGACGATGGGCTGAGGGTGTGAGATCGGACGGACGCTGGCTGTGGGTGCGCTATCGGCGCAACGGTGGCTGCGTCGACCAGATCGGACGCGACCGGAGGGTGCGGCGACGAGCTCGGGCGGTCGGCGCATCGGTGGCTGCAGGCGACGAGCTCGGGCGCGACCGGAGGCGGACGAGATCGGGAGCGACGGTGGCGGACGAGATAACAGGGTGGTAACTATTACCCCAGTAATAATTACCATCCTATTACCCACAATCCAAACAGAACCTAAGATTTTTCTATTAAATTGATTTCTCAAAAAAAAAGACTTTTTCTATAATCTTTTGTTAAAAAAAAAAACAAATATATTTTTACGTTGTTCAAGGCTTAAATCATCACTAAATAAAAGTTTATGAGCCTATCAGGAATACTTATATAAAGTATTAAAGATATTCTATTTTCTCTCTGCTCAGTCAAGATCACTGCAGTCAATTTCACATGCAGAACATCATTTTGGTTGGTCCCATTCTTCTTCTTTCAAATTCAACTGCTCGTAGTCCTTCTCCATCGCCTTTTACACGAGTGAAGGAAATACGGATACAGATATAAAAAATTAAAAAAAAAGAAATTACATATCAGCTGTTATTTTCAAAGATTATACATATTAATATCTGAAAATAAAAAATATAAGACGTGGTGGCGCTCGCGTCTGTCACAAATACATATTTTTTTTATTTTTGTAGACTTATATGTATTGGTTCCTGAAAATAGGAGGTCGATATGTAATTTTCCTAACATAATAAAGTATAATAATTTTTGAAAAATAAAATACAAATACAATGCATATATAATAATAATAATTTAAATAATTAATTAAAAATAATTTATATTAAATATTTAAATATATAAAATATTATGATATTTAATAATAAAATCATACAGAGTATATTAATTACGTTTTTTAGATAAATTTAAATAATAAAAATCCAATTTTATTAACAAAAGTAAAAACAAATATAATATTTTAATATATAATTATATCATATTATTTATTACTATATGATGTTAGTAATATATAATATTTTATTTGTTCAAAAGTAATAAAAGTAATTTTTTCTTGAAATAATTAAAAAAAAAAAAAATTAGGACGCGCGTGCCAAAATTTGTTTAGTATTTGTAATTTTTGGACACCTATATGACGTGTCTGACAAGTGTTCGACTGTATCCGTAGTGTATCCATATCAAATACTATATAGGTACTATACGGAACGAAATTTCGGAATTCGACCATTATCTCTGCATTTGGAGTTCGACCACTATAAAATTATTACAAAATAAAATAAAAACTTTATAATTTAAATATTTCTAAAAAGAATATGTCAAAAAAAAAAAAATATTAGGTATGAATAAATAAAAATTTATCTTAACAGTTTAATAATTATATTTTAAAATAGCTTACAATATATTTTAAATTATAAAATTATTTATTTTATATTTTTAAAAGTTTTTAACTATTTTCTAATTTCAGTTAGTTGGGTATAATTAACGAAGTTTAGATCTGAGATATTATAAGATTCTGCATGTTTTCGTACCTTGGAATTTAGTAAGCAATATTATATTAGCAGGCGCGGCTCCCCTGATGCTAAGGCATAGGTAGAAAATGGACGGCCAAGATCGACCAATCCGTAAAAATATTAATTTCGAAATTTTATATAAAATATTTATCGACTTATTTAATCTATTTTTAAATATTTTTTAAAAAATTTTGAACTATAAAGTTATAGATTTTGATGAGATCTACAATTTTGTAGTTGAAATTTTTTCGAAAAAATACTAATATATATACCGAAATGATAATTAAAAAAATTTATAATTTTACAGTTAAAATTTTTTTTTAAAAATAGGTTAAATAAGTCGACGAAACTTTTATACAAAATTTTAAAATTTATATTTTACAGATCGGTCAATTTCAGCCATTTATTTTTCTACACCCTGATTCGGCCCAATCAGGGGAGCCGCGCCCTTAATTAGCTGCTGTTTTCATTCAAGATAACTCTCTCTCTTTCAACCTCGTCCTGTGCACTGCACTGGAATCCCACTTACTATTATTACTTTTACTATTCCGTCTTGATATGCACGTTCTTGAATGGTCCTCACATCACATGAACAGCTGTACCCCACCTACCTCTGCTCCTTTTCCCCTAACATCACATGCCTGCTCTCAATCCCCTCCATCCATGAGCGCGGCTCCATCCATGGCTAACATCATATGTTCCTGTCCCCAGCACAACAACTTCGTCGTTGTTGCAAGAACAAAGAAAGCTCATGTCTTACCGCCAAAATCTCGCGTCGATCGTTGAGGCTGCATCTCCGCCCTGTAAAAATGACCGTACGTATTGCAAGCTAGAGTTTTAACTTTGGGGCTGTTGCAGATCAGCCCTCCTAAATTTGGAGGCTCACAAATTAGCCCCTGTAAACGAGCTTTTAAGGGCTGATTTGCGAGCCCCTAAACTTAGGGGACTGATCCGCAATTATCTGGTTAATTTTTGAGCTCTATTGCATGTGGACTGTTATCAGAAATTAGGAAAACATACAAGCCGAATTTAAGTCAAGTACCGATAAGTTCAATGAATTAGACTAAGATTCAGTCGAGCTCGAACTCGAACGCGTTGAAATACTTTTATTATAAAAATATATTTAAATAAAATAAAAAAGTTCGTTTAGACTCGCGAACCTAACAAGAGGAGTAACACGATGCGTAGGCTCCGCTAGTTTAACTAGTCGAGCTTGAATCCGTGCTCGAACTTGACTCGAGCACGATAATATTTGAGCCGAGCTGTGCTTAGATGAATTTGAGCTTGAGCTGCTCGTGAGCAGCTCGACTCATTTTCACCCCTACAAGAAATGCTGGCTCGCCGGACTATCAGAACGAGCCGAGCAAGCGCTCCGCATTGCAAGCACAGATCTGGCTCTGCTTTGCATGATCTGGCTCCGCTCTGGCAGTGAAAATCGGGGCCGACTCGATTCTCATGGCTGCGGGCCGACCGGCAAGTTGCAGTGTAGGTCGGCAGTGAACCGTATTTTTTGTATCAAATCATCCCATTCCTAATACTTATGTATAATAAGTATCATCCAAGTTACTTATAGATTATTTTTATTAATAAAATATAGTTTAATAATATTTGTGTAGATCTATTTTTAATAAGTGATTATGAACATTTTTTAAAAATAATAAAAATCATAAAAGTCGTGCATGCTAGCCTGTAAAGAAGTTGTAGGTCTGGGCCGGGCCAATATAGTCCAAAAAAATCACGTCTGCATTCAGCACAGCTGTAGTTCCTCTCTCCGTTTTCTAGTGAGATGCGTGAGATTCTCTTATCCACTCGAGATAGGTTTTGGAGATTGAGGAACAGGGATCAAGGATTCAGAGGAGCTGCATAAATGAACTCTTACTTCTAATCCAGAATAATCATCAACATCAGAAATATCGAATAAAAACTGATTAATGATAAGAAGAAGAAGGGTGCAAGATCAATGGAAGACAGGAAGAATCAGAAAATACGAAACAACTATTTTTTATCATTAGTTCATTAACTTTCCATATTCCGTGGCAAAAGCTCTCATCCACAGAAAAGTCTGTATTCGAATTCCAGAGCGTCAGTCGGAACTGGACGTGGTGGTTTTCCATGAGTTTAAAGTTTCTACGTATGAGGAGGCGGTGATACAAGCACTCCGCATATTCAGCAATGCATACAATAATCTGCTTTCAAAAAAAGAAAAAAGATAAAAGAAAAAAAAAATACTCCCCATATTTAAGGATGTAGGTAAGTATAGAATGTGCTCCCTATTTGGCCTGATGCATCTTGGAAGAGTACTAGTTTTGCACCCGTGCGATACACGATTATAAATCACATATATAATCATGCATATAAATAATAACGTTAAAAAATTTTGTACATGATAAAAATTTATTCTAAAAAATTAATATTAAATAATAAATAATATAAAATATAATTTTTTTTATACTAATTTTTATTATATTTAGATTATTTTTATAAATTATTATTTTAATTAAATATTTATTTTGTAACATTAGACTTTCCATATTTTTTAAATAAGTTATATGACTTTATAAATTTCTATCAATTAATACATATGCCACATGGCTTATTTAGAATAAGAGCAAATGCTATATGGCACATCAAAAATTATTCAAAATGTCACGTGACATAACGACTTTTATCTTCCAGTTATATATATATATATATATAGATTATCGACAGCGATTCGTGTTAAGTCTTGTCTCCGCATATATATTTTTAGACATAACTGGGATATGAAAATGTATAAATGAGAATGTCATCTCTTAAGCTGGTTCTAATAGTGTGAAAGATCTTCCTATCTTTGCATAGACAAATTGGTAATTACATCGTTCTTACTTTCCCTAGTGACTGGAACAACCTCCTCCTTCGAACTATGGTACGTAAATCCTACTTTTTTCGGAACTGGTTCGGACATGCTTGTTGCTGTCTTACTTTCTTTTCTTTTTTTTTTATCTGCTTTTGCTGTTATCATATATTTATTGCAGATTAGATATATATGAAATCTAGAGATGTAAAAAGTGCAGTCCTGCACACGACCATGGGCCAAGCCAGCTCAACTTGTACAACGCCTAGTACTGGCTCGGCTCGGCCGGGTGGTCCACCGAGCCAGCGCCGTATGGGCCGACCCGCTCACACAAATGCTTTTTATTACAAATATAAAAAAAAAAAAGCCAAAAAAAGCGCATGGCAACAACTACTTGCTGTTGAAAAAAAAATGCCGGTGACCGGCAAGGACTGGCAAGCCGACTTGACCAGCACGGCTCAGTTGTACCGGCCGCACGTGGCTCGTACGGCCGGGGCCACGGCTTTTTTCATCTCTACTTACTTATTTAAGTTGCAGTTTAATATACAAAAAAAAAAGCTCTTGCTGAAAGTAGTAATTTTGGTTTTGTTAAAATATTATTTAAACCAGTTGGTCCATCACTCCCTGAAAGTTTGATTGTCTGATTTCCCTGAACAATCTGCATGTTTTTTCAAAGCCAAATAAAGTTTTATTGCCTTCAAATATTCACTTAATAGTTTCTTTTTTTTGAATAGTGTTAAAAGCTTATTTGCCGTCCTATATGCGATCGGTGTTGAAATACAATTTTCTTTTATTCTAAAAAAAAAATTTGTAATTCTTTTTTTCTCTGAGTAGAAATGCAGGTTTTAACTTGTGCAATCAACCAGCATATCATTTACTAATTCATATGTTGTGATTAAGCCTTCATCTGAGAGCATATCATTTGCTAATTCATATGTTATAATTAAGCCTTCATCTTAGATGCATTGAACAACAACTTCTACAACTATGTCAAGATCATCTACTATTATTGGACTTTGCTATGCATACCCAAGAAACAACACAAAAAATCACACATACTGACGTGGCACAATCAAGACCACATATCACGATGGGTATAACTGTAATTTTGATATTTTATACGAATCATGAGGAAGTAGTGCGGATCACGAGGCGCGTGTGTGGTGGAGATTGGGTGTGTGTGGTTTGTTGGGTAGTTTGTTAGGGGTGAGTAGTTTTTTCCATTATTATTATTTTTTTTCCATTTTCTTTAGTTATTACTGATGCATTTGCAGTTATTTGGGACAAAATTTGGTGCCCGGTATGCAATTGTCCTGAGATCGTGGCCATGAGATGTCAATCTATCATTTCATAAAAGGCCATTTTGAGATGATGTTGGAAACAGGCTCGGCAGGGACATAAGAAATATTGTCATATTCCTGACTACATTGATAGGTATGAGTAACGAGCCATGCGTAACGACCCAAGTTCGAGTTGAACATTAGGTAGCTCGAGGTCTCCTTGATTGCTTTAACTCGAGCTCGTGGAGCTTTAGCGGATGAGCTCGAAGTCGGCTCGATTAAGAAAATTTTAATTTCGAGCTCGACTCGAGTTAGCTCCATTTTCCCAAGTCAGCCGAGCTCGACTCGAGCTCAGTTCGATTGTATCACTTTGGCTGAGTTCAAATCGATATTGAGTTTGAACTCGCTTGAATAATCTTGTTGTAAAGTATACATGGGTAAAATATAAAATTTCATTTAGATTTGTGAGCTCAATAGTCCGAGTAGCAAGATATTCATGCTCAACTTATTTAATCAGTCGAGTTTGAATCTGTGCTTGAATTTGACAAGACTCAACTTTTTGTAGTTTCATAGATAGTCCTTGATTTAATCTAAAACTATATGAGCGATTTTCAAAAAATATGTTAGCTTTAGATTTGGCCCAAAACTAAATTGTGAAAATCGATATCATAAAGTTTGCATAATATCTCTTAAATATTAGAATAGTCAAGCATTTTACTCAAGACCATTAAATAATAGATGGTCTTACTTTGTGCCTTAATTATTATATGGTTAGTCTTAGATTTGGACAAAGGCTAAATTTGAAGATATAATTAGTCAAGGGTTTGGCTCTCGACAAATTATCTATTAAGGCCGATTGACGGTTAACATGTATAAAATCTAGGGTTCCAAAAAAAAAAAAAAAAAAAAAAAAAACTCACGAGTTCGAGCCCTAGCAGTGCGACTCTCGATGGCCTCGGTAAGTTTTATCACGTATCAATGATAATAATTTGAATAGTATAAGGATCACAATAGCTATGGAAGATGTTATCATGTTTAGCGATAGTCTCGGTTTATTAATAAATATTCGAAGACGGATGTTGATTAGAAAAGGCTAACAAATAGCCACACGACTCATAAAATTTCTATGCACCCTTAATAGATTAGGTAAAACTATGATTTTTATTATCGCCACCCGTTTAAAAAGTGCACTGACATTAATAAGATTATAAATCTCTCTTTACAACACCTAAAATGGTCTCCTTTTATAAAATGTGGTCTTTTCTATTTATAAACAATTTTATGAAAAATGATTATAAAAAAAATTAAATAGACCAAATATATATTCAAACTACTAATTCTGATGGCATGCTATATTAAAAGAAAATTTTTAGCACATTTTCTCATTATAATGTAATTATTAAATAATTAATTGAATATGCAGATACTTTGCTGATATGTGTTAGAGTAAGTATTAATCTGGTTGAGGTGTATCGAACTGATATCATTTAGCTGAGATGATTAAGGTTTACTAATTCTAAAATCAGCCGAGATCCTTGCTGAAATTATCTAGATTTGCTAATTTTAAGGTCGACCGAGATACGTTGAATATTATATTAAGGTCAATATCTATATATCTGAACCATCACTTAGTCGATACGTGGTCATCTAAATTCATGCTATGTCATTTAGGAATTAAGAAATAAAATATTGCAACTGCTAGAATGATTTTTAAGTTGTCTTCAACCAAACTGAAATGATATTTTTTTTCATTTCTTATGGTTAAAATATTAAATTCTTCTTTAATGAAGTAGGTGTCTAATCCCACACTACAAAAGGTTAAATTTTAATAATTTTTAAATTCACGAACTTTGATATTTTAATGGCTTATACCATATCAGCCCCTAAGATTTCAAAAATACCTGATCAGTCTTCTATTTTCAAAAACCTACAAATAAGTCTCTCAAAACTATTTGAATTTTTTCGGATTAAAAATATTTCTATACTTGTTAACAGTTCAAACACCAAAAATATCTATTTAGAAATATTTTTTGAAAAAAGTTTGAACATAAAAGTTGTAGAGCTCGTCGAGATCTACACTTCATGTTGAACATTTTTCCAAAAAAATACTTTAAAATAGGTGTTTTTGAAATTTGAAGTGTAACAAGCTCGACAAAACGAGGGCATTTTTATCGAAAATAAATCGAAATAGTAGCGGAGGGGCTGATCTGTCCAATTTTTAAACAGAAGGACTGATCTGTCGAAAGTTTAAAATGGGTGGCTATACGTCATTATCCCATATTTAACTAGTATAATATAATAAATGGAAATTGATAGCATTAACTTCGTAAAAAAGTCATCATCATGTACAAACTATCAGGTTGTTCCTGGGCGCGGGTTTACTGATTTGAGATCAGGAAATCTCCGCACCCATTGCATCCCGGTCCATATACTTTGGCACCAATTATAAAATTTTATATAATTTTTTTTAATTATTTGTTTTACTTTTAAATATTTTTATAAAATATTTACACTATAAAATTGTATATTTGATGAGAACTATAATTTTATAATTGGACATTTTATAAAAATACCAAACTGTGTACTAAATGATGATAAAATTTTATTATTATTATTTTAGTAAACTGTTTGATATTTTTACGAAAAATGCTCAACTACAAAATTATTATTTTCAATTAAAATTTATAATTTTTTAATTCAAAATATTTCGTAAAATTTTTAAAAATAGATCAAATAAGTAGAATAAAATTTTATATAAAATTTTATAATTCGTATTATTTGTGATGAACGATTGGGATGCAACGGCGCGGTGATTTCGTATTATTTCCTCTATCTTCTAGAATGTTGTTTAACAAAAAACGTTTTAAGAGACTAAGTTGGTATTTTTTCAAAATTAGCTTTGATTTTGCACATCCAAAATCCTTTTATTATTTTGGTGCTTTTTTTAAAGAATAATTGTATTTCAGCCCCATATTATAAAAGTCTCACATTTCAGCTTTTCGAAATACAGAAACGTCATTTGACGGCGTACGAGAGCCATCACGCCGGTACAAAAATGTATTTCGAAGGACTGAAATATGAACTGTTTGTTTTGAAGGGCTAAAATAAAATAATCCCTTTTTTAAAAAAAAATTGTTTCACCGCTTATTTTGTTTTATTTTATATATTTGAAGTAAACTAAAATTCTAACATTCTAAGAGCTTGCGTCAAAGTCCGACTCCTTCTACTAAATAATAATAGTAAAATTTTTGGTCAATTTCTTCGAGTACTTTGTACCCAAAAACTAGTAAGTAGGGGAAAAAAATTAGCAATAATGTCAAAAAAAATATTTCGCTTTTAAAAATTGGTACAAATTAGTCCCTAAGTTTTTTCAACTTAAAAAAAAAAAAATCTAACAATTTTTTTGACGATGTGTTTAATATTCCATACGGCTATATCGGTACTTGTTTATAGTGTTTAGGCTTGTATTGAAGGTGAGCTAGAAAGTGATCCAAACGAGCTGAAAAAGTATTTCGAAAAATAAAGTTAGTGTTTTTATTTTAGGTACTCATTTATTCATACAAGACAAGAATTTGTTTTTACAAAATCCCAAAATAACTATTATATATTTTTTAATCTTTACCGTCGAATTTGATTTATATCATATATCTCGATCGCATACTGAATAGTAAATTTTAGACTATTTCAATCAGATGTTAAAATTTTAACTTTCAACATATTTTTTATAAGTGACAGATTATCATTTTTTTTTCTAATATACAACTTCGCTAATCAACTGGCCAAAAATTGATTAATTGTTGCTATCTTTAGATAACAGCAAGAGGACCTGCTGTTTCCATGGAAATTATTGCATTTTTGGGATAGGGACACCCAAAATCAACCCAAGGAATTGAAAGAGTAATTGGTCGTTTGGATGTGGTAATTTTGCAGAACAGGGCATTGATATTCTTGTATGATATAATTTTATCTCATTTGACATTATGCATCTGATTGATGGGGACTACTTGATTCTCACAGTTCTCATTTTCCTTTTCATTATAATTATTATGGTGTTAATCGATCATATATAAAGTATATTGTGTCTTTCTTGCCAGCGACGACTGCCGACCGGCATCACTGCAGCCGTAGTTATCGTCATCGTCGTTGTAGCCGACCATGCCTTAGTTATAAAAATTCATCATACTCCACGGTGATCGCTCATGCCGGTGCTGCTGTCAATCGTCCAACTCAAGCATCATTTTTGTCGTTACTAAAGAAGAAGCATACAGATGGTGTGGTGTGGTCAGTATCTTGTAATTAATTGTGTTGGTTGCTTAAGTTGAAAGTAGTTTTTTGGAGAAATTGACTTGGAGTTTATTTTTGACTTTAGGAGAAATTCAAAAAAGAAAAGTTGATATTTGGAAACTAAATGTAAGAATTCTATTGAAATAATTTGTTACCCTGTCAGGTAATTGCCTATTATGATTTTAGAAATACTATCGGTCTGATAAAACAATCCGAACAGTATTTTTTATACCTCGGGACATAGAAAAATATAAATCAGATTATTTTTTAGATTAAGTATTCGGACCAATATTATTACCTTTTATAATTTAGAGAACGAGAATTCTTTCCATTGCAGATCCTTTTAATATTCTCTGTTGAAATTATATTTAAATTTAAAAATATAACTTAAAATAATAAAAAATAAATATATATATAAAAAATATAGACGGAATTAATCAATAGTTTCATAAAAGTAAAATAAATTATTTTTTTATGGGTTAATTTTAATATGGACTAAATTTGAATTAAATTAAATATAATTTTTTAATGAAAAAGTATAAAAGAAAGCAATGAGGTGTTGCTGGCTTTCTTAGAGTGGATCCAGACATAGTATCCTTAAATGTGTAAACTCTTACTGCTGACCATAAGTGCCCTAGAGTTACATTAGCTTGTGTGATGGGCCAACATAGGCAATTGTGGCACAAACCTAAGTGGGATACGAGACACGTACGTATGTTTATATACCAGTCTGGACCAAAAAATTAGATCGAGCTAGTCGATTAGGTCCAATCCCCTCCGGTTTAATTCTTCTGTCCATGATCCGGTTAGGCTACCTAAGATTGGTTATCGGACCTAAAGTTTGCAATCCGCTGTCCGGACTTATTTGGATTTCAGTCGGCTCTGTTCCAGTCCGATCTGGTCCATTTTGGGCTAGATGAATATGCCTACTCGTTACTATATTCGGTGGAAGCTGTGGGCTTTTCGATGCCTAACTGAATTTTAATTTGATATGCTGGTTGTTGGTTACTGTTAGTATATGCAGTACGCTCGAGCATATCAAATATATATAGAGTTATTCTTTTATAAAAAGTATAAATATTAATCTAGAATTTTAAATTTATAATTTTTTAAAAAAATATTTCTAAATGGCACTCTAAAGTTAGTTTTAAAACATTTTACGACTTTAAAACTCCAAAACACCTATTTAAAAATATTTTTTTAAAAAATATTAAATATAAAATTTATATAACTCGTCAAATTAATAACTTTTATATATATATATTTTTTTAAAAATAATCTTATATATATATTTAATATACTCGAATGTACCATAGCATATAGAATCGGTAGTCTGCCTACCTCACAATACATAACGACACCGGCGGCACGTGTTCAAATATTCTAGATTGTAATACCATACAAACGATTAGGATGTTTATTTATTTTAATTTTTCAAGACCAAGTGACGATGTATTTTGATCTATATTATTTAAAAAAAAAAAAAACTAGTTTTTCCTTTTATCATCAAATATTTATAGCAAAACATCACCTTCGTGGATAGACTCCGCCACCGTGCGCGTGAGACTTTTATCATTTATCATCCATAAAGAGATGAGTTTATTAAAAGGACCATGATAACGAGCAATCCAATTGTCACCATCCACACCGAGCATATATATATATATTATATGTCATATCTAAACCGCTCGGTCAAATGTCATATTAATTAACGTTAAGTATGACATGTGTCATTAGTTCTTACTCTAAAAAAGATATATGACATTTATATTAACTACTAAAAATATTAAAAGTCATATAATTAATTTAAAAAATATTAAAAATTTAATATTAAAATAAAATAAAGTAAAATATTTTATTTATTTTTAAAAAATATATATACATATTAATATAAAAATAATTAATAGTAAATTAACTAATAAAAATTTTAAGAAACATAATTTTGTCGACTTTTAAGAAAATAAAAATATTATCATCATTTCACATCATATATAATTATAATCAGATTAAATTTATAAAAAATAAAAAATAAAAATATTATAACGTTATACTTTATATAAACTTTATAACTAATATACATATACATATATATAGGGGTGAAAACGAGCCGAGTTCGAGTCGAGTACCACTAAGCTGAAATTCGACTCGATTGGTTTAGCTCGAGCTTGTCGAGCTCAACGAGCTTCAGAGGTTGAGCTCGAACTCGACTCGATAAATTTAAAGCTCGAACTCGACTCGAGCTCGGCTCGATGGTATCAATTGAGTCGAGCTTGAGTCAATTCGGACCGAGTTCGGGTCGATTACATGAATTAGACCAAGCTCAAGTCGAGCTAGAACTCGACTTGTTTAAGTAATTTTGTTATAAATTTTTTTGAATAAAATAGAAAAGTTCGTTTAGACTCGCGAGCCTAACGAGCCGAATAACACAATGTTCAAGTTCGGATCGTTTAATTACTCGAGCTTGAATTCGTACTCGAACTCGACTTGAGCTCAATAATAATCGAGTTCGAGCCAAGTTTAAACGAGTTCGAGCCCGAGCTCCTCACGAGCAGCTCGGTTCGTTTTCAGCCCTACATGTATCGCACAAGCATACATGATGTGCGTTGGGATGGATTCTGCCTTTTTATTTTCGATTGAATTATAATTGAACGAAAATTAATTTATCTCCAACGGAACGTGCTATTTCTAGTAGACTGCTAAATTTGTATTTAGTAATTATTATTTTAAAGTACGTGCGTGACAGCCGGAAATTTTGTTTAATGTAAAAAAAATAAACAAATATCCTATGTATATAGGACTTGTATTTTAGTCTAGAAAATTTAATAAACTATGAGAATATAAAAATTTTAGAAATTCATTTATAAGTATTTAAATTTCTTTTTTTTTTTAAATGTAGATACTGTCTTTTGAGTCTAAAAATATTTGTTTTGTGAATGTGACCTACTCTAATATCATGAAACTCAAATAATTTTAAGGTAATGCTATTCGGCCTGGCCGAATAACTCAACAATATTCCGAATATGTAGTCGTGCACCTCGAGATTGGTAAAATAGTAGATTTATCGATCCTGAAGCGTACAAATATTCCTTCGGACTGTAAAGTGTTCTAGCTGAACAGCTTTTTTAAGAATTTTATGTCTAAGCGCGATGATACTTGTATGTATTTAACAACCAATTGGATCTTATTAACTAAGTAAATCTGCCCTTGAAAAAAATATTTTTCCTACAATTAGATCTGGATTTTATTTTATTTCATCATTGACAATAGATGACTACTTTTCTCCACATATGGTGACACGTGGATAGTATAATGAGTGCCTATTTTGATTTTCATTCATATATATATATATATCAAAGTGTATAAAAATATGGGTTTAACTATAAAACTATAAAATGAAATTACAAAATTATACATTGGGCCAAATGGGTGGAGGACTAAAACTCTCTTGCCAGAAAGTTAGCCACAAAATTAATTTTAATTATAATTCAATTTTTAAAATAAACAATTTCTCGAAAATACCCGAGCTATATATATAGTTAAAATGAGTTAATTTTGATTTGACTAGGATTTTCTTGCCAGAAAGTTAGCCATAAAATGGGTGGAGGACTAAAACTTTCTTGCCAGAAAGTTAGCCACAATAATTTTAAATATAATTCAATTTTTTAAAATAAACAATTTCACCAAAACATCCACTCTCCGAGCTACATATATATATATATATATATATATATAAAATGAGAGTTAATTTCGATTGGACTTCCTGTTCTGTAGTGCTCCGTGGGAACTGGGATGCGCCGTGACATGGATAGAAGGATTTTGTCGAAAAAGTACATAATTTATAAGATTATTACAAAAGAATTTATATTTTTTAAAAAAAATTATAAAATTATTTTAACATATATATTAGTATTTATTAAAAAAATTTTGTGTAAATTTTTTTGTGTATCCTATAATTTTTATATTTAATTTTTTAAAAAAAATAATTATAAATATATATTTTAAAGTTTTAAAATTTTGGTAAGTAGTAAAAGTTTCGGTCTTAAACTATTTTTCTCGAGATATATTTTGAAAAAAAAACTTTATATAAAAATATTAAAGTACATTAAATATATATATATATATATATATTAGTTTGATTTAGTAAGTATTATTTTTGTTTTCAGCAGTTCTAAAAAGGCACTTTTTTTGGCATTATTCTCAGAAGTAAAGCAAATCAGCAGCAGTTATTGACGCTGACTTTTTGCGTTGGATGTCTTTAGTTGGTTTTCAACCTAATTCTTTCTCTATTGTCGACTAGCATTTTTCATAATTAATAGTCGGTTTTGAATATTTTCATTTTAAATACTGTCTTAAATTGCTGGTTCTGCTCTCTCTCTCTCTCTCTCTCTCTCTCTCTCCCAGGATACATATTGTATCTCTGCAAATTTCAGTCCATTTTCATGTTAACTTTCGAGGAAGAAATCACTTCCCTAGCAGTGAATCTTTAGATGTAGAAGAGGAAGCTTTGGTTATCTGTAAGTAGTTAAACAAATCTGTACTTTTGTTTTCTAAAAAGAAATGAGAACAATGAAATAATTCTATTTTCTCCGTTTATTTCATGCATTTCTAGGATTCGCATGCATAGAACTTTTTTCTCAGTTGTATGAGATATGTTTAGCTGGGTGTTTAACTTTTTGTATTACTTTTCTGCAATTTGAAATGAGGAATCAGTTGATGTTAGGTTCTATTTCTGAATCACAATAGTTTATATAATTAAAGAAATATTATGTGTTTTATGACCTTTTGTGGTAGAAATTAGGAACTTAGATCTCTTTCTTCTTTCTTTTTTTTTTTCACTTTTTTTTTTGTGACATTTTTAGGTCAATTCATTGTATCTTTTGTGTTCTTCAGAGTACCCCTAAAATGGCTTCCGGTTGCTTCCATGCATTAGCAACATTACTGACAAAGAAAAGTCGGCGATCTCTTTCCCAAGAAGATCAAGGTTGATATATAGTTCATCATCTCCAATTACATAATTATGGAATATTAAATAGATTTATCGCTACAAACCGTATGAAATCTCTACCTCTTTTATCGAAATTAACTAGGTTTACTGTTTTTTTAAAATGATTATTTTACGAGAATTACTTGCCATGAAAAATAATTCATTTTTCATTTTCAATTAATTCTTGAATTATGTATGTGTATGTTTGTTCATTAGCTTGTTTTTGAAGCTTATAGATCGAAATTTTACTTTTTCAGGACCTCCAGGAATCAAGAACATAAAGCTTTTCTCTTACCTTGAGTTGAGATCAGCGACCAATAACTTCCATCTAACCAATAAGATCGGACGTGGGGGCTTCGGTACTGTTTATAAGGTCACTGCTTGTTTCTGTTCGTCAATATCTATAACTTTCACTGCAATCAACTCACTCAAGTTCTACTGACTTGGGATGTCCATTAGACCGGAGTTTTACTTCTTGACAATACCATCGGTCCAATACAGGCCGATGAATTGTGGTTAAAAAATATATCCACGGGTGCACCGGAAATATTTCGCCTCATTATTTTAAAAAAAAAAAAAAAAACTCGCTCAAGTTCTAACTCCCTTAAGCTGATTTTTCTCTTAAAAATGTCAATTTTCTCGAGAAAATTTTAATTTTTCTGCATTCGTTGGTTGTGAACGACGCGATACGGAGATCCTACACTATATTCCCCTCTGTCATCAGCTTCGAAAAGAAGCAAAGGGAACGTATTTAAGAGGATGTCAGTTAATGACAGTAAGAACAATAATGTTTCGAAGAATAAATACCGCACGATATATATTTTTTATTTTTTAATGCAATTATTTCTCATATGATGGTCGTATAACAGGGGACTCTCAGGAGCGGAGCGGTGATTGCCGCCAAGGTACTCTCTGCAGAATCAAAACAGGGGCTTCATGAATTTTTGACTGAGATTGAAATCATCTCGAATGTCAAACACGAAAATCTCATAGATCTAATCGGTTGTTGTGTCCAAGGCGGTAATCGTATTTTGGTTTACGAATATGCTGAAAACGGAAGCATCGACCAAGCTCTACTAGGTAACGAAAATGCATGGTATTTTCTTTTTTTTTTCGATACCAATATTACGATCATAATTCGTTATCTGGCTGAACCTGGAAGGAAACTACCATATGCCTACAGCATAGAAAAAGCCACCCGTCGTCTGTAGGAGGCATGTGTGGGCAGATCCGCCAGTGTAATTTTTATTCGCGCCGGTAGGACTGAAAGTCGAACCTTTGATAGTTAGACTTTCTGAGATCTATCTTATCACTATGACACTTTTCTACCACCTTATAAGATATTTGTTTTTGCAGGTTCGAAAAGTGATAAGAGTAGGATTGACTGGCAAAGAAGATCTACAATAATCATCGGCACTGCTAGAGGTCTTTCGAACTTACATGAAGAACTAGATCCACATATCGTACATAGAGATATCAAGGCTAGCAACATTCTTCTCGATAGAAACTTCGTCCCAAAAATCGGAGATTTCGGTCTGGCAAAACTTTTTCCCGACAATGTTACTCATCTCAGCACACGTGTTGCTGGAACCACGTAAGTTCTTTTATCATTTAATGCTAGCGGATTATATTAGGATCATCAAAATGGGGCGCTAAGGCACAATTAACTGCAGGGGTTACCTCGCGCCAGAGTACGCAAAGCACGGCCAACTAACTAAGAAAGCCGACGTGTATAGTTTTGGAGTCCTTATACTTGAAATAGTTAGCGGAAGAAGTAACTCGAGAGGAGCAGTGTCAAAACCCGAGAAGCTTCTTCTAGAATGGGTGAGTTTATTAAGCTATAACTCGAACTATCAGTGATCTATTTAGTCTTATGAGTAGCGCCGTATTACGGGTTCCACCTCGATAATCTATATAAAAAAAAAATACTATTTACGGGTAATTATAGTATTTACTTGTTTCCTTTTTAAAAAGTCTTATTTTTTACTGTATGACCTTTTTTTCTTCTATACTCCTACATTCTTACTAGCAGTTGAAAATTGAAATTACATAAATAGTGGAGGAAAGATTATATGGCACACAATTATGAATATCATTGCAGTTGCATTTTAATTATTAGAACGCCGTAAACAGCTCAACTTTATTTACTTGCTGAGGTGAGATTGAGATTTATCAGTATATTTTAACGGATGGGCGACGTCTCTTTCGGGAGTAGGACATCACCGCTTGAGCTCCCGTTATACTGAATTTTTAGTCCCTCAACTTAAAAGATATATCGTGTATCTGCCTTTTTATGTCCCATATAATTCAAATTATTAAAATGTAACTCATCAATCCAAATAACCTTTTTATGCCCCCATTAATTTTGTAAATGACAAAGTTATTCTTTTTTTTTCTTGAAAAATAAGAAGAATCAATTTAACGAGAATAATTTCTGTCATTGTATAAGATTCAGAGGGTATAAAAAATATGATTTTCGGTGCCGGTCGGCATAGCCCGTGCTGGGGTGGCATGTGCTTGTTCCGGCATTTTTCGGCACAGCACGAATCGGCACGGCACGTGTCAAAAAATCTTATATTTGAATTTTTAAATTAACTTTTATTTATTAAAAAATAATAAATAAATATATATCGGTACGGTTGGCACGGCACCATCGGCACCTGTCGGAATCTGAGTTTACCGAAACCCGCTCGGCTCGGCACAGAAAACATTAATACAAAATTTCTTTTGAATCAGGAGGCGCATTTTGGTTCCTAAATCCTGCAATATTTATTTGCAACTATACATGTACGCATAGCTACTATAATTATATTTGATTACCTTTGTGGATTTAAATCTTATGGAGCGTGTAAATGTTTGCTTTACAGTCATGGCAATTATATGAAGAACAAAAACTCCTGGAAATGGTGGATCCAGATCTAAAAGAGTGTCCGGAGGAAGAAATACTCAGGTTTATTAAGGTTGCTCTGTTCTGTACCCAAGAAGCAGCAGCAAGAAGGCCGGCCATGGACGTCGTTGTACAGATGCTGTCAAGACCGATACGGCTCAACGAGAAGGAACTAACACCACCCGGTCTCTTGCAAGATTCAAATTCCACAACTAAGAAGAACTCATCATCGCAAAACTCAAATCCGGTCTCCTTATCAAATATTGGTCCAAGATGATTCTTTTCTTGGATTTTCTTGTCCAGAGATGAAATAAAGCTTACTAGTTTCTACATATATGATCATCGAGAAGGAACTAACACTACCCGGTCTCTTGCAAGATTCAAATTCCAGAACTAAGAAGAACTAATCATCGCGAAACTCAAATCCGGTCACCTTATCAAATGTTGGTCCAAGATGATTCTTTTCTTGGAATTTCTTGTCCAGAGATGAAATAAAGCTTACTAGTTTCTGGATGCATGATCATAGGGAAGGAATTAACACCGCCCGGTCTCTTGCAGGACTCAAATTCAAGAACTATGAATGACTCATCATCGCGAACCTCAAATCAGGTTGCCTTATCGAATATTGGTCCAAGATGATTATTTTCTTGGATTTTATAGTCCAAAGATGAAATAAAGCTTACTAGTTTCTGCATATATGATCATGGTTCTGCTGATTGTATATCCTTTTGTTTTTGTGTACCATTTTGTGAGAATATTTGTAAAAGAAATATCATTCATTTTTCATTTCTTTTTTTTTTTTTTTTAAATATGATTTTAGACGAAATGAGTCTCCAAACCATGTATCATAGGACGCAGATTTCCTGATTCCAAAGAATCAGAAATTCCGAAAATCACGCAGCCCAAATTCATCCATCAATATAGCATGTATCACGAGATTTATATAAAATTTTCGTCGACGAATTTTTTTTATTATTTTGTTATATTATTTGATATTTTTTGAAAAAATTTTAACTATAAAATTATAAATCACATCAAAATCTACAATTTTGTAGTTCAAAATTTAATAAAAATATTTAAAATATATCAAATAAATTAATAAAAAATTTATATAAATTTCGTAATACGTACTATATTAACGGATGAAATCAGAGCCATCCATTATCCTACACCCTCATTCTTTCGATTCGGATAGCCGCACCATTTATCATATACTTGAGCTTTTATGTCAGGCCAAGTCAGAAAGAAATATAATCATAATTTATCAAAATTGAAATGTTCTTCTGCTTGCTCCTCGGATGTCCTGCTTCGTATGTGATTAAACAGTGAATATTGGCTTTATGTTCTAAAGTATCATGCAATCCGGAGCCACTCGAGTTCGAGCTCTGTCGGCGCGGTATGATTTTCTCAAACAGTTAAAAATATATAGGGAATTTACTGTTCAGCCCCCCTAATTTTAGGGTGCCGCAAATCAGCCCCCCGAAACGCCACGTAGCGGCACGCGCGCGCCGCCACGTCGGCGGAGAAATCGGTTTCGATGGGCTGAACAGTAAAAAACGGAAAACGGAGGGGCTGAACAGTAATTTTTCCAAAATATATTAACTAATTTATACAAATTTTATAAAATATTTTTTTTTTTGGAAAATTGCGTTTCAGCCCCTCCGTTTCCCAAAATTGACTTTTCAGCCCCCCGAAACGCGTTTTTCCGCCGACGTGACGGCGCGCGCGTGCCGCCACGTGGCGTTTCGGGGGGCTGAATCGTACGACCCCAAAATTAGGGGGGCTGAAACGCAATTTTTCTTTTTTTTTTGACATTATTCCAAAAATCAAAGCAAGATGATGAATATGCGAGGTACAAATCACTAATGATTACCTCAGTGAGGAATTCTATATTAGAAATGGAGGACGACGGCCAGCTATTATGCTCATGAATGTATTTGTATGTGCCATCTTTGCGTACTTCTAGGAATAAAGAATATATTTTTAAATTATAAAAAATATTTTATAATTTAAATTGTTGAAGGGGGTGCGGGGGTCGAAGACCCCATGTATCTCGTGGGGGAGTAAAATAGACCATAGTTTGAGGTCTCTTAGGGGACGTGCGTCAGACTCTGTCCTACCTGCAATGTTGGGACCTCTTCGATTGATAGAACATGGATCGGTGCCACCCGTGGGTTTACCTGTTACGATGGTTGTTCTAATGAGAGCCGGCTACGGACAGAATTTTTTCACGATAATTTCAAAAAAAAAGAAATATATTGAAATATTATTAAAGTACAAATGCCCATAGTTTTTTTTGTTGTTTCTGTCTAAGTTATTAAATTAACTGAGAAGTTTTTTTAATTTAACAAAATGACACAGTTATATATTAAGGGCTATTTATTTTGAGTGAAAAGTAGAAGAGGGAAAAAAAAAAAGCAAAGTGGGAAGTGAATGAAAAGTGGTAAAAAAATGTTAAAGTGAAAGTGAAAAAAAAGGTATTAAGATAGAAAATGATGAGAATTTAATAAGAAAATAGATTTGAATTTTTTTTATTTACTTTATATTGTAAAGTGGGAATTTTTTTTTAATTTATTAAAATATAATTTTTAATAATAATTTAAAACTCTTTTTTTATAATAATTAAAAAATATTTTTCATAATAATAAAAAAGTTAAGTAATATTTTATTTGTTAATTTATTATTAATAATTAATAATTATTTTATTTAGCTAATATTATTTAGCAATTTTACTTATTTATATTTATAGAAAATATTAATAAATTTTCTATAAATATAACGTGGTACCAGGACTGTTATAAGATAAATTTATAACATTTGCTAGTTATAAATGTACTAATTCATTTATAATAATATATTAATATTTAATTATTTTAAAAATAATAATTATTAATAATCATTACTTAATGCTAATTATTTTTATTTTTCTCTCACTTTCTAGCTTTTGATCAGAAAGTGAAAACAAATAAAAATTACGTAGAGAAAGAAAAATAAAAGAAAAGTCAGTTTCTCACTTTTATATTTAAAGTAATAAGAAGACTGACTTTTCAACTTTCTATTTTTCATTTTTATCTTAAAGTAAATAAGAAAAGTGATTATCTAACTTTTCTACTTTTCTCTCTAATAAATAAACATGCCCTTAATCTTATCTAGAATTAAACTGCCAAAGAATTATTTTTCCTTAGTTATATTTTATAAATTTACTAAAATAAATACGATCACTAGTTGAATTGACGATCGTGTGCCAGCATGTCAATGCATTTATGCTAGCCAAGCAACATATTTTCACACGTTGTTGCTAGCATATGGTCGCAAGATAGGACGTTAGATTAAAAAATATAGTATTATTTATTTAGTTATATTTAAATATAAATAACATAACTTTATATTACAAATACACTTAAAATATATAAATATATTATTTTTATTTTATTTTTAAGAAAATTAATAACAAAAAAAAAAAAAATTTGTCTTAGACCTTGCTTGCAGTAGCCAACTCTACTGAACCAGATCGATGACCAGAAAAGGTGAATGATTGGGACAGTGATGGGCCAAAGTGGACTGGGTCCAAATCCGTCTATGAACGTCGTCTTATTTGTCCATATTTTGTACTCTGAGATACGTGCGAATTTGGTGTATGTAATATACTAAAAAATAAGGATACTGATACGAAAACGGAGACATAACACGATACCAATATAGCACACAATAGTTTTAAAAAGTAGGACACGGATAAATCTCGGACATAATAATAAAAAATATAAATAATTAAAAAATAATTTATATTAATAATTTGAATATATAAAAGTACAATAACATCTAATAATAAAATTATATATAATATAATATTTTATTACTTATAATTTTTTTAAAAAATTTAAATAGTAAGAATTTAATTTTATAATATAAGAATTTAATTTTATGGGCAAAAATTAACAATAATATAATATTAAATATATAACTATATTATATTATTTATTACTATATACGGTTAACATTATATATTATTTTATTTTAAAAAAAAATAAAAATAATTCAAAAAAATAAAATAAAATTTGGATATACATGTTAAATACTCTTGTATAGTATGTTAAATATACGTGTCCGAAATTTTTTTTATTTTTGAGTTTTTTTGGCATATCCAATGTGTCCGGTCATATTTCCGGTGCGTCTATATTGTATAAAGTAAAATTTTGAAATATCATTACTTTCTACGTAATAGATATATTTTGATTTTGTTGCGGCGGCAAAGTTGACTTCTCCATCCTTTCGTGAAGTTCAAACAAACTTTGGAATATAAAATCCGCCAGCTGTTTTATTTTAGTTGCGACACATAATCGACTTTGATGTGGTACAGCTTGTAGAAGCTGACCTGGTCAACGTTCTCATTTTGAGCAAATAATTTGGATTCAAGCATGGCTTATGGACACTTCAAAATTTCATCATGTATAATATATGTATAGTGTCTATATAGCATACTGTGATACGGTCAGACATGTGTCGGACACATCGAAAAAAAATCTAAAAAAATAAAAAGAAAAATTTGAGCACGTGTTAGACACGCCAGACATGAGTGTACGACATGCGTTTTCGAATTTTTATTACTTTTTCAATTTTTTTAAAAGAAAATTTTGTTTTTTTTTAAAGTTTTTTTTATTGTTAAACAAATAATATGCAATATATAAATAGCGGTAATATAATATACTTATATATTCAAATTGTAATTTTTTATTTTTATAATATAGTTACACTTTTTTTGTTTAAATTTGTTTAAAAGTATAAAATATTATATTATACACGAATTTTATTACTAATATTATTATATTTTAATATATTCAAATATTTAAGTCAGTATTTTTTTTAGTTATTTATTTTTATTAACGTGTCCGAGTTATACCCATATTTTACTTTTTAAAAAATTTATCGTATTTTGTGTCCGTATCGTATCGTATTTTTATACATTTCTCCGTGCTTCTTTGGCATGGCTTGATATATTAGTTGTTTCTAGAAACGTTTCGTGCATAAATTTGACAGAAAATTTTTAAAAACGGTAAAGAAGGAGGGTATCAATTAAAAAATAATTTCAAAAATAATTTTTTTACTATAACAGTTTTCGCTCTATGCATACCGAAAAACTTGTCCGAAAATTTTTAAAAACGGTAAAGAAGGAGGGTATCAATTAAGAAATAATTTCAAAAATAAAATTTTGTACTAAAACAATTTTCGTATGCATACCCAATTACTATTTTAATTCTAATAACCGTTGCCCTAAGTGGGGGTTTTGTTGGGGGAGGGGGGGAGGGGTGGTTGGGGATAATGAGTCGATCGAGTACTATCAAGCTCAAAATTAACCGTCGGCTTAGATTAGGCTCTTCGGATCTTAAACAATTGAGCTCGAGCTCGCCGAGCTATAAATAATCGACTCGAAAAATTACTATTTGAGCTCGATTCGAATTCGGCCTGATTACAAAG
Organism: Xerophyta viscosa; assembly: GCA_002076135.1. NCBI lineage: Eukaryota > Viridiplantae > Streptophyta > Magnoliopsida > Pandanales > Velloziaceae > Xerophyta > Xerophyta viscosa. The sequence goes on along the minus strand of MJHO01000039.1, from coordinate 1,302,284 downwards.
ATAATTTACTCGACATTAGCTGATATATTCGCTTAGTTTTGTATTTATCATTTAAAAACTCAAATTAATATGAATGTTAGACTCGAACCCGGCTCGAGTAGGCTTACCAATCTATTAAGTCAAGTTGCCAACTTGGCTAGATTTTAATATAATGAGAAATTGGGATTTGAAATAGAAACTGACTCAATTAGATTATAATTCGAATTAAGATCAAATGAGCTGAGCTCGAGTAGTTTGATTTGTTTTCACTCCTAATTCTAAAAGAGGAAAATAGTTACTATTAATTATTCCCAACAACTTATTCTGCATACCTAAATGGATTTTTTATTCTTTTGAGAAATATGATTAAATGGAATCATGCATTAAATCAATGGTTAAACTCTTAATTACAAACAATTGCTGCACAGTTATTTATTCTCTACGCCAAATACATGTTGCATGAATTTATTTAATTTATTATTTATTATTTTTTTAATGTTTTTCATAAAAAACATCTAGCCATAGAGTTGAATAATAAGACAAGACATGGATATATGTCTTCTTTTCTTTTTGAACCAAATATAACAAAGATATATATATATATATATATATATATATATATATATATATATATATATATATATATATTACTTTCCAATACTATTTTATTTACTAAAATTTTCTGTCTATTACCATTTATGTTTAATTCTCCAATCAATAACACAAACATTATAGCTTCATTTGTTACCTCCTATTTGGTAGGTAAAAAGAAAGGGAAATGTCTCATAGTTTATATATATTATTATTATTAATTTTAGAAAATAAAATATTAAAATAAATATTGGGCCGAATATTTGGATTCGGTTTTTATTGGGCCTAGTGGCTTTCAACCAAACTCAGAAGAACTCTGTAGGGCGCGTAATCTTGTCCGCTAAATAAATGGAAATTTAACCCCCGAAGACTTTCAGATTGAACCTCCGAATCCTTCACATCCGTCTCCATTCCTTCTTGACTACTTGCACGCGTTGTCGGTGGCAGGCAAGGCAGATCCATCATCCCCGTGACGTGACTTCGCCGGCGGGCAAAGCATTCAGGCTAGGCAGATCCACCATTCCTGTGAAGTGACTTCGCTGGAGGGCAAAGCATTGATCATAGAAACAGATCTCCCCATCTCCAGATCTCAATATAAATTTCGTATACTGAGATCTGCAACCGATGGATGGCATCTCGATTCGGGTGCCCTACCGCCACCTCAACGAGGCGGAGCTCGAGTTGATCACACTGGATGCCGCCGACGGCGGCGGCGAGATCGCCGTCGCTGATCATAACTCCAGATCCTCCGCTACTGGTCTCCCCGTATCGTCATCTTCACCGCAGTCGTCTCCGAATTCGTCATCGTCTTCCCGCGAAGCCGCGGATTCCAAGCCGCGTAGCAGCTTGAAGACGCTGGCGCTGGGATCTATGGTCGCCGCTGGTGTACAGTTCGGTTGGGCTCTACAACTCTCGCTGTTGACTCCGTACATTCAGGTATAATTCATTTAATTAGCTACTGTGAGATTTGCCTCTCGCGATGGGTGTTAGGAGATAGCGGAGGAGTGATACTTGGAGGGGAACAGACAATTATTCTAGTCACTAGTACATAACTCTAATATGTACTATTATTAATAATAGTAACAAATTGTTTCTAATTTATAGACCTTTAACCTAATCTTCTTCAACGATTAGTAGTTAAATTGCTGTTATGCTTATAATAATCTTACAAGTTATGCTTACTTGCTGTGTGTGACATGTACTAACTGGAAACTGAACTTGAACTTCCGATGTTGCTTCCATACTCGACTGTTTGTTCGGTTAGCAATTTTTGCGTAACTTCAGTTGGTTAAAACTACACTGGTACTTGCATGGCCACGTTGTCCTCAGTTCTAATCTTCTCTGTTTACTGATTACATGTAGCTATACGATGACAGCTCCTGTCGAGGAACTAATTCCGCTTGTTAATGACTATTAGCTACAATTTCTACTTCTAAGCTTTCAGAGAAAATTCTTGCATCTTCTAACACAGAATCTTATGATGTATTTGCTGTTTTATTGCAGACACTGGGAATACAGCATGCATTCTCTTCGTTCATTTGGCTATGTGGGCCTATTACTGGCTTAATTGTAAGTAAAAAGAGTTTATCGGCTTGGAACGGTTCTTTTTCACTTTGTTGAGGAAACAAATTACGGTTCTTTTTCACTTTGTTGAGGAAACAATTTTTGTGATTCCACCACTATTCTACTACAAATTAATATTTTTTTGTCAAAATATTGAAAGGATTTAGATGCTTTTTATTCATTTTTTGTCAATGCACTGGTCAAGAAGTGATATTTACCGTCAATTATTATTTTGCTGTTAAAGTCAGTTTTCACTAGCACTAAAATGATGCTTCGTCACAAATTGTTGCTTTCTCCTAATGTTACATGTGCTGATACTTTAAGTTCTGTAGATGTACTAGTTTCTTCATAAGCCGTAGACTTTTTCCCTTTCTTTTTATGTGTCATTTATTTTTATTTTCTTGAATTTGCGGGGTTTTACTGTTGTAGCTTGCTTAGTCTGTGTATGCTTAGCCCATGCATTATGGGCGTTTTGTGAACATGGCTAACTTTTGTTGGTGGCATAGTATGCTTCTTCATACTTGTCTGTTCCTTGTCAAGTTTCCTTGAAGTTCTATACCCATATTCCGTAAAAATGTTAAATCATGTTAAGATTATCATGGGTTTTCTTACTCTTTCTTATTAAGGTAAGCAAGATATTCATAGCTCTAAACTGTATGAAAATCAACGTGAAGTTGCTTAGGAATTACTTCATGTTTACTGGAAATCATCTCAGAGAATGTTATAAAACAATTTCTGTTTTATGCAGGTTCAACCTTGTGTAGGTATATGGAGTGATAAATGTCACTCAAAGTATGGAAGGAGGCGGCCATTTATATTCATTGGAGCTTGGATGATTTCTGCTGCTGTGAGTGCTGAAGGCTTTTAGTATTTGATTTCCTCTTTAGTCTTCTAATTCTGATTATACATGTCTTTTGTAATTTAGGTGACCTTAATTGGGTTTTCTGCAGACCTAGGATACATGTTTGGAGATACTACAGAAGATTGCATGTATGTTTCTCTCCTATTTGTAGATGTAATTTGAAGCATTAGATTTTTACACAATGTTTATTACAGAGTATATAAAGGTCCTCGATGGCGAGCTGCTGCTGTATTTATCATTGGTTTCTGGATGCTCGATCTTGCTAATAACACTGTACAAGTAAGCCTTTTTTTTGTTTCATCCCATTTGATACAAGCATACTGCTTAACCTGATCCATTTGGAGGTATCAATATAGGTTCTAGATTAAATGTTATGCGGTCAGCATCTCTTATAAATGTACTATAATAATTTGCAGGGTCCTGCTCGTGCCTTGTTAGCAGATCTCTCAGGTGAATTTACGCCCACTTCCAGGTTATTGCAGGATAGAGCATGTGTAGTTTTTGACTTATCCTGTAAAGGTGCTTAATGGAGATATCTTCTTGGAATACTTTTCCTATTACAGGCCCTGACCAATGCAATTATGCAAATGCAATATTTTGTACTTGGATGGCGCTCGGAAATATCCTTGGTTTCTCAGCAGGAGCTAGTGGAAATTGGCATAGGTAATTCGGAAAATGTTACTTTTAATCGGTAATTGTTGTCTTATCTCTCTCGAATGAATGATTTATGCATTTTGCACTATTTACTCTTCTTGTCCCTTTATGCAATCTTTTCATTTACATATTCAATAGATACATTTGAGAGAGATTATAGGTTTAATTCCTATGTGTTTTCAGTTTTATGGCCGAATCAATGGTAGATCATCTGAGGTTTTACTTCAAACAGGTGGTTTCCTTTTTTGATTACAAGAGCCTGCTGTGAACATTGTGCAAATTTAAAGGCTGCTTTCTTAGTTGCTGTGGTGAGTATACTTTTCCTGTATTAACATTATAGCATAATGAATGTGCCTGCTAGTTGATAATATCCGTAATGCACTTGGCTAGGGCTTGTTATACGAATAATTCTGATCCTTATTGTGGCAAACAAAGGCAACAATTTAGTATCTTAAGAGTTTTTCGGAAAATCAAGGATAAGAAAAAAGGTCAACAATGATTAATCGCGATAACTAGAGATCCTGCCAAAAGAGAACGGCTACTTTCCTAATGAAAATGAAGTTAACTAAATCGAGAGTTAAATATATTTGTATCTCATAACCATTCTAAGTTTGTCCAAGTATGATTAAACAATACCTGGACAAATGGGATGCTGACAACCAGTACACATTTCTTTTTCTTGAGTTTGCTTCTGAATGTAATCTTAAATATTAATTGCAAAGCTGCATGTGTGTCAGCGGAATGTTTGCTGCCTTTAATTTTGGTGTACAAAAGCATCTACATATTAGTCAGATCAAACCAGTAGATGTTAGATAATATAGATTTCTACGTAGGGCCAATTAAGGATATGCATTTGACTGTGATGAACTTTATTTGCTGTTATTTAATATTAAACTCTCCTTTCTTCAGGCGTTCCTTATGTTCTGTACAGCTGTAACTTTATATTTTGCCAATGAAGTACCGCTGGCAGCAAATATTGCACACCGCTCCTCTGATTCTGCACCTTTATTGAGAGAGCATCAGCAAAATGGTCATAGTTCATCAGAAGCAAACATGGTCAGGTTAGAAAATGGGCACAAGTCTGGATCACATGATGAAGGCAGAAAAAGCTCAGACAACCCTTTTGTTTCTGATGTGAAAGAGGATCAGCTTGGAAACTTCAAGGATGGACCAGGAGCCGTATTGGTCCATCTTTTAACAAGCTTAAGACATTTGCCACCTGGAATGCACTCAGTGCTGATTGTAATGGCCCTTACTTGGGTATGTAACTCTATGGTTCTGTAATTCTTATTTATATCAGCACTATAAATTATCTTCCTGTTCGTAACTTGTCCCTGTGCTTGATTCATCTGTAAGCTACTAAGCTCCTTTTAGAGAAGCTTCGCTTTCTATTTCTTTTCTGTAATTCCTGAAACACAATAAGTTTCTTTGGTGCAGCTATCGTGGTTTCCATTTTTCCTTTTTGATACTGACTGGATGGGCCGTGAAGTCTATCGTGGGAATCCCAAAGGGAACTCATATGAGGAGGAAACTTATCAGATTGGGGTCAGAGAAGGTGCATTTGGCTTGCTATTGAATTCGGTACGAAGTCACGATAAATGTTTTCCTTTTAGCTAGATATTTTCTGTTTAAGAATGCAAAAGCTAACTCAGCATATGCCATCTTATTAGGTTGTGCTTGGTGTCAGTTCTTTTCTTATCGAACCAATGTGTCGGAGAATTGGCTCAAGAAGGGTGTGGGCGATGAGCAATTTTATTGTATTTATCTGTATGGCAGCAACTTCGATCATAAGTTTGCTTTCCATCAACGAACAGTCGAATGGAATTCAGCATTTAATTGGTGCAAATAGGACAGTTAAAATTGTAGCTTTAGTTATATTCTCAATTCTTGGATTTCCACTAGCGGTAAGCATCACTTACCAAAGCTGCTTGTTGCTTTCTGTTTAAATAAGTAAATGAAAAGAAAAAGCTTATGCTATGCTGAATGATGCAGATTACCTATAGTGTTCCATTTTCAGTGACGGCAGAGTTGACAGCTGATTCAGGGGGTGGCCAAGGTTCCTCTCTCTCTCTCTCTCTCTCTCTCTCTCTCTCTTGCATGCGCGTATGTGTGCCACATGCGCACACACCTAGCTCACGTAGACCCCGTGGAATCATGCACACGCACGCATGCGTGTAGCTCACATAGAGGACATGAAATCAATTTTGTGGAAACGTCTTGCAACGTAGCCAATGTTCTGCCTTTTTATTTTTACACTTCTTATTGAAAGTATTTGCAGGTCTGGCGACTGGAGTTCTGAATCTAGCCATTGTTATTCCTCAGGTTAGGTTTCCCTTAGCGTTTTATGTGCTCAGTTCAGGAGGTGTATTTCAGTTTAATCCTATCTATGACAAAGTGTCAGATTTAGGTTGTAGTAGGATGCTGCTCATGGAGCACTGATCCCATACACGCTCCAGTGTATAGGATCAAAATTCTTACTCGTGCTGTAGAAGTAAACTTCAAAATTTTTTAAGCTTGTAAAAAATTAAAGAAAATAAATCTCAGAAGAAGCAGATCACTGAAATAAGCGAACAAACTTCCTTTTCTGCTTGTCTTCCTACCTTTTTTATATGTAAGTTCCATTGTAGTGCAAAAGAATTAGGCGAGGAAAAGGAATGAACGACTTTTGAATCGACATTATGTTTTGTTTATTTGACTTTTGGTGCTTTTCCCTTTTGTTCGTTAATTAAATGACGCTTGATTGAATTTTTATTGGCAGATGATTGTATCCCTAGGTGCGGGTCCCTGGGATGCTCTTTTTGGAGGAGGTAATATACCCGCATTCATCCTAGCATCAGCCTTTGCCCTTGTGGCTGGCATCATTGCCGTGAAGAAGTTACCGCAATTTTCCGGGACCCACAGCACCGTAGGTTTCCATGGATTTGGTTGACCTTGTTCCCATTTTACGACGTTTTTGTGACACGACCGAACCGTGTGGGATATTTTGGCCGGTATCCCACGTTCCACATATTCCATAAATTCTTTCATAGTTATTCATTTTGTAAATTTGTGGGGATAGATGAAGTAGAAGATAAGAGGATATATCTACTTTTCTTCACCTTGTATAAGAGAGAGAGAGAGAGAGAGAGAGAGAGAGAGAGAGAGAGAGCATGGAGATAAACTTATACACCTGTAACATATTCTTATAGCAGAAGCCAATTTTTTTTTTTTACTGAAACAACGTCGTTGAAGTCGTTGGTGCGGTTCTGCCTCTCAGGAGAAACATCTTGCGAAATGCTTTTTGTGAAATTTCTTATGAGAAACTTTTAAATTTAGAGACTGAGGTCCAAAGATCTAAATATATTGTACTTAGGTTGACTTGTTAAAAATATTTACATTTAGGTCCAATAATTTTGCAGAAAATCCTTCGGAAAAAGTGTCAAAATTTATTAAAAGTGTTATAAGCTATTAAAAGGTATTAAAGTGTTATTTTTCAATACAAAAATGTTAAAGAATAAAATCAGAGGTGTCATGATATCAAGGTGTCTACACAAATTCGTTAAAAGGTATTATAAATGCATTAAAAAGTATAAAAGGATTAAAATGCAAAAATATTTTTTGTTAGGATAAAGAGAGATTGCAGTGCAATTGTCCACTAAATTTATGGAATTCTTTTGGTTAGCTTTATATAAAAACAAGGGGTGCGTTAAAATACTATGTATAATTCCACATTGTAAAAATATATCATTTAATTCAAAATGATATTTTTATGCACATGTGACTGCGAGAAATGATAAAATTGTCTCCGATCTTTAAAAAAAAAAAGAATAATTTCATCATTTTACTTAGTCAGGGGGTGTTCGTATAAAATGTTTTTTTCGAATTAGGGATATAAAAATGTAATTTTGAATTATGAGATCATACACAAATACCCTAGGAACGCTCAAGTTAGTACTACAAAATCGTTTCAAACTTCAAAAGTGCTTCCTCATCACCTTTGGCAGTTCTTATATGTTATTTATGGATGACTCGTTCATTATTATTTTCTAAACTTCTGTTATGCTCGTTGAGATAGATAGTAATTGAATGATTGTCATCTTATTCCAATAGTTTGCCGGAAATTATTATTATATTATATTATATACATATTACTAAAACGAACCCCCATATTCACTGTAGATTCTACAGTGTCCTTAACTTTACAAAAAAACCCGAATTTTTAAAAAAAATTGATTTTGCACCGAACAAAACACCTTGTTTAAGTGTCTTCTCGAAAAAATTTTAAGATGAAAGTTGTAGATCTAGACGAAGGCTACAACTTTTGTGTTTTAAGTTTTCCGAGAAGAAGTTTTTAAATATCTGTTTTGGAGTTCCGAAGTTTGACGGGCTAAAACATAATGTTTAAAAAACTTTGGGTTTAAACGCAAAATTGGATCAATTAAAAATAATTTTTAAATTCGCAAAGATTTCGGACCCCAAAATACTCATTTAGAAGCATCTTCTCGAAAAGTTTTCAACATAAAAATTGTAGATCTCCTTAATATCTACGAATTTTATATTAAACATTTTTTCAAAAAATATCTCTAGTTACATGTTTTATACGTCTAATTGTAATAAAATATGATATTATTTCGTTTCGAATCAGAAAGTCTAAAAACTCTTATTTAAAACTATTATTTTAAATTTTTAACATAAAAATTGTAGATCTTATCATAATCTATAATCGGAAAAAATCATTCATCAGGGGCCCTGACGGCCCTGATACAATCGGGGCCGTCCGCGGGCCCTTGGGATGTGTTTATACACATTCCGAGGGGCCTCGGACGGCCCGATTACATCAGGACCGTCAGGGGCCCTGATGAATAGCATGCCTCTTTATAATTTTAATATTGAAAGTTTTTTAAAAAGTTATATCTAAATATATATTTTATACGTTTTTGCTTACCAAGATACGATTTTATTTTGTTTTAAATACGTTAAAATTTTTATTTTTTATTTAAATCCGTTAAGATTTCAGACCACCAAAATACATATTTAGAAATATTTCCAAAAAAAAATTCAACATAAAATTTCTAAAAGTTATCAAAAATTACGATTTTTATTTTGAATTTTTTCCAAAATTTATTTATAAATATAAGTTTTTTACATTTTTTCATACCAAAATAATTTTATTTTTCTTGAATCCATTAAGTATTCGGAAAGTCTGAAAATACTTAATTAAAAATATTTTTTCACTAACCACATAAAAATTATAGATCCAATCAGAATTTATAATTTTTATGTTTAAATTTTCTTTTTAAAGTTATCTATGTTTTGTGTTTATATGTTTTGTGTTACGCTTATCGAAATAGGGTTTAAAATATATAAATTTTAAGTTAAAAAAAGTTCAAATAACAAATTTTGTTTTATATCTTTAAATTCATTAAAATTTCAGATAAAGATATTTATATATAAATATTCTTCAAAAAAAATTCAACATTAAAATTTTAGATCCAGAATCTACAATTTTCATATTTAAAGTTTTCCAAAAGTTATCTCTGCATATATGAATTATATGTTTGTGCATATTAGAATACGATTTTTAAATATGTTACGACTTTTTTTCTTTTTTGGTAATAAATTTGTTACGAATTTGGACCTACAAAATATTCATTTATAAATATTTGTTTTAAATAAATAATAAACTTTCAACTTTGTAAAAACTTTCAGCAATAGAATTTTAACATGAAAAATTTATATCTCACTACAATATTCAATATTATCGTTAAAAATTATTTTTTGAAAAGATTCTAAATATATGTATTATACGTTCAAATATATACCTAATGTCGATTTCTTCCCTTTTTAGAATCGTTAATAATTCGGAATACTAATTTTTTTTAAAAAAAGTATTTGTACTTATCATAGGAATATGAAAAATTGCAACATAACGCGCATTAATATTATTTTATATATAATAACTTATATTTAGCAGTAACTGTGTGAGGGAACAACGTGACCGCAGAATGCGCGGATAAAAATGCTTGTATATTGCCTATATAAAATACAAGGCCAACATAACTACAACATTGCTTCTTTTTTTTTTTCTTTTTTTTTGAAAGATGGGTTAAACTAATCTGTTCAAGAACAAGAGCTAAGAAAAAAAACAGCGAGAAAAGGTAGAAACCTAAGCATATTACAAAATCTTCGATATATGCGTACGAAAATCGAATATATAAATTAAACCTCGAAGAGTCATGCAACAATCCATTTTTTCAAGAGCGACAGATCTAAATCTTCATCGTTATAACTTTTCATGTTAGATAAATATATCTTCAGTAATGCAGAAGCTCGACGTAATGGCAGTGAGAACAAAAGCATCGTCGACTTCATACGGAGATCACATTTAAGTTGTGTGATATTTTTTATCCTTAAAGGTTTGAACCCTTGAGCGTAAGCATCGTATAAACTCAAGTTCGTAAACATTACAGGTGAATTCCTTGATTTCGACGCGATTTATGCTGCGATCGCGGCATTTAATCTGCCAAGCGCTTCAAATACTGTGATTTATAATCGGTTAGGACAATTTAAGATTATATTTAAACTAATCTAAGTCGTCTCTATTAATCTTAGCTTCTGAATAAGTAGAGATAAAGGGATTCACCAGTGATGTTCACGAACCTGACATCGTAAGATCGCTTATGCTCAATAATTCAAACCTTGGAAGGATAATATATCACACAACTTAAATGCTAACGATCTCGGTATGAAGTCGACGATGCTTCTGTTCTAACTGTCATTATTCTGAACTTCTTCAATGCTAAAGATAGATTTGCCTAAGATGAAAAAAGTAACGATGAAGATCTAGATCTGCCACTCTTGAAGAAATGGATTGCTGCAGGACTCGTCGAGGTTTAATTCATGTATTCGGATTTCGTATGTATATATCGAAGAAATGGAAGTTTGTAAAAGAGTTGTTAGAAATACATAATTGGCATAAGGATGTTTCTAATTATTTAATTTGGCAAAAATGTTTTCTAAAATTTTATAATAACAAAATTATCCTCAAGAATTACATACTAATAAATACATGAATTAAACCTCGAAGAATCATACAGTAATCTATTTATTCAAACGCGACCGGTCGAGATCTTCATCGTCACAATTTTTTATCTTAGGTAAATCTATCTTCAGCATTGCAAAAGCTCGAGGTGATGGCAGCGATAACAGAAGTCTAGCCGCATCTAGGCTGGGATCGTTAGCTCTTAGATTGTGAGCGACAATGCTTATATTGTCACTGTCATTGTTCCAAACTTCTGCAATGCTGAAGATAGATTTTTCTAAAACGAAAACAAAGTAACGATGAAGATCTAGATCTGTCGCTCTTGAAGAAAAAGGATTGCTGCAGGACTCGTTGAGGTTTAATTCATGTATTCGGTTTTTATTTTTATCTAGTCTAAGCCTAAAGCCCTTTAATGCTCGCCTTTCATTGCACTCGTCCCATCATATGAGACAGTAGATGCTTAATTAGTGATATCAAGGTGTCGGCGACGCAACGATGGTACATCAAACTCGGACTTCATACATGCATTGCACATTCAATTGAACTACCCCGAATTGTTGCGCCACCACTATTTATTAGCATACGCTATTTTTGAATATTTAAGGAAAATGAGTGAAAATGGAATGAAATTTGAAGGAAAAAAGTGGAAGGTGAAATATTTTATTTAATTTTTATCGTATTGAATGGAAGGGAACAAAAAATGAATTCCTTTTCAACTTCGCGATTTCGACTCAGTTAATATTTTTCTTTCCTAATCAATCTGGAAAAGGAAAAAAAAAAAAAACATTTCTTTTAATTTCCTTATCTTCATCTTGCTCCATAAAGACAGTAATTATCTAAAAAGTCCACTTTTGATTGGACCTTCCAAATGTTATTTTAAAATTATAAAGCATTTACTATATTAAAAACTAATTTAGATATAATTTAGTATTAATATCTAAAATTCCCATTCAAATTAAAAATTGAGTGTTTCAATTAGCGGATTTTAAACTTCATTAAACTGTTAAAATTCCAACATTTAAATCGCAAATATATCAATTTTTTTATTGTATAAAATGATAAAACTATCATTATTTTTTTTCTTGAAAGATGATGATATTTGAATTTATAAGAGCATTTTCGTATTTCAGACAGTTAATAGGGACATAAAATGTCATTTTGAGTTAGGGTCCACATTTTTGCAATTTTAATTGTTAAATTTTTAAAATTTAAAATGTGAACATATCAAATTTTTCTTATCAAAATAGCGTTTAAAAGATAATGAGCTAGATCATAACTCCAAATATGAAAAAGTGGACAACAGTGACCACATTTTGTGGCACGTTGCGATGTTCAGTGGCGGATTCACTGTGTTAGCAGTGGTGTCGTATTGGGCGCGAAGCCGAGTGGTTGGGCTGGGTAACCTCGCGGGTCGTGGCGCGAGTTCGAATCCCACTTGGCTCGTTTGTTTCTTTTTCTTTTTAATAGGCGTAACCAGTTAACCAACCTAACCCTAAGGGGCTGTTTACTTCGCGCGGAAGTCTGAGAAGTGAAAAGTGAGAAGTGAGAAGTGGGTGAACTATGAGAACTGAGAAGTGGGTGAGAAGTGGTGTTTTGAGTTTCTCTGTTTACTTGGGATTGTGAAGTAGAGGTTGGAAGATAGTTTCTTTGTTTACTTGGGGTTGGAAGTGAGGGTTGAAAGATTTTTTTTTTATTTGGAATTGGAAGTAAACTGAGACATAAAAAATATATTATATTTATTTTAAATTTATATTTAAATATTTATATTAAATTATATATTATATCCTATCTTTTGTATGTATCTCTTATTTAATATCTTAAATTTATATATTATAACATATATATTATATTACACAGGATATGTTATATTATATATTTTTTTATTTTATATGTATTAAATATATATCAAATAAATTTTATATTTTTGAATACTAAAAATTATAAGAGATAAGTTCTAAAAATTGAACACAACAAGTATTGAAAACAAAGACTTTGTGTTGAATAAAAATTTACAAAAGATTTATTATTACATATACATGTAAAAAAATATTACACATTGTACAAGTATTTCAACCATTGACTACAGTGGTCGCCAGAGGAAAGAGAAGAAATTGCGAGAACACAACAGAACTCACGCGCGGAAGACAAAACGAGTTCGCCCACTTCGCAGCTTAAAAATTTGATTTTGCACCGGCTAAAACATTCATTTATAAGCGTCTTCTCGAAAAACTTTCAACATAAAAGTCGTAGATCTCGATAAGAGATACAACTTTCGTGTTTTAGATTTTTAGAGAAAACGTCTCTAAATAGGTATTTTGTAGGTCCGCATTTTGACAGGTTAAAATGTAATTTTTAAAAAACTTTGGGTTTTAGTGCAAAACGCAACTTGCCACCGCCTCTGCCGGTGACTGTACGGAGAGGATTTTTTTAAAATATTTTTAAATTCGTCAAAATTTCGAGCCTCCGAAACACTAATTTAGAAGCGTATTCTCGAAAATTTTTCAACATAAAAATCGTAAATCTCATTAAAATTTACAATTTTTATGTTCAAATTTTTTTAAAAACTATTGGCCCTAATGTGATTTTGATGATAACAAAATAATAAAAAAAGTATTACAAATGAGTTTGTTAAAGATGTAAAAATGTAGGTGTTGAATGGAGTTAAAATTGCATATAATGAAGTTTGATTAATATAGTCCATCCGATATCTACTCACTTATCAAGGAATATCTTTCTCATATGACATCCAAATGATACAAAATCAGTGGCAACTGAAAGAGGACTCATATGGCTTTTCAACAATATATAATATATGAGATTTGGATGAGCGTACTAGTCCCGGTGAATTTTCGAAGTTGAAAGCTGACAAACAATCTAGCACCTTGACAGCACTATAGTATTTGTATTATAACTTTTTGTAGGAAGCTCCAAATGGAGTGAAACCACTTCCATATGAAAGAAGACTTGAAGACCTTTCCAACGGTATGTGTTTCATCCAAAACGGATAAGAAATGAGAGAGAACGAGCTAAATGAAGTTGACTGAAGATGAGCTGAAACTGCTATTACAGAGCAGAATTTCGGTCGACCGTTAGTTGCGCAGAACTAGCCGTTAGAGATGATTTTTGAAGTGTATATATATACATCCAAGCACTCAAACGGTAACAACTCTCATGCACTTCATTGGAGACCTGTTTTAGAGTGAAAAGAGCATTTCTAGAGCCCCCAAAAATTATTCTTGAGCTTTAACTTGTTTATCTTAATTTTACCCTTAAATCTCTTGCCTCTAAGAGTTAGATCATTTGAGAGATTTGTATTTGGGTTTTTGGGTTCTTTTCTCTTTGAAGAAAGATTGTAAAGGTTGTTTGGTGAGCCTCAAAACCAAGAGTTTAAGGGTTGCTTGGTTAGCCGCTAAAACCAAGGAATTTCGGTTATCGCTAAGCCCGGGAAAAGCGAAGTTGTAAACGGCTTGATCAACGCCCGGAAGTTGATCGTCTAGTAGAGAAGTCCTCGGAGGAGGCAAGAGAAGTGGACGTAGGCGGGGTTTCGCCGAACCACTATAAATCCGGTGTCGTATCTCTTTCTCTCTTGCTTTATTTTCATATACTCTCTAGACGCATGCGTAGGAATTAATTGTTCTATCCTTATATGCATTTGTGTCTAATTTGTATAAGAGCTAAATTTGCTTAGATTGAATAATCACTTAATTAGCTTAAATTTTTATTATTACCCAATTCACCCCCCTCTTGGGACCCAACAATTGGTATCAGAGCTTGGGCTCTTGATTCGTATACTTAACCGTATAAGAGTTAAGATCCAAAGAACTAGATACATATATATATATATCTATGGCTTATGAGGGGAGTAGAATAGTTGAAGGCCGCTCATTTACTCGGCCTCCATATCTTGATGCCAAAAATTATGGGATTTGGAAAATCAAGATGAAAATATTCATTCAATCCCAAGACATCATGTTATGGAGGATAATTGTTAAAGGCTTTAATTATCCTACTAAGGAAGTGGATGGTAAAAAGATCCCCAAGGAAGTGGATGGTTCCGCGAGTTTCCGCGGCGAAGTAAACAGCGAAACTGTGTTCTGAGTTCCGAGTTCCACGAGATCCACCAGTTCCGCGCGAAGTAAACAGCCCTAAAACTATTTTTTCCCAAATCCACCAGGCTCGCAGTCGCCGCCCCCCGGCTGTCGCTGCCCCCCCAGCCACTCCGCCTCCGGCACTCGCCCCCGCCGCCGCTGCGGCCAGCCGCCCCACTACGGCTCGCAGTCGCCTCGCCTAGCCGCTGCCCCCCGCCCTCGTGGCCCGGTCCCGTGCGGCCGCTGCCCCCCAGCCGCCGCCAGCCACTACACCTCCAGCGCTCGCCCCGCCGCCGCAGTGGCCAGCCCCCCCCATCACGGGCTCGCAGTCGCCTTGCCTAGCTGCCTGCCCCCGCAGGCCCGCGCCCCTCCTGCCGCTCACCGCTGCCCCGCCGGCCGCCCCTCCGGTCTTCGCCTCCGGGCTCCAGCACCTTAAAGGTTTAAATCCTTCTCTCGTAGTCGTCTCTCTTGATTCTCGAAATCAATCAGATATCTCTCGCTTTATTATCTTATGTCGTAGTGTTTTTTTAGTAGTTAAAGTCGATTAATACTTTGTATTGTGGCACCACTGCAATAAAATCCTGGATCCGCCACTGGCGATGTTGAGGCCCATCTTGCATTGACACAGATCACATATCCCTGATATACTGATAGAAATAAAATAATAATAATAATAATAATAATAATAATAATAATAATAATAAGATATTTTAGTTTAAGATATCATAAGTGAACATTCTTTTTTAAAACGTTAATAAAGAGATAAATATTTTTTGTAATATAATTAGATGAATATTTAACAAAATAATTAGAATAAATTAACCAGCCCTTCATTCAGAAATCAGTCCAGCCAGCCCCTTCATGCTCTTCGTCACTCTCTCTCTCTCTCTCTCTCTCTCTCTCTCTCTCTCTTCTTTATTTTTGCTACTGTGAATGTGTCTGGGTTGTATCTCGTGTATGGATGAAACCTCAGAAACAACCATTGAAACAACAACCTCATAAGTCATAATACAGAACAACCATTTTACACGAAAAAAAGAGGACCTCTTCTGCAGATTCCGACACAACAATGCCTAGGAAGTACGGACACGAACACATGTATAGGAACACGATACCACACAGAGACGGGACACATACGTTGTGCCGGACGAAACTTTAATGTGTTTGTACTTCCTGGACAATAGCTATCTGCGCAATGTGAAACCTAGCGATCCCTTCACAATCTCAAATTCTTCCGTTCACGTCACTTGATCATCTACTCAGGTTTCCAACCTGCATCCACGAGATGATCATTCCCCCCTCAGCGGTCTCTGAATCCAGGCAGCTACGGGTGGGATCATGGGAGACAGTCAAGGATGACCTTTATCTTGACATTGATCATTTTTATGAACCTATAAGGCGTAAGTCGCTGCGTGATAAGCCTAGTGACACTACAGCCCTACTAGCCTCACACCCGCAAGTAGATTGCTCCCGCAGGGGTGCAAAGAAAAATACATGTCCCGCGCGCCGACTGATTTACCAAAAAATTTACTAAACTCATTGGGTTTAATGGAGGCCTAATGGACATTAACCGCCCACCACCGCGGTTACCATTCTTTGGCTTTTGATCTCTTTCCCTCTCAACCAGCAGTGCTCTTCGCCTCTCTCTCTCTCTCTCTCTCTCTCTCTCTCTCTCTCATCCGTTAATTGGCTTTGCCAGCTAGCGATTTATCGCCGTCAAGCGCCGCCCCGGCGATGGATCCATTACCGAATTATTAATTTATAATATTCTTGAAAAGTAATGCTGGGAGTGTTTTTGATTCTTTGCTGGCCTAGCTATCTGCTTGAGAACTATTTAAGCAAGATTCAGGTATAATTTGGCCTAGCTAGGGATTGTGCAAAGGCTCTACTATTTCGAGGACAGTGTTTATTTATTTCTTATGCAGTGGTAATTTGGTACTATTTGGAAGTCTTCTTGTTGTTTGTTTTAGTTGAGGCTTTTGGATTTGTGGACGTGTAGCCTTACAGTTCATGTTTTCTATGATTATTAACTCAACCTTTGCATCTTTTCTGGTTACCTTATTAGATCTTCTTTGAAATGTGCTAATCATCTCAAAGTTGCACTGGTAAAACCATGACATTTAAAATTTTCGCCTTCTTTTAAGATTCTAGAATGGTTTGGATTATTTTCACCGTTGGATTGGCCTTTTGGTGGGTGGCTTCACTGTACAGAGTCTTAATTTCTTCATCTTGCCTGCCATCAAAACCAGAATTTCTTTCTACAGGTTAGAATCTACTTTTATGGAGCCAAATTTTGTATACTATTGCTGTAAACTTTGTGATTGTTAAAGTAGATGTGGTTGAATATTAACATTCACAAAGGTTCTGGAGTAGCGGGCAAAAAAAAGAGTGTAATGCTGGTTGTGGCGCATCCAGATGATGAGTCCATGTAAGTTGGATTAACCCTTTTTTTCTATTTTTCCTAATTTGGAATTTTTATTTAAGCTCAGTGTCAGACTTGTATTCTAATGTGAATCTTCAAAGATGCAATGGAGTTGTACTACTTTTTTATTTGTGATAGAGGACAGGGGTTGAGCTAATGGTAGCTAGAACCGCTTTGATTGTTGTTTTTTGTGCTTTTATTATTCCACCAAGCGTTGGCAACGAATGTGAAGCCTAGGATGATGAAAATGGGATGATGATGCTAGTTGGCTAAGTTCTGTAATGAAGACAAATTCCTTTAACCTTGACAAACAAAGTTAGATGAATTGACATGAAGTTGCTAATACTAATTGAACTTATACTATAGCATTGTTTCTAGTCCATTAGATAAAGAAGCATATGCCTTGAATGGCAGCTATTGTAGGCATAGAAAGGCATCAAAGATGCTGCATTTGGTGGCATCATCTACCATCCCTTGTTTTACAGTATCCATATTGGCCGATACGAATTTGAGCAGAAAATTGGCTTTTGATTTTTTTTTGAGACTCTTCGCAGGTATCGAATATGCACCAATATCAGCTGATAAGGACTATTTAAAAAAAAAAGGTGTAGTAGACCAGCCTTTTTTCCATTGACACCTATACCAATAGTGACACTGATTCTGTACCTTGTACCCTCCAAATGGAAAATGATGAAAGAAAGTAACAATATTAGGCAAATTATATTGTTGAGGTGCCAATATGCCAGTTTTCTCTTTTTGGTTTGTAGATATCATGTGGAATTGTCGATACCGATAAACTATAGTTGATAGCGTATCGCTGATGTTACAAATGTTGTAGATATGGATTTTGATCCGATATATCGCCGAAAGAATCCGGCAGACATTGTATAAAACATATCCGATACCAATCTCAAATCCAATATTGCTAAACCTTGCTAGAAACTCATTGTGACTTTGTGAGGAATGTTGTGTCATATATTTCCTTGCTCTTGATCTCGTCGTTCGATTAGTCCAACTATTTGGTGTATAGATCTCGTCGTTAGATTAGTCCAACTATTTGGTGTATGTATCATTATATTCATTAGAATGTATTTAAATCAAAATTCCACTTGACATCCATTGACTTTTTAGTTTGATTGGATCTTTTAACTTTTTTTGTTAGAGTTCAATTTTGTAGGTGCATATTTGGGTTTCATCCGGCTACTGTAAGAAGTAATAATTGTTAACAACATCAATAGAATTAACAAAATAACACTCACTCGAATACAAAACGATATATGTTTAGCAGCAGAAAGCGAATGGCTTGAACCAATGGACTGCTCAAATTTGTTCTCAACAAGGACTCAATTTTATCAATTTGTGGAATTGAGTTGAACAATGTGTAAAAGATGGGGTTTTTATTAAGAGTTGCTCAAATTTTTTATGCTATTGTATATCTTCTTGGTGATTTATTCGATGAACGTAATGCTAGGAGTTATTGAACTATCAATTTTTTGGTTGATTATTTTTCCCAAAAACGTGATTGACAATATCTGATTATTGTACAAAAGGTGAAGGTTTATACACAGTGCAAATTAACACATCTCAAAAAATCACATGCTTAATGTAAATCCAAAGAATATTGAACGTCTGGTTCTGATGTTCCATAGTGACAGTTTTTCAATTATACATGTGGAAGTTTTGAACTCTAACTTCTTACGTTCTATGAGCAGGTTTTTCACGCCAACTATCCTCTTTTTGCTTTCGAAAGGACATATTCTTCATATATTGTGCTTGTCAATCGGTATGGCATAATAATTCTACATATTTTAAGAATGCTCCCTGTGTTAGTTTATAAGCAGTTTCTTTTTTTGTAATTAAGCTATTCGTCTAGCCTTCTCATTTACCTTCATGTATGAGTTTACCCTTTGTTATAGTAAATCAGTGGAACTATACATTGTAGGCTTTATAATTTTATTCCGTAGAGTATAAGGTTTTAAGGTTTTATAAATCATTTGAAGGTTTTAAGGTTTTATTCCATAGAGCATAACGGTAATTGCAAAGCTCATGAACTTCTGCCACATATCAAATTTTGTTTATGGTCGTACATTTTTGTTGGGTTTAGTTCAAAGGGTAATGCTACAGAACCCGACCCATTAACCCGATTATTCGTCCGAACGCGTGCTAAACGCGTTTCACCACGTGGCTAAACGCGTTTCACCACGTGGGGAAATGCGTTTCCCACGCGTTCGGGCGAAATTCAGGTTAATGGGTCGGCGGTTTAGCATTTTCCTAGTTCAAAACACCTTTGTTGCTTCCGTCATGTCTTGATTCTTTTGAGCGTAGTAGGATATCATCATCATTGATCTTGCTTGTCTCCTATAATGAAAAAGGCTTTACTCCATGAGGCTTAAATCATGTGAATCTAAGGCTGATAGAGTCAATAAACATGTTACTTTTACTACAGAAACTGGCCATAGATGTTTCCAGTAGTAACTTGAACATATTACTTTGTACATTGCTGCTATTGATTGTCGCGACATATGGACAATTCAATAAGTCTAAGTGGAATTGAGTTCTTGTTCTTAGGCAACTCACATTTAGCCATTGATTGTGTTTGTGGTTTACTAACTCTGTGTAATCCTTCTGGAATGACGTATCATACATTGTAACCTCCAACCCCAAAATTTAGGTAATGCTGATTTCAAGAATGATCGTCGCAGGGAAGAGTTATATCGGGCATGCGCCGTGCTCAAGGTGGTAATGAATTTCATCCGATCAGTAGAAAATTAAAATGATATCCTCTTACTAAGCTTTTTGCCCCTCATGATGTGATATTATAGGTTCCCCTTGAGCAAGTTAAGATTTTGGATCATCCAGAAATACAAGTGAGTCTTTTTACCAGCATTGTCTCTGTACAACATGAGCTTGTTTAATTCTTGCATTTCTTCTTGTGTAATGTGTAGGATGGATTTGATAAGAAATGGGATCCACAATTGTTAGCAGCAATTATTGGAGAGGAAGTCAAATTGAAGGCCATTGATACAGTAAGAATTGTTCAAGCTAGCCAACGATGGCAAGGATAATTAATGTATATAAAGATTGTGAGATTTTTTTTAGAAAGACTCACTTGTATTTGTGGATCTTAAATCATGTTCTTTTCCTCTCATGTTCCAGCTAATTACATTTGACAAATATGGAGTTTCAGGCCATTGCAACCACCGTGATGTTCATCATGGAATCTGGTTAGTTCATTTCTATCAGAAGTAGTGTTTTTGAAGAAAGTATTATTTATGTTTTATAGGTCTCTTGTATCTATTTCTATTCGTCCCAGTCATAATTTGTCTTGTCAAATCTTCTATAAAGCAGTTCCCCAATCTGTGCCACGAATATCAGCATACCTTTATTGGGTATAACACGTTGCTTCTAATAGACATTTGTCGATTTTTCTTGTTTTTCAAATGCACAACATTTACATACCTTTTCATATGGAGTGCCATTGGCATAAAGCAAGTGTAAGATAACAGGTGGTAAAAGTCTCAAGTACATTCACTGTTTGGCTGAACCTTATAAAGTCTTGCCATCAATTATTTCTCCTCAGAATAAGGATTATTGGTGAGTCATTCACAAGAAAAATACCTTAACCACAGCATTCATGTTAGGAAGAATTAATTTCAATGTATGTTCCACATTTTTCACTTGATTACATCTAGAATAATATGCTTCCATTTGCTTGTATTTCTATTTAGTGTGACATGATGGACATTATTTCTTGTTCATTATGCACTATTAATAATTAGTTGGAGTGCCATGCCTAGTGCTTTTGTTCTTTAGATGAAAATTCTCCGACAATATACACGTTCAATTCTAGGTTATATTTTTCGTTCAGAAACATTTTGGTGAAACTTATTGATTAGCAGTAAAGCACGTTCCTGAATCCTGCAGCATTGACTATCTCAAGCTGAATGTTTTGTTATCACAGATTCACAGTTTAGTTTTCCTTTATCTGGTCATATTACCGAAACTCTTGTCTTGTATATCAACGCCACTTTCACTTAAGACTCATGTTTCTTATAGTTGAACTAGTTTCGTGTTATTTTAGGATTTTTTTTTTTTCCGCTGTCTATTGTTAATACTTGGCCAATCAAAGTTTCCCCATCATAAATTCATCATATTCTTGCCAACAGTACACTCCTACATGAAGATTCAAAGAAGACTGTTGAAGCATGGGAACTGGTATGCTCTTTGTCGTCTGAATGTTACCGCTTTATGTAATTGTGTTTTACCTCTACGCCAGTGATTATCTCTCCTGAGATTCAATGCCTTCAGTGATCTCCATCTATACTGAAGAGTATCATTTATATTTCGTATATCTATTACTGCTTTTAGTAATTAAATGTCAAGTCCTATGCAGCTACCAAGCCATGCAGCCGATTTTTAGATAATCGTATGCCAATGCCAACTAAAAATGCCTTTGAATATGATATGGTTTATGATATCTTCTTCATAGAAGATTCAAGGATTTTATCATTGTTATAACCTGACTTTAGGTGGAAGAGTTCACAGTTGTAGTATTTTCCTGCTTTTCTTTGTGTCTCTATAAAAATAGAATAATATAGAAATGTTCAAATTATAGATAAGAAGTTTGGTTGATGAGTCACAAATAGGAGAATGATTGAACAAAGGTTGCAACATGGAACTGAAATTTCTGAAGATCAATTTTGAGACCTTTAATGGAAAGATATGCGGAAAAGAAAAGAAGTTTTTAATGATCTTTATAAATCTTGAGAATCCGTACAATAGGTGACTAAGAGATGTAATTCAGATGGTTTTAGAGAGAAAAAAGCGCCTATGGATTAAAACCAAGTTATTCAGAACCTGTAATGAAACAACTTAAACTAGCCAGACAATTGGAGTGGTATATACTGAGTTTCTATTATGGTATGATTGTTCTACGTTCATCATAGTCTTACTCTGAGATTTTGTTATAGATGAACTTACAGAACACATGTGGAGTGATATACCCTGGTTTATGCTTTTCATAAGTTATATATCTTGCTGGCTGATGGAGCTAGGGCAGGGATATTGAACTTTTGTCATTGAGAGACTTTGGATTTCAAAGACTACCATTTGAGTAGATTTGAGATAGAATATATGAAATGGATATCAGTAGGTAAATATTAATACCAATAATTAGGGTGTGAATCTTGAAGATAAGCCGATTCAGGATGGTGATTCTTTAAATATGTTGTGTCATATACAAGATTTTCCCTCTGTGCCTGTCCGAGAACGCCAAACACAAGACTTACCCAGCGTACCTACCTATGCCGATAATAAAATTTGTATTTGATATTTTATATTTAAGAAGCAAAAGAAAAAATAAAAATCGTCTCTCTCTCTCTCTCTCTCTCTCTCTCTCTCTTGCACTGCTCTCTTTTTATACTTGTTCTAGGGGCTCTATCTCTCTCGACCTTGTCTCTCGTTAATAGATTTCTCGGCTCTTTCTCAGCCAAGAGATTATTTTTTAAGAGAGAAAATGAAGTATGGTGATGAGGGCGGGGGAGGTGATAAAGCGGTGACAACAAAGGCCGCTGGTGATTGGTATTACCTATTCAGTTTCTCTCTTCTCTTTTCATTTTTTCAAAAAAAAAGGTAGTGCCGGCCATTTGTGTGCCGGATCCTGGTGTGCTGCTTGGCACGTACAACTATGGTTACATATACTCAGAATGGAAGAAGTGAAGAATTGGGGAATGCGTCAGACGCATGATAGTAAAATTGGAGAAGCGTATTGGAATGTTATGTGTCTGCAAAATACTGTTAAAGCATTAGAGTATTTGGGGATTTGATAAACCCTGCGATGCTTTATGTATCAGAATGTTGAGCTGTGAAACAGCAGCAAGTGCAGAAATTATGTGCAAGAAATGAGAGTTGTATAGGTTCTGTTAATGCATGATTAACGTCTAGACTGGAAAATGAAGTGAACTTTATTTCAGGAGAAAGTCTGTCCAGCACCAATAGAGCTAAGAGAAAATCACTTGAGCTGGTTTGAACATTTATGATGTGTCCCTTAACACTAATAGGTGTTCGAAATGAACCCATATCCAGAGGGACAGGGGAAGGCCGAAGAAGAGTAGGCCAGAAACTCTATAAATGACCTCATGTTGGTTGACTATGTGTATAAGGGACTCACATAGTCCCCTAATTCGAAATCCTCTTTTCTGGTGATTGCTCCGAAAGAAAACAATGATTGAAATAAGATATTTATCTATATTGCTGAACTCTTTAAGAAACTTACAGGATAGGATTTGTGGAACCGCAAAAATGTTGTTGATCGAAGCCGTGGAAATTTGAAGTGGAATGTTTGAATTGTTGCACCAACGTTATGTATGGATTAAGAGTAAGGTCCAAAGGTCCCAACGATAGAGGTCACCTCCGGCTAGCATCCTGCTCTCCATTTGGATATATGTTACCCTTAAGTGGGTAATAAGTAATAACACACCCTGGTAAGCGCCAAACAGAATCCAAGCTGGCTTAGCTGTAGATTCTGACAGTTTTTGTACCTAGTGTGAACCCAATACAATCCTACAATAGCACTCGGTTGGCTATTAAAATCACAGATAAACAGATTCCGAGTCTCATCCATTATTATTTTTTAACAACGCATTATAGTTTAACAACGCATTATAGTTTTAAAGCTAATGGAGTATACTGCATAGACAATGTAATAAATATATATTTACAATGATGAAGAATACTTCTATTTAGAAAATATAGATTCAAAATAGGGAGTTATTTAATTCAAAAGGTATGAGGGCCCTTAATTAAGTCAAAAAATATTAGAGCTCTTAATTAATTCAAAATGTATGAGGGCCCTTATGTTTATTGGATTCTTAACGAGGTGTCTCTTCCCATAAACTCAATCTTCAAGTGGTAATACTTCTGACCATGGTTCTCGGTGTCCTCAATACCTATACGGCATAGCCGATACCGTGTTACTGACATCGCCCGTGCTGTATCGCCTTCCGTACCATTGATACGGGCACTTATACACCGATTCGATAATGCCATAATGCTGATAAACATTATACAGTAAATGGTCGATAATGGTTGGGGGCGAGTGCGTCTTGATTAGTGGTTTGTCATAGCGTACTGTTTCGGTGTCATAAAAATTGAGAACAATAAACCCCCCTTTGACTGGATTTATTTTCATTACGTCTCAGATCAGTACAAGCATTGTACGCAAGTACACGGGACCTGTGGATATCTGGCTGTCAATGTTTCAGCTATGGTTTAGCAAAGGCCAATTGTACTGCTTGCCGAACAGACAGCCTCGAAGGACTTATCGTGCAATGGCAGAACATGATAGTCAGTGGATTTGGTATGCTTCCATTCCCCATTAATATAACTTAGATTCGACATATTTCCTGCTTTTTTCCTTTTTATTTTGAATCATAGGAGAGAATATGTAGGTCCACTGTGGTCTTTTTTTATTAGTGCACATACTTAGCGTAAAGAAATACTCAACCATCCTCATATTTCTGGCCCCTTTTTTCTCCAACATATTAAGTTGCAACACATCATGCAGGTTCCGAAAGCTATTTGTCATATTCTCCAGCTATACGTATATGAACACGCTGAGGAAAATATAATTTCCTAATCCAGTACGTACTCAGCTTTCCAACATAGTGTTTTTTATCATATCACAAGGCATATCAACTTATACTATGTTTTGCTGTTCAGGATCTCAGCAAATAATTGTGCTCAATCATGCAACAGCATAAAAAATGACCCGGGATCGCCAGAAACGAGGTAAGGAGCATCAAAATGGGATTTAGGATGCAAAATCTGACTTGCTCAATAGACGTCTGTCACATATAGAATGGTGCTGCCAATTCTTTGGGTTGTATAATTCCTGCGCCATGAATTTTAAGTAAATACATTAACCATACACTGCAGAATAACTTAGGCCTATCTTGGTGGTCGTGACTTTTGATTTCATGCCTGTTCGAAGATGAATCAGCAGAGATACTTAGGGGTGTTCAAAACTGGGTCGGGTCCGGGTCCTCAACCTGACCTAACCACCCTCGGGTATGGGCCAGCTATACCCGACCCGATCTAGAACCGACCCAACCTGTGTTGTTTAGGGTCGGGTCAGGTCTGGTCGGGTTGTTTTTATCTGACCTGTTAAACCAGTTAAAAAGTTTAGAGTTCTTAAGATACCTACTTTTAAGCATTTTTTTAAAAAATTGCTAATATAAAAATGGAGGTTTTCGTAAAAAATGCTTGTAAAATTTTTGTTTTTTTAGTTTCACGGGTTGGGTCTTGGTCTCTGCAATTTGGGTCTAGAATTTTGATCTGACCCACCTGTAGACCAGACCCAAAACCTTCGAATTAGTTTGGGTCTTTTGGTCGGTTTATTCTTTAAACACCCCTAGAGATACTTGTTTGAAATGTGCCGCTACTTAATTCATTAAATTCGGTGCCTAACAAGTTACTCTTTTAAGTAAAGATATGGCATTTTTTCCATTAAGTTGGTACCTGCGCGCTCACTTCTTTGCAGCACACTGCCAGGCCGTGCATCCCTGCCATCTTTCAAGTCCTACTTCATTACCCAATTTTTATTTTTTATTTATTTAAAATAAAAATCAAATTTCATTAGCTAGTGACAACATCTCCGCGCTGATTTTGAAGAAGTTTGCATTATTTTATTTATTATTATTTAAAAAAAAAAAAAACCTTGTCGAGTAGTTGCATCCACTTCGTCTGATTTTTTACGCCTGAGAAGATCAGCCCGTTTAGCACTTGGCTTCTCGTGTTCCTATCTGTATGTTTAGTCCCAGGCGGAGAGCAATCCTCTCTTCTTTTTCAAGCTGTTCTTCCTCTTCTTCCAAATCACCCCAGTGCTTGTTTGTAGGGCGATTTGTATTTTTATGTCCTATACTAATTAATTTTTATGTGTTTGTGCTCCTTTAATTAGTTTTGATATTTTTGTGCCCTTGTCCTGTAAAATGACAATAATGTCATCATCTTTTTATTTTGAAAATACGCGAACACTTACGAACACGAGCGAACATCTATGAATACCTGCAAACACCCACGAATGCAAACACCTACGAATACATACGAACACCTGCGAAAATCTATAAACATATACCAATACATACGAACACCCGCGAATGGGAACACCTACGAACATCTACGAATATCCACGAATACTTACGAACACTCACGAACACCGAACATCTACTAACATCCACAGACATTCCATATGAACACCAAAAATATATGATAACAATAATATTCGGATGTGTTCGTAGGTCTTAGTGTATTTTCATAATAAAAAGTTAAGGGCATTTTTGTCATTGCGCATGGCAAGAGGGCAAAAAAAAGCCAAAACCACTAGAGGGCATAAATACACAAATTTAATTAGCGTGGGACATAAAAATGCAAAAAGCCCGTTTAGAAATCTACAGGTTCTTCCTGAACATGATGAGTGAACAAGAACTGTAAGTGACAAGCCAAGAACTTGAAGAGTGATCGAGAGGCTGACTCTGATAGTTATCTACGTCGTCGAAAATAATGCCAGAGGATGGGAGTGAGCACAAGACAAGATCCATTTCCTCACAAACACAAAATATTATGAGAAATTTTATTTAAGCATTAAAGAACATACTAGAATCTCTGTTTGTCTTCAATAACCAAAGCTTGCTCCGGGAGGAATGGGAGAATTAAGTCCTGGAATTTTTCAAATGTGGATAAGATGGCAGAGGACCATATCTCTGCAACACGATAGAGCCCTCTAAAGAAAGTAGAAAGCTATTTAACAAAAATGGTCCATTATTCCATGCTCATAGTGAATAATTAACAAAAAATGGGCGTCACATAGTCACTATAAAAATATAATATTAAAATATCAGCACCAATAAGTGTTGGCTCAGTTGGTTAATAAAGCTGAGTGTACGGTTGAGAAGTTTCTATAAATATCAGGTCCAAGATTAGTCCCGCATATTGTAGGGTTGGGATACGCGTGGAAAAAAAAATGCAATAGGGAAGGGAGGTTTCTAACCAACAGGTTGATAGGAAGAAAATGAAGTAGTTGACAAGCTCGCTAGGTGAGCTGCTATTCTTTTCCTAAGGAGCTCATACCCTTGTAACATCTCAGTCAGAGTTTGTTGATTTATTTAATTTTAATTTAATCAGGATAATGTTATCAGATCCAAATATTTAATTCGAAAAATATTCTATTTGTATTTTTTTGCGCCTCAAAATTGATAAATCTGCGATTTACAGATTCCGATGTACGAAAAAAATATCATTTAGACTATTTTATCGGTGCGATAGCTTTTTCCTTTTTAATAATGGATGCAATGCAAGTTTTACAAGGATTGTTTTCCTTGTTTGTTGAACAAAAAAAAAAATGATAACGACATATCAGTCCCTGTTCTTATTCTACCTTTCATAATTAATCTTTTCGTTGTAATACTTACTTTATTACTATAAAATATATATTTTTAAATTTTAAAAATAAAATATTAAAATTATAGATTATATAAAATATTTAATACATATATAATACTGATTTTATAAATTTTAAAAAGAAAATACTTGTTAGAAATTCTTTTTAAGAAACTCAAAAAAAGGTTAAGACTAGCGAAAAATTTAAAATAACAGAGAAGTATTCGTATCAGCCGACTTTCTATAATTAAGTACTTTAGAACAAATATTTTTATCATTTTATTTACTTTACATAAAAATCCGTCTTTTGTAAAATATTTAATTATAAAAATAATTGATGGGGAGAATATCCATTTGATTTTTTTTGGATAACTAAAAATCAACCATAGATTTTTTCTACTCATACAAATCAGCAACTAGATATCTAGTTATTGTTTAAAATTTATAAAAAAATAATTTTCTAGATATATATGTCGTAGCTATTTTGATCATTTAATAAATATTTTTTGAAAACATTTTTAACATATAAGTGATGGATTTTAATGAGATCTACAACTTTTATTATCAATATTTTTTAAAAAATATTTCTAAATAGATATTTTAAGACTTCAAAATTTTAATGGATTTCAAAATTAATATATTAATCTACTAAATTTTAGAGCATCATAATATCTATTTAGATATATTTTTAAAAAAAATTAATATAAAAATTATAAATTTAATCAAAATATAAAATTTTAATATTTACTATTTTTTAAAAAATATTTTTATATAAATATTTTAGGTATTAAAATTAACGAGTAAAATTAGAAATTTATTTGGAAATTTTAAAAGTTGGTATGGCTGAAGTTTAAGTCTCACTTTTTTTCGAGAACAGTGTTAATTTTGTAATTTACCAGTCGCCTCATTTTGTTCCGGTAATAACCTGACCTTCATCGCAAAGCTTCAACTCCCACGCGCTTTTCTTCTCTTCAATCCTCGACACTGACCTTCAACGGCCCTCGCGTTCTCCACACATCCTCTCCCGCCATCAATCTCATCGGCGGCGCCAGCAACCATATCTACGATGTCTGCGGCGGCGATCTCACCTGTGGGCGTGATGCTTGCGATCCACGAGAAGAAGACCACCGCCGTCGACCTCTACCGCCCTCTCCGCAACTACATCTCCACCCACTACTCTGAGCGCGAAGCTCAGCTTGCCGACGATGATCTCGACGCTGTCCGTAACATGCGAAACTCGATCGAGCGCAACTCCCCCGCCGACTCGCCGGAGGTCCGCCGCGACGCGCTCCATTCCTACGCCCGTGCTTTAACCCTAATCGAACCCCGGTTCCCGATCTCCCCTGATAAAGAGCATGTGTGCACTCTGTCATTCACGTGGCACGATGCTTTCAAGCCAAAATTGAAATCGACGCAGCAGAATTTATACCTTGAGAAAGCGGGGGTGTTGTTCAATCTGGGGGCAGTGTACAGTCAGATCGGATTGGCCGCGGATCGGTCCACGGCAGCAGGGTTAAAGCAGGCGTGTAATGCATTCCAGGCGGCGGCCGGGGCGTTTGGATATTTGAAAGATACAGTGGCGGGCAAGGCTGCAATAGGCGGTGCCACTGTGGACGTGTCACCGGAATGCGCTGGAATGCTCGAAAGATTGATGCTTGCGCAGGCGCAGGAATGTTTTTTTGAGAAGGTTATTGGAGATGGCAAGCCGCCTGGGCTTTGCTCGAAAGTTGCGCGCCAGGTTAGTTGTTACTACTAAGTAGTTCTAGCATGCTTAATGAATTGTTTTTGCTAGGTGCTGTGGAATTTTGTCTATTTTTGTACCCTCGTAACTGGACATGTTATACGTTGGAGCAAAGTTCATATATAATCACTTACAATATTGGTCTTTGTTCGTGTGTTTGCATATGTAAGGTGGAATTTTCTTTTGAGCACTGCTAGAGCGCTCTCATCATTTCTTTCACCCTTTCGTAGACCATCTTCACGTCTCACTTTGTGCAGTGACGATAGGTGAGATTATGCCTCTTGGAATAAATGTTAGGAGATGAATGTGTGAGATTTCGTAGTTTGAGGAGAATTGGGGTTTGTTATAAAGCTATATTAATTTCGGCCAATGTAGTTCAGCAACAGAACATAATCAACTTGAAATAAGTGATTGTTGAATAATTAATTTAATGTTAGTGTCTTTTGACTGATGTGGAGTTGTATATTTTGAAATTTGTGCAGCTGAACTTAGTATATTAGAGAGTAATTTGCATTTGATCACTTCAAAGAATAATTCTACTCCCATATGGTTTGGAGTTTTTGTGATGTGTTGCTGGCTGATCAATTTGGCATTGTTTAACGTACTATTTGCCATGTAGTCTATCAACTTCTTTTTTTTTTTTTCTTTTTTTTTTGGAGGTAGAGCTCTTTTGTTGTTGACTTTTTTTTTTGAGGTAGAGCTCTTTTATTGTAGACATGCTTGCTAATTTGAACATACTGCAATCAATTACTTCAGGTCATATATGCATTCTTAACAAGTGACAACATGCGAAAAAGCTCTTCCATAACACTTCATGATTTGGTGATCTTTTACAGGTTGGCATTTACTATGAGGAAACTCATGCAGGACTTTGCGTTCCTCCACTGAACCACCACTTTGACCGCACGTGGATCTCCCATGTGCAGTTGAAGGCAGCACAGTTCTATGCTGAAGCTTGCTATAGATATGCAATGGAGCTGCATGAGAAAGAAAATATCGCGGAGGAAATAGCAAGGTTAAGAATTGGTCTAAGTGCCCTTGCAGATGCAAAGAAAACTGCCAGAGGAGTAGCACAATCTCTTCTAGATGCAGTGTCCAGGTTGGAGAGCAATATGAACCAAAATCTTGAGAGGGCTGTGAAGGAGAATGATCGTGTATATCTCATGAGAGTGCCTTCACCCAGCAGCTTGTCAGCTCTACCTGCAGCTTCACTTGTAAAGCCAAGTCCAATGGGTGAAATCTTAGATGCTAGCAAAGACAGACTCTTCTCAAATCTTGTTCCAGACAACAGTGCTAAGGCACTGTCAAAGTACACGGAGATGGTTGATGACATTATTAGGACTCAGGCGGAGAAGTTGCAGCAAGGGAGTGAGGTAACAAGGGTTAAGCTCAAAGAGATGGACCTCCCTGATTCCATTCTTTCACTGGAGGGAAATATTAATTTGCCTGAAGATCTTAGTGAAGATGTAGAGGCTGTACAGATTAGCGGTGGTCCAGCTGGTCTAGAATCAGAATTGCAGCAACTCAAAGATTTGAGGAGGGTCAATCAGGAGCTCCTTGTTCAGACAGAAGAACTATTGCAGAAGGAAGCAAGGGAGGATGCACAGTTCCGTACCCAATTTGGAACACGATGGACTAGGCCTCAGTCGAGCACTCTCACAAAGAATTTGCAAGATAGATTGAATAGATTTGCTGGTAATTTAAAGCAAGCTGCTGAAAGCGATGCACGAATTGAGCGTGCTGTAAGAGATAATATGGAGCTAATGTCAATTCTCGACCGTCGACCTGTATGTCTTTACTTTCTCTTTTTTGTTGTTGTCATTGATTGAGTTTACTTTCATATTAACTTCATGAAAGTGAAAGGAAGTCTATTCGCTAAGAAGAAGATTGTGTGCATAATGATCTATGGTCTAAGAAGCCAGACACCCACGATGCACTTGCTTATATCATTTAATACGTGCCGTTGGCTTTATCTGTGCTGTTGGC
Source organism: Xerophyta viscosa (assembly GCA_002076135.1). Lineage (NCBI taxonomy): Eukaryota > Viridiplantae > Streptophyta > Magnoliopsida > Pandanales > Velloziaceae > Xerophyta > Xerophyta viscosa. The sequence continues at coordinate 1,270,943 of MJHO01000039.1, read as the reverse complement.
TATTCTTTTAGTTGCCATGAGCATAGGTTTTAGATGTCGATGTTAATTATCCACCTTTCCTTTTCTACCTTTTATTATTGGCAGATAGAAGCTGCACTTCCTAGTCTAGCAAGACCAATAATGTCGTTGGATGGCAACGAAGATGCTGTTGTGGGAGCCCTTAAGCAAAGTCTGGTAAGATTCACCAAACTAGCTACTGCTTATGATCGCAAGGGTTTGGACTTCAAACCCTTTCTCTTCATTCTTGCATTAGCACAATTTGCCTGTACCATTTTCCCCTTATGGGTGTGGCAGTTTTGTGACTTGTTGCTGTTTATTGAGCCCTTTTCAACACGAAGGAATTTTACTAGAAATTCAAGGTATGTATCTAACTTCTTACTACTGTTCATATGACAGAGGCAATTGGAATCATTAGGTGCACAAAGGGCAGGTCTTGAAGATATGCTTAAAGAGATGAAACGGAAGGTATAATGCCTTTTTCTTCCACTTCCTCCTGTTTCTCTGCTTCTCCGGCTCGTGGTTCGGTCCTTTTTAACCTTATAGATAGTTTTTCAATCAATGTAGAGCTTAAAATTTATTCATTGGTTAGCTAGTCCTCTGGTGCATGGTTGCGTACATCTTACTCTCCCTAAACCTTGCTCTTGCGAGGTTATCACTGGCTTATTGTTATTGTTGTTGTGTATTCATTGGTTAACTGCAAGTGGTTCATTCATTACAACGTATTCTGCATGCCTCTTGCTGTTATGCACAAGCAAAAGAGTATAGTGATTCTGATTACACCTTTTGGTACTAATCTGAAAGTGCAAGCTTCCCCCCTTTCTGCTTGTAGTTTGTTGCAAGAATTGTTTCTCCCTAAGTAGGGATAGTGGAGAATTTGGCAGAGCAGACTGAAGCAAAGAGCAAACACTGTCGGTTTTGTGTTTTGTTTATCTGTATACGGTTCCAGTGTTCTGCAAATAGCTAACTTTATTCATGTTAAACTGCTTGGAATTGGTTTGTTACTTATGAGTGGCTCTTAATCATTTTGTGCTCCCTTTACTAAGTCTATTGAAGTCTATGCGGTTCCTCATGCTTTAGATTCCTATAAAGGTTGCATTTTCGTTGTCTCTTTAAGTGAGATCTCTTTTTGGATTTCGTGCAGGATGACATATTGCCGAAACTTATGGCAAGCAGTGGATCACATGAGGATCTCTTTAAGAAGGAAATATCAAAATATAATCATATCTGTGAAGAAATTGCACAAAATATCGAGGCACAAGAACAATTATTACTTCAGATTCAGGTATTCTGTTTGTTCTTTCGTAGTCCGCTCATGGTGGGATCTTTTATTAATTATCACGTGGTCTAGCTAACATCTTTTAGCGTTAGTGCCTCCTCTCTCATCAATATGATTGACTAATTGATCAAGACTGGAGAGTCATTTGATCAAACCCAAGCATAGTGCTTAATCTGTTAGAGGTAGTGGAGCTATATTTTTAATGTGTGGGGCTCAGTGCTTGTATGGAAGAGTTATGACTTAAATGCGCACAAAAAACAAATTAAAGGCCCTTAGCTACTTTTAAGTTCATTTTGGTTAAGTTGTGCTTGGGGGAACGATTTTGGCATCTTCAGGCGATCCACATTTAGAAATTTTTTGGGTTATAAATGAAGCACTGCTGAAATATACTTCTTGTTTAATTCCCTTAAAAAACAGAAAAGAAAAAAAAAAGAACGGGAAGACCATATTAGATACATTAGTCACGTGAAAACCTGTTAAAACACAGACATAACTTTCCCCTCAAATATATTAGACGTTTTATGCTGGTTCTCTTTGGATTAGTAGCTTTGTCGCATATTATTCTTATTTCTGAGAATCAATGGTGGACAATGAGAAGATTCGCCACTTGTTATATAATGGCTGCCAATGCTGGATAATGTTGCTACAAAGAAAGATGCATGAAGCTTCTTGTTTCTTCGGGCTGTAAGGCATTTCTACACAAAGAGGGGAACATAGCTTTTGATTCAACAAATATTATTCCTAAGAATCCTTAATCTACAGGCATGCCTTGTGCTGCTCTTGGAGTTCAGCAATAGGGATGTCTACAGCTAAGAATTCATACTGCAATAAGCTAAACTGTTGAAGCAACTCCCTTTCCTTGGTATCTCTTTTAACAAGAACATACATCAATATTTTATCACAAACTGGAATCAGAGCCATTACTTTACCTGATGGCCTGGATAATTAGACTGCTGTACTATTTTGAGTTTTAGATATTCATTAAACTTGTTATGAACGTTGCCTTTTCCGGTGGCAGGCACAAAATGATGAATTTTCTGCTGTCTTCAACCTGGAGGATTACAAAGGTAATTGGCTGTAGTACAAGATCGAGTTAATTTGAGTTCAACTGATATTTGTTTGTAGGAAGAGTCGCCCCTATACTCATTTGACTACTATGTACATAGTTATAGTCATCTTCTACTTCTAGATGATTTCCATATTATGTGGATATAGAGAAGTGAAAACACATTAATTTGGTTATACTATACCACAAGGTTTGCCGTGCCGGAGCCCGGCACCGGCATCCTCTCTCTCTCTCTCCCTCTCTCCCCCTCCTCTCTCTCTCTCTCTCTCTCTCTCTCTCTCCCTCTCTGTAATTTTTTTTTTTTTAACTAACGTCTTCGTGCGGGCGTTTTTTTTTTTTTTTTTTTGAGACGTGCAGGCGTGCGACCGGCAGCTGCCGTCGCGCGCCTACAACCAATCAGTCGCGCGCCTGCGCATGACTCTTTTACTCTTTTTTTTCTTTCTTTTTTTTAAAAATGTATAATATATAAAAATAAAACTTTATTATAACAAGTTCAACACGTTCTGAATTTAAAATTTATCGATTTTCGGTACGAAATAAATTCATACTATCTGTTTTGAATATATAATTGCGTCTTTATATTTTATTTTAGTATTTCTATTTTTTTCAATATTTTTATTATTATTTAAATAATTTTAACATTCAATATAATAAATTGTATGGATCGGCACGGTCGGCACGGCACGTGCCCAGTTTTAGATTTACCGATAGTCGACTTGGCTCGGCACGGAAAACTTGCTATACCATTTCTTTTCTTTATTTAGTTAAGCACTTTTATCATTATTCTCTCACTTTCCTTTAGGTGGATTCATTAGCTTATGTTATGATTGGTCTTGACTCTAGATAGCTGACATGAATAACGCCACAAAGCTAGCTGTTCTTACTTCTAATGACTCTTTAGTTATCTTGTTTTCATAAGCATATGATATATTTGTTAAGTTGTAGGTTGCAGTGGTACTATGCTAGAACCACTATTTGTTAGTTATCATAATTGGCTTCTAGGTTGGACTTTTACGCTTCACTTTCTCTGCACAACTACTATTCATAGGAATTCGAAATGAGAAATTATTTGGTAGCTTTTATTACCCTATAAAAGGCTTACCGCTCTAATGTACTATTTTTTTCCTTATTGTTCATGCGTTAGTGGATAGTCATTATAAATGGCTTGCTATCACTGGAGTTTGAGTACTTGGTGACTATTCTCAATGTTTCCCATAGTTTTTGCACAAAAAGTCGAGGTCTGGTGAAATTCATACTTGTCTTCTCTTAAATCCCAGTTGCTCGTGAAAGGTGCTACAAACAGATTGCTGCAGCTGTTGCAAAGTATCGAGAAATTAAGGATAACATCAATGAAGGATTGAAATTTTACGTAACACTTCAGGTAAGCTATTTTCTCCAAACTTTATAGCTCACCTTTTTAATTTGAAGGAAAAAAAAAAAAGAAAGTGTCCCCAAAAATATGCTACCTTTGTGTAGTACTACAATTTCGCACTCTGACAGTATTAGTGGGTACAATTTTGGAGCTTTTGCGTATCAGCTCCCGTTTCCGTTTTTCGCGCGTTTCAGCCCCTGGAAACGCGTTTCTAGGGGCTGATTTTTTTTTTTTTTTTGCAAATCAGCCCCCTAGAAACGCGTTTCCAGGGGGTGATTTGCGAGCCCCCAAAAATAGGGGGGCTGATACGCAATTATCCCTACAATTTTAGTGAGATTTGATTGATGATGTTCTTCTCTCGACAGGATGCTTTAAACAACGTAAAGCAGCAATGTAGCGATTTCGTAATGACAAGGAACATCCAATGTCGAGAGATGATTGATGATGTGCAGAGAAAATTGGCAGGTCTAAGTTTCCCAGCTGATGGAAACACCGGCTATAATAACTATCATTCATTTGGACAGCAATCCCACCAGCAAAGAAATTCTCCTCAACCATCAGAACTACAGAGTTCTACACCACCCCCCTATCACCATCCTCCTCCATATGCAAATCCACAACAGCCTCCGTATCAAGCTCCTGGCGCTCCGTACCAGCACCCGCAGCAAACTGGGTCCCATAACTACGGTCAACCCGCGTATCCTGGGTGGCGTGGACCCTACTATAACACAAATCAACAGCAACCAGGGTCACAGCCCCCTTCGCCGTACTCCGTGCCGCCACCTTATCCCCCTCAGCAAGGTGGCTACTACAAATAGCAGCAGATGTAGGTTTTATATATGTAGCCTTGAAGGTGAGTCAGCTTGGGGAGGAAAAAATTGATGCAGATGTCAAGTTTATATAAATTTCAAGCGTGCATATTGTGTACTCGCAATAAGGTTTGGATTTTATGAAGATCGATAATGTATACGAACCATACTACTATCTGAGTAGCACATTGTTTTTTTTTTTAATGATATTTCTATTTAATACTATGCATGTCTAATTTTCCTCGAGTTATTTCCTAAAACAAAAATAGAAAAAGAAATAAATAAATAAATAACACTTAAGGATACGTTTGGTTCGTAGAATATTTACAGGATTTTTGGAAATTTAATACGCGGGAATTAAATTCCCACGTTTGGTTCGTCAAAAATATAAGAATGCAACATTTTCATAGATGTAATATTCTCATAAATGAGGTAATCTAGATCCTCAGGAGAGGGGGTGGGTATCTTGATTCCCTTCAATATTTCATACAAGATTAACTTTTTGTTTCTATAAGTGTTCCTAATTTTATTCAATATTTCATTAAAAAAAAGTTCTAATATCTGGCCGTTTTTTAATTTTTCATTTATTCTCCAGCGCTACTTTATTTTCTAGTCGTAATTCAAGGTACATTATTTCTTATATGGATTGTAATATATGTACTTGCAATTATAACTATTTTTTATGGTTATTTTTTTTATTGAATTTATAATAGCTTATGTTGTTACTGTATAAAATATATTTTTCGAAAATATCTATATGTCATTTTACTATATTTTATTTAATTTATGAAAAGGTGATTTGGATAAAGTTCTATCACATTTCAAAAAATGCCGTAAATAAACCAAACGAAGTAAAGCAGTATTCTCAGGAATTTAAACAATTCGAAATAACGAACCAAACGAAAGAATACAACATTTTGAGAATAAGATTCATGAAAATTTAAATTACTAAAAATATAACATTTCTAAAAATTTTGCAGAGTTATAAATCAAACACACCCTAAAAGTTCAGTTGAGCTTCCTTAGTAGGGTAACTGTTAGTTTTGAAAAAGTACTGTTCTTTAAGATATAAGTCCAGCTACAGAGTTCGAAGCTGAGCCCGAAGTTGGGCCGCTATACCCTGAGACTCTTTCAAGGGTTGTGATCTTAAGGGCCTCTGGATGGGTAGCGGGCCCGACTTTGAGCTTTGCGATCGTTATTTGCTCTTTTTTTAATTGAATTTTTGCGTTATGCTCCACATGTTTGTGCATATTGCAATGGCAATAATGGTAATGGTATTCTTTGCCTGGTTATGTAATTACTGCATAAGTCATCATTTCCAATCTGGTCTAGATGTATGATAGAAATCAAAGTCGGCGGTCAAGATCAAAAAAAGAAAAAAACACCACAACAACAATGATAATATATGTAGACTAATCACTAAGGGTATGTGAGTAGAAAGTAGAAAAGTTTTAAAAAAAAGGTAAAATAGAAAGTGCTGAAAAAATAATAAAAAAATAGGGCTTAGTTGATTTTTTGTTTATTTCGAATTGTAAAGTATAATAAAATAAATAGTGGAAGGATTTTCTTGTTTATTTGGAAAGAGAAGGGAAAGTAGAAGTGTGGTGAAATTTTTTTTCTTATTTATTTAAAATTATAAAGGTGGAATAAAAATTTAATATTGTCATTTTAATATTTATTTTTGGTATATACAAATATAGTGGATTGAGCATAGTTCAAAAATTTTATGTGAAAATAATATTTTTTAATAAAAATACATAGTTGTTATTTATTATTATATTATTTATTACTGATAATTAATAAAGTATTTTTTTATTAGTAATTTTCTTTTGATAATTATTTTTAAAATAATTTAGTTCATTATAAAACTTCATTCCCAAATGTATTCATTTTAGTTTCTGTTATCAGAATTTTTGTTCTATATAAATAAAAAATTTGTTTAGTTTTGTCTAACAGGGGCTGTCAGATAATTACCCTAGAAAATGGAAAAATTGTTGATGAAGGAAAAAGAAATATTTGTCCTGCAAAGCTAGACAGGAGTGAATTTTTTGAAATTGAATTTTGTTTTCAAAAATTGAATTGTGCCAACAAAAGACAAAAGCAAAATTATGTGTAACCTTCCAATAAGTATGTGTTTGGTGCGAGGTAAAAACGAGCCAAGTTCGAATCGGGTATCACTAAACTTAAGCTCAGTACAATTGATTTAGCCCGAACTCGACGAATTTCAAAGGCTGAGTTCGAACTCGACTCGACTCGAAAAATTTCAAACTTATTGGAGCCATAGGCGGGCCGAATAGCTCAAGTCGGCCGAATTTAGCACGTTGATCCCGCACTGCTAATATTTTTTATTCTTTTTTCAAATTTTGGTGCGCATGCACATGAGGTAGCTGGCTTTTTTTTTTTTCCTTTTTCTTTTTTTTTTTTAAATTTAATAATAAGCGTACGTGCATGCTCCAAGTTTAAAGATTGCATTTAGGCTAACCTAAAATGGACTGTACGGGCCCAGCCCATTTGGGAGGACCAAGAACAATCTAATCCCCCCCCCCCCTCTCGTCTCCTGCTCGCGCCCCTTTTTGGGACTTCTCTACTCCAGCGGCAGCCACTCACGCACGTCGCGCGGTTCCTCCTCTCCTCCGGCGTCCCCATTCTCCAGCGTCCCCATTCTCCGGCGATTCCTATTTCAGTTATCAGTTGTCTTTTAAGCGAATTCTCCGGCGGTTCCCGGTACGCTTTCTCTTTGTTTTTTAAGCTTAAGACCTAATGTCTTATCTGATTACTATATCTATATTTGTTTATCAGTTGTTGATTCGCCTATTTTTTGAATCAATTGTCGATTCAGTTGTTTAATTTCTTAATCCTTTAATTCAATCTCTATCCTTTCATTCATTTGATGGGGGAAGATTCACCCTTTCTGGATGAGAAGTAGGAGATGGAGAGGCTGATGATGGAGGAGTTATGAGTAATGGACGTTTTTATTGTGACTGGAAATGTGTTTCAGCTGTCAGTTATTTCACTCAGTTTCCATCAGCAACCTATGCGGGTGAGAATTCAAGCTGAACAAGTAGTGCGGTAGCATTCTACGAAGGACATGGGCTATGTTACTGCCAGAGGACATTTTCTTTTTCTTAAGTACTTTTATGGACATATTCTGTATTTTTTGCACTCCCCTATTAGGTTTATTATCATTTGCATATTTTTGGGGATTTGTCCGAAAATGTCCTGCTTTTCAAAACTGTTTCAAAGTTAAATATATATTCTGAGGCTCTGAAGCTTTTGTAACTAGTAAAGATTTTTGTGCCTAAAAACATCTATTTAAAAATGTACAAAATTTCAATATAAAACTTATGAAATATCATGATCCATTTTTTTCGTATTCAATGTTTTTACAAAAAAATTCGACATGTGTTATACTTGATTTAGTAATTAATGAAAGACGCATGTGTTTATTTAGATGGACGCGATCAAAGTAGGGGCTGTTATGTAATTAGTCCTCTTTCTTATTACCAACGGTGATTTCCAATTCATTGCCATGGCTAGTGATCTGATGCTGGTATATATATATATATATATATATGCGATGGTGGATTTTGCTAAAGCTTTATCGTAAGTTCTGCATATGATAGTATGTGTTGACGCAAGACTAGAAAAGAAGTAATTACAGAGAAACTTAGCAAATCATCAAGATAGAATAACAACAAAGCCTTTATCATTATTTTTGCATATCATAGATGAGAATTATAATGTGCGAGAAAATATTAGAAAAGATACGCGGTATGATCCAGGCACTTGGTTTGAGTCTGTTGCTTTTTCCTTTTTTTATAAAAGAAATTAATCTAAAATTCAATTTTAAAAATTTATTTTAGTAAGATTCAATTTTAAAATTCGTTTTAATTAGATCTTACAAATTAAAGGTATAGTGGGATAATATTAGGGTGTTGTGATATAATATTCGAATACAGTGGTTGATAGAAGGTTAAGATATTATAAATTACAATCAAGATATTATAAAATATTAAAATCTATCAAATTCCTAACAGTGTTATAGATTATTCTTGAAGTATCACAATTCAAACTGGGTGCTATGAACTTATAGCGTCATAGGATCTAATGTCATTTAATAAATGAATTCATTAATAAGAATTTGAAAATAAGAACATTGTCTTTATTCTTTTTTTTTTTTTGTTAATTAGATTGAGAACCTTTCTTTCATTTTTTAGAATTAGATTTCGAATCTTGATTCCTTTTGACCAAGGACATTTTGCAGGGCTTCTCTCTGACTATTGAATCTTAACGCAGTTAGACACTTTTGGGAACCTAATTTTGCAAAAATACACTTTGAAAATCTGATCGTGCAAAGTAAATATATTTCTCTCTACAAACAGTAGCACCGCTTCTGGATAATTTTAAGAGCTGTAGCTCAGAGGTTCTCTCTGAATTCTGCAGCGATGGCATCGACCTCCGCAGAGGATTCGCCACCACTGCTGGAGGAAAAGAATGAATCATTGGAGGACATGCTCGCCAGGCACAGGTCTTTCCCAATTCCTCCTTCATACTTCTCCTTTCTTTTGTTTGAATTTTGGATGCTGGTAATTGTAATTCTAAGTTGATTATGTCTCTGTTTCCTTTTCTTAAGTTGATTATGTCTCTGTTTCTTTTTCTCATCTGTGAATTCTCTGTTTGATGAATTGGTTCAGTTTTGGACCTTGGATGCTATCTTGCACAAAATTGATGCTGCTTTTCTTGACAATGTTCAATGTTGTATATCTATTTTGTGGGAATTTGAAATTTTCTAAAATCATGAGGCTGGTTTGAGTCTCGTTTATTTTGTTTGAGAATCTCGATGGAATATGTGGTTATAAAAGTAAACAATTTTATATATTCATTTTCTTGATATGCTTTGGTGAGTTGGAAGAGAATTTCTTGCCAATCCAGAAATTAGTAGAGATTTATTTTTTGTTAGCTATTTGTAAGTAGTGTTTTTGAAGACCCCGCCTAGTAGCTCGATGGGCACAAGCACGGGTTAGAACCGTGGCATCCCAATTTCGATTCTGAGGTATTTTCTAGGGTTGCATTTTTTATTCTGCCATGATGGGTTAAGCGTGCGACATATGCAGTGTGATCTAGACCACATGAAGGCTTAAAAGCGCCTAGTTTGATGTGTTGCCCATTGTTCCTCCCCGGTTGGCAAGATACGACTTCAGTCAAATCGAGCAGGATGGGGTCAGTAGTGTAGTCCTGGTGGTACCTAGTCCCTCACATCTCAAAATTAGTAGTGTTTTGGGAAGTTCATTAGCTTAACTTCGAAGGGCAAATGCTTGTTGCTCTTTCTGGAGTAATTGTATTATGTTTCTAACTATATTGCGTACTTATTGGTAGATTGGTAAAAGTCTGTCAGTTGGACTTCCAATACTAGAGATTATCCAACAACTTGTAGTAAGGATGTCAGTGAAGTAAACAAATGTTTGATTTGATGATGAAGAAACAGCTGGAATTACTCAACGCGCAAGAATGAAATTAGACTAGAAGCTTTTTAATTAGATATCGGAACAGCTTGTAGGTGGGAATTTCAAAGTAAGACAGCTGGTTCATATATTCTGATTATCTTCTCATGCTTGTTATATTCGTTTATATCAATTGATTTGATGAAGAAGAAACAGTTGGAATTACTCAAAGTGCAAGATGAGATAAAAATTATTGACCTAGATATGGGAACAGGTTGTGGGTGGGAATCTCTACTCTCTAGTAACTAAGGTGGTTTTAGATTCTGGTTATCAGCTCATGCTTATGGTATTACTTGTACGAGTCATTGTTGAGAAATGGAAGTTTTTTATGGCAAGTGATAAGAATATGAATATATTGAGAAATTGAAATTGCATGAACTCATGCACATAATCTCATGCTATGAAGCAACTCATTCTCTTTGCTCATAGTCTTGGTTATGTAATACATTGAGTATTCCGAAATGTACTTTGTATTATCTCAAAGCTAATTATTTAATTGTTGTAATGTTTTGTTTTTGTCTACACCATGTTTAGGAAAGTGGATTAACTTTTCCTATCAGGCTGGATTTCCTTTTGTTTACTGTGTTTTAATTCAGTTGTCTTGGTGCTTCCACTTTTTGTCATAGATGGAATTTGATCTTATAAATTAATGCAAGGACTAGCATGTAACACACTGTTGTAGTTTTTGGAAAAGTAGGTTCAATTTCAGTTTTTTTTTTTTTTTTTTTTGTTTTGTTTTGGGGGGGGGGGGGGGGGAAAGCTTGTGAGTTTATATTCAGCATCTGACTAAATAGGACTCGGACATGGAAAACAGTTTGGTGGTTAGCATAATGCAGGCACACTATATACATGCAGAGGTCAGCATAATGCATGAATCACAAAGTGAAGTACTTCCAAATCCCATGTATAATTGCTTTTGTATTACAGAACTCAGCAGCACTTGTGAGTGAATTATAAGGCTTGTATATCTATTGCTGCATCTGATAATTCTAATTTCGAAACAAAGATTGTGAGAGGATTTTTTTGTATTCATCTTAGTGTTTGTACATTAGATAGCAAACTACATACTGGTTTCTGAAACTGTGTTAATTGTTGTTACTGCATGTTACCCTAATTTTTTAAAAATCTATACCGATACTTGTTTAAATGTATTAACATGAACTTTCATGTTTCAATTGATTCAATTTTGTCCTTGAATAACAAGTCAGATACGTTGGTGAAAGGTCTACTTAGCCAAACTCTTTATGATAGCTGAAGTTCTCCTAATATGTATTTGCTATCTATTTTCTGCTTCATGGGATGCTCCAGTCAGACTCATGACTGTTTTAAGGTGAAAAAAGAGCTGACAAGCTTATATCTCCACTATTAGGTTTCTCGATTGGCCTAGGTAGTCAACATAAATTTGTAGTGGCTATAGTGATTTCTACCGACAATCATAGCTTTACTTTTCTTCTTTCGCTTTAATTATTGTATCTTTTATTTGCACAAGAATAACTGTTACTGGTTTATACCTAGGTTTTAGTAAGTTATGGACCCATTAATGGGGAAAGGTAGGTAGCATTTCTACATCACTTTTTGAGCTATTGTGATGAGAGCCATGTAGCACTTCCATGAATGTCTTTGTGGTTATTACATCTCATTTTGCTTGTTTGATGCTATACATCACTTAGGATTTCTAAAAAATGCGGAAGCCTAAAGTTTCTGAAATATTGTTAGTAAGGATGTGAAGTTGTGCCAAGTTCTATTTTGCTGTCTTTTACCATGGACTTGCCCTGTTATATTTGCTAAGAAAATGCAGAAACTGTGTAAAATTTCTCAAGTATTTGCTCATAGCAATGTGAATTTGTGCCAAGTTCTAGTTTGTTCCAAGTTTTTCTGTGCCGTGTGAGTTTCGGTATATTCTAACTCCAGACCTGCAGACCTCGCCGATCCGTCATTTTTTTTAAAATTTTTTAAATGTATTATAAATAAATGAAGAAAATTAAATTATTAGTTTTTTTTTTAATTTAAAATTCTTGCAGTACATGAGCTGATATGTGCCAGCCCATGTAGGCCTGCCTTAAAAGTTGCCCTGTGGGCAGTTGGAAAAAAAAGAGGGCAACATGCCCCATCTTCTCTCCTCGTTGTTTTCGTTATTCCTCTCCCCATCATTTTTGTTGCTCAACTGTATTTCTCTCTCAACAGAGAAAAGAAAGTAATGAGAGAAGAGAGATTGAGAGGATAGGAGACATCTTGGTAGCGGCACGATCGTCTGTCTCGACTGAAACGATTGGTTCGGCTGAGACGGCCGGAATGGCTTTGTCGGTGCCTGATCCCTACGGATCTGACACTTGCTGGGCGGCACCGAGCGTGCCGCCTGGCACGTAAAACAATGATTTGTTCGTTTGATCATGGTATTGCCATGCTATTTTTAGAGAAACTTTTACATTTTGCGTTCTAATTAAAATAGAAGTGGACTGACAGGCCGATGGAGATTCATACAATGCTGTCCGGCACGTAAAACGATAATTTGTTCGTTTGATCATGGTATTGCCATACTATTTTTAGAAACATTTACATGTTGTATTCTAATTAAAATAGAAGAGGACCGACGGGCAGATGGAGATTCATAATGCAATTTTTTGGAGAATTCAACTGTCCTTGTTTTGCTGAATAGTGTTGAACTTGTCAACCACGCTTTGTTAGTTGTAAATATACTTCGGCCACAACCAAAAAGTTAGTTGTTCGGATCTGCATCTTTGCAAGTGGTAAATATACTTCATGTTTTTTAATTTCTTACTCTTCCATAAGCATGATAATTTACTCTATATAATATATCTACACTCTTTAGTTTATTAGCTCTACTTACCTAGACCACATTTGCTTTTGTTACTCCAGACGAGAGATCAAGGAGCTCCAAAATAAAGAATTGAACCTTAAGAAAGCTGCTGCGAAGGGTAGCAAGGCCGAACAGAAGGCCAAGAAGAAGCAAGTTGAAGAAGAAATCTCCCAGCTTTCAGATTATCTAAAGGAAAAACACTCGGGAGAACTTGCTTCAATGGGCTACAAGAATACTCAAAACAATGAGAAGGCTGGTGTTGACAATTTAGTAATGGCCATAGCTGGCGTTTCTGTCAACGCTTCCGGTGAGAATGCAAAACCTAGCAAGGGAGCGAAGAGACGCGGCAGAAGAGCTCAACAAGAGGCAGAACGAGAACAACGGATTGATGAAGAACAAGCCAACATAATGAGTGATCGAATTATTGAAAACGAAAAGCTAGAAAAAAAATTAGAGCCTCTTGGATTAACGATCAATGAGATTAAGCCCGACGGACATTGTTTATACCGAGCTGTTGAAGACCAGCTCTCTCACGTCTCTCAAAAAATGGATCTCCCTTCTCGTTCCTAGATCTTCGGAAAATGGCTGCTGCGTACATGAGAGATCATGCAGACGAATTCATCCCTTTCTTTTTGTCAGACGCGAGAATTGAAGTCGATGATAATTGTTCGCCATTGGAAAGCTTCAAAAAATATTGCGAAGAAGTCGAGTCTACGGCTGCTTGGGGAGGGCAGCTAGAGCTCGGTGCTCTTACTCGCTGTCTTGAGAAGCACATCATAATCTTTTCTGGTTCTTTTCCTGATGTAGAGATGGGAAAAGAGTACAAGTCTGAGAATGGAAGTGATTTCTCCAATCCGAGCATTATGCTGTCATATCACATGCATGCGTATGGTCTTGGGGAGCATTACAATTCAGTTGTGCCTCTTTGAAACAGTTAGTGGAAATCAAATTTATGAAAAATATGAACTTTGTTTGCCTTTTATATTTGAAATTATTGGTCTTGTTATTTAGATTGTAATGTAACATTAAATATATTCTACTGCCTCTTTTAATAAAAGAAAATAAACGATTCCCAAATGTGTTCATATTAGTTTTTGTTATCAGAATTAATGTCTGCTTATTTCTGCATAAAATTTGTTTAATTTTGTTATTACAATATTATATATTAATCGTTGATGTAGCTGCTACAGTAGGACGAACAATTGACTAAATAATACCAATTTTTGAATTTTACAATATTTAAAAGTCGTTGATATAGCCAGCTATGGTACAAAGAACAGTTGCCTAGCGATTTTTTAAATTTTGTAACTCCAAACTTTTCTTTAAAAAAATCCGCCGACATTTTCGGCCTCAAACTATCTGTTTAAAAATATTTTCTTAAAAAAAATTATTAAAATTAAAATTATAAATTTTATTAAAATCTATAAATTTAATATTACAACTCTTTTCAAAAAAAATATATATCTAGATACATATATTTGGTACGTTTGTGTGTACGTTAACGATTTTCGTTATTTTAACTCTATTAAGACTTTGGAGTCCCAGAATATTAATTTAGAAGTAACTTTAAAAAAATATTCAGCATAAAGATTATGGTGGTAATCGAAATCTATAACTTTTGTAATGAAATTTTTGTAAAAAAAATATCTATAAATATATATTTAATACCTGATTTCAAAATTGGAAAAAGCATGGGGGCAAATGGAGAAATGGCGTCCTTGAACGGTGATTCCATTGATTTTTTTCCAATTTCACCGCTCTTTTTATTTTATTTTTAAAATATTTTTAAATTATTATTTATAAATATTTTTTTAGAAAAATTTATAAATTAAAATTGTAAATATCATTCAAATCTATAATTTTCATATTAGAACTAGTTGTAAAAGTATATTAAGATATATGTTTGGAGTGCTTGTACGAATCGTAATACGAATTTTATTTTTAAATATAGTAAGATAATACTAATTTTAAAAAAAAAATTTAATTTTTTTTAATATAAAAGTTGTAATCCTTATCAAATCTATAACTATTTTACTAAAAATTCTTTTAAACATATATATATATATATATAATCTATGTAGCACGGACACTCCAAAAATATCGACGTGTCCGTGTCCGTGCAAGTGCACGTCAAAAATATCGACGTGTCCATGTCCGTGCAAGTGCACGTGTCAGACACGACATTCCTCGGACACGTCCGGACACGTATCGGACACACCACGTGGCGTGTCCGGAAAAAAATTAAAAAAGAAAAATCGGACACGCGTGTCCGACACACGTATCAGTATTTATATCATTTTTTAAAGAATTATTTTTTTTATTTATTTTTATTTATTTTTATTTTATAGAAGAGTTAAATATTATTTGTAATAGTGGTAAGTAATATAATATAGTTATACATTTAGATATTATCTTTTTTAGTTTTAGTTGATATAATTAGACTTTTAGTATTTAGTTTTATTTCAAGAATGTGAAATGATATTATTTATAGACTTATTATCGAATGTCATTATATTCACTAATACTTAAATATTTCGTATAAATTATATTTTAATTATTTAAATTTTTTATTGCTGTGTCCGAACCGTATCCGTGTCCTATTTTTTTTAAAATTACTGTGCCGCCATATCGTGTCCCCTTGCCCGTGTCCATGTCCGTGCTACCTAAATATATATAGTTGGTAGGCTCCTGTCTACTATAATTAATCATCAATTGGCTCAACTTAACATAGCAATATAGCATTGACTAATCTATCAGAGAATTTAAAACTATCACTGCATCATTAATTTATCAATTTAAGTATTACTATAATTAATTATGGTTTAAGTTCAATCAATATAATATTAAGTTAACTATAATAATAAGTATAATAACTAGATGTGTGTACAAAAAATAATTAAAAAATAATTTAAATTTATAATAGTAAACTTTAAAACTTTTTTAAATTATAATGATAAAGTTTTTTTTATTCTCTAAAATATCAATTTATTATTTATTATATTTTCTAATAATAATAATAAATAGATTTTTAAAAAATTTATCTATAAAATGGAGGTTTCATGTTCGAATTCCGCCAGCGGCATTCACAAGAATTTGAAAACTTTTTATTCCCCTATACATTTTGAAGAATAATATGGACATTCAAATTTATTCAGATCCAAAAATTATAATTATTCGATTGGTGAAATATGGATCGGTGCCAATTGTGAATTTATCTGTTATGATGGTCGCATAAAGTGGACAAGTTATAACGAAGTTTCCAACTATAATTTCAAAAAAGAAATTTAATATAAAAATAAAATAAAAAATATATAAAAGTGTAAATATATATATATATATATATATATATATTATATATATCAAATAATTATATTAGAATATAAAATACTACCAAATTTCACTCTTATATTTTAGTATTATAGAAAAGTTTATTTAAAATAACATATAATTTTATTAAATTTAGCTAAATACTATTATAAAATTGATACTACTAATTCTTAATTATTAATTAATGAAAACAACTCCTTAATATATACGAAAACAACTCCTAAATACTGAAATACAGCAGGCGGAGTCGGTAGGTACTAACGAACGACAGAGACCGACACAAGCGGCGCCGACGATGGCTAACACCTATATAAAGCTCCAACTTCCAAATTCTGCTATGTCATATCTCAACGGCACGCTGCCACGTGGTCGCCAAAGACAAATTCTAAAACACTCATCCCGCTATCTTTCCACGTGGACCCCACCTACTGGCTACTTTCTTGTATTTTCTCCTTAGTACAGCACAGCTGATCTATCAGCCGCGATCTGCGCCCTTCTCCACGTCTCTCCTCTCATCATTCCCTCCCTCGCTTTTCTCCGATCAATCTAATCCGCCGCTTCCGATCTCCGACGGAAGCTCGCCAGTGCCAGAGCTCGCCGGAGATCTCGATGAAGAAGAAGACCTCACTTGGGCTGCTCACATTTCTGAGCGCTCTCGTCCTCTTTGTTATCATGCGGATCCAATTCGAGCAACTCAAGGTCCATCGATCGCCACGCATGTTAGAGAACAGAGACGAACAGCAGCTGACATTTGAACGGGTAATGAAAGCATCATATTTGTTGACAACATCGGTAATTTAAGATTTGATGGATCTGGACCACAGTGCACCCGTGATGTACGATGATGCATTCCCAGAAAATGCCTTGAAACAGTGGTTGTGGGAAACTGAAACTGGGATGCACGGTTCGTGAACCGGGCTCATACCGGACGATCCACTAGGCGCAGCCGATAGAATTATTGCTAAAAAAAACTTCTTTTTGAAATTACAGTCGAATTTGAGGACGGGGTTGACGGAGCTGCCACGAGGGATGGTGGAATCAACGTCGGATATGGAAATGAAGACGTTCTGGCAGAGCTCAAGGTTAAAAGTATAAATCTCATTTCACTGCTCGCCAAATTTGTCTTTTAATTCTTAATATGGTTAGTAGGTTTTTTTGCTCTTACTTTTAGTAGATGGACTGATATCAGTTGTAGCTTGTCGATTACTTGGTCTGATGATACATCTTTGTTATTGATATATGTCATCTTTTCTGTTTTATTGGAGAAAAAGTGTAAGACATTTGAGATTAATGTGAGTTTAAAAACAGTTGTCTTCTTACTATAACATATTTGAGTGTTTTCATTTGAAACGATGCACTGAATTTTGGGCTGTCTTGATGTTTAAGGAGATTATATGCGATATCATGAGTTCAAAGCTGAAGTATATACCATCTCAGATTTGTTATCATTTAATAGCGTCAAAAGATTTTATAAATCTTTGATGCAATAAATCAGCAGCACTGCTTGTCCATGCAAGAATGCACGATAATCCATTTTGACATATGCTACTTATGACTAAATTATGAAGGCATGATAAATTGATATGGAAAATTTTTACTGCATAGATTGTTGAGCTCAATGACGAATTGTTGTTAATCCTTATGGCATTTTACGTATCGTTAAATCTACTCATAATGTTTGACTGTGTCAAATAGTGCATAGCACAAAGTACAAGATTGGCTTCCCTTTGTCTCCTTATTACATCAGGAAACATCACAAATATCAGTATGTCAAACAATAATCTGGACTGTTTGACTACAAAAATAATCTTATGTCTGTCATGTGAATGATGAAGGAGCTTAATTATCTTGTGTTGAAAATCTAAGTTCTGTTTGATGGATATCTTACAGGAGAATCGCAATAATTGCTCTGCTCTCTTAGCAATGGCTGTTGGTATTCCACAAAAGAGAAATGTGGATTCCATAGTTCGCAAGGTATACATGCCATCTTCTTTGATCCTCTCTGAAGTCATTATGCAGTGATAGATTCTACTGCTGTGCCCATTTAGGGTATCGAAATAAGGTTCTTTCTTCTCAGTTTGTAGCGGAAAATTATTCAGTTGTGCTATTTCATTATGATGGAAATGTGGATAGTTGGCATGATTTTGACTGGAGCAGCAAAGCGATTCACATACTGGCCCGTAATCAGACAAAATGGTAATAGTTTTTCTTATTCTTCTCATTCCCCTTCTATATTATTTATTTATTTTTTATATCATTATACAAGCCCTATGTATTAACCCCATTGTAAATCCTTATCAAAGCATTATAGAAACAGAAAAATGCAGTCTTATTCATCATCCTTGTCATATTATGACTTATGAGAACATGAGGAACCAAACAATAATTTGCAATGCTATTGACAATTGAGCATGACTAACATGTTAGTCTTTCCTGAATATATTGTTTTATACTTATGGCTTCTTATTCCAGGTGGTTTGCAAAGCGATTTTTGCACCCAGATGTCGTATCTGGTTATGACTACATCTTTTTGTGGGATGAAGACATAGGAGTTGAGAAGTTTCATCCTGGAAGGTAAATGTGATAAAATTCTCTCCTCTTGAACGTTATGTATATCATGTATGAATGTGACACCATATATGCTTGTTTTACTTTATTCTAGGCAAACTCATCATATTCCTTCTAATATGCACCCAGACTTAACAGCTATTTTATAAGAAAATTTAGAGGTGATACTAATAGTCTGGATAGTTTGGCGAACTATATAGTTGGTTGACGTAATGCATTATTTTGATGCCCCGTTAGATCTAGGACAATGACACAGTTAAGTATTGCTGTTAAAAGGAGAAATTCTTTGCTCATATTGCTCCTTTTTTTATGACAATGGAAATATTTATTTTTCTTAACACTGATCCATACCCCAGATACTTGCGTATAATGATGTCCGAAGAACTGGAAATTACACAGCCTGCATTAGATCCTGACCGATCATATGACATACACCATCGAATTACCGTCCGCAATAGAAGAAAAAAGGTCCACAGGTATATGCTGTATGTTGTGGTATTGTTTATAGCAGTGTCTTTAATTTTTCTCATATTCTGTTCTTCTGTTATGAAGGAGGATTTATGTTTCCCAAGGAAGTCTAAATTGCACTGAGGAGAGCACAGGACCTCCTTGTACTGGGTAAGTATTCTATTTCTACCCTATAGAAATGGATAAGAGGAGACATGAAATGTTTTGTTTTCGCTGATATTGTGTTTGCAAACATGAGCCTTCCTCATCTGTCGAACTTGGTTTGTAATCTCCAGTAAGTTGATTCCCGAGATTATGACTATCTACTATGTTGATAGGCTAAGATGTGAATTCTGTTCTTTCAAGACTTGCTAGCCATTTTCATATATCAAATCCTCGGTATATTTCAAACTTCTTTGCTTGTGCTTGTTATCCAGATAGTAAATTGGAATACGATTTCCTTTTCTTTGAAACAAGAAATTGATACACTCGTAAATCAACTATATACTTTTGCTCTTATTATTCATTCAGTTGGTCTTTGACATAAATTCATTAATTTCATTGGATCAGTCTCTCTCTCAGCACATTTTACATTTGCCAACCCCGTCACATGCATTCTATTATCAATAGCCTGCCACGCCACCAAGGGATTTGTATAATTTTCTGTTGCATTGTTTCTACAGTATTCTAGTAAGTTTTTATGCATAGACTCTTTGTGGAAGACTTGCAGTACTTGAATGGCCAACCTATATGTGTCATGCTTTCATTTATATTCAAGTAAGAAACATTGTTCTTCTATTTGAAATAAGCTTTTCTTAGTTTTCTCCTCGTAGTTTTTCTTGCAAAGAATTTAAAATTGTATATACTGCTTTGACCTTGCTGCCTGAAGTTAGATGTTATTCCATGGTTAAATGTTTTTTTTTAAAGAAGAATTTGATCAATCGCTTTTGGTTAAGTGGACTGTTTCGCCAACTAGCGATGCTCTGTTTCTGGTGCTAGGTGGATTGAAGGAATGGCACCTGTTTTTTCTCGTGCTGCATGGCGTTGCGTGTGGCATCTTATCCAGGTTTGGCTGCTATATATCAAACTTTACATTATGTTGGCAGTCAATATCATTGTAAATGCTTTTGCGAGTTAGAAAAGTCCCCTTGTATTTCTATATTATCTGAATTAGTTTGCCACTACAAATTGACATACAAATTGACAACTTTTCCCATTTCTTGTTGCAAGTAGTTTAGGCTAATTGAATGACTTTTCCTCTGTGCATAATTTCCAAAGTCTGCTCTGTTCAACCCATCCATCATAGGAAGAATCTTCTGAACTTTCCAATCTAGGAGTAGAAGATGAAGTCTGATTTAAATTGGCTAATATTTATAGAAGTGTCTTCGTTGAGTGAAAGTGAACTGCAGGGAGCATGTCTTCTTCTTTTTCTTTTGTTTTTTGTTTTTTTTTTTTTTTTTTAACAAAACATATTTTATGCATCTGTTCTTTATGTTTACTACAGAAGAGGGGTATATTTAGTTTCTTAACTTAATTTTAAGGGGGAATATAATAAAATTAAAGCCATCAACATCGTTGGTAAATTATGAGATATAGAAAGGGGGTTCTTAGAAAGGATTAGAAGTTGCAAAACGAGAGTATGGTTCACTTGCTCTATTGAGAAGTATACAATAAAAAAATGTCATGATAATGCTATTGTTTTATAACTCCAGAGGTGAAAGTAGTTCTTAAAATAGCTACATATGATGTATCTCCTCTACCGTATAGAGCATCTAGCAAGTTCCAAAAAAATAGGAGGTGGAGATTTTGCTCTCTGTTATTTTGCAGTTTCTCAACGTGCTTGGAAAGTTATGCTCTTTTGAAGATGATGTTGTTTCCATTGTCGCCGCTTCCAATTTGTTTTGAATATGAAACCTCTATGTTATATATATAGTTTTCTTTTCTTATGGTTTTTTTTACCTTCCGTCAAGCTAATTTTAAATCAATTCTCGTTGGCTATGGCTATTTCATTTACATTGATTGTTTATCATGCAGAATGATCTAATCCATGGTTGGGGCCTGGACATGAAGCTTGGATACTGTGCTCAGGTAGGTAGCTATTAAGGTGAACTAAGCAGTAGATGTCTATACTCCCCGAACAAGGTGGCATATGTTACTTCGTTATAGTTGTTTATTGATAATATATTTAAGTTTGCTAAAGTGACTCATTATGCAACTATTGTATCATGAAAGAAGATTTTCTAGGTCCTACTTCTTGTCGTAGCCTACGACCTTATTAGGTTATGCTAAATTGAGGATAAATAGAAGAGTGAGTTATCACAGCATCCATCTTGCTAGGCTCAGCCAGTTCTGGGCCAAACCTTGCTTGCATGTTTGTCGTCACGTGCCTTGAGCCTCCTGGATCAAATATAGTCAAAGTTGCTTGGTTGTTTGTATTAGAAAAATGCTAGACACCCTAAAATTTATCCCATAATTCTTCCCATTTTCTGCACGAAAGTGCACCATGTGCTTTTCTAGATTGAATTTACACTTCTTGGAATTTGACTATTTTTTCATAGAGATTTTGGGAATTTATTACTCATACTTCAGTTAAGGCATCACTCTTATAGGTTGAGTTGTAAGTCCTTGCTTTCTAGGACTTATATATTTTACACATTGCAAGATGAGGATATATGTGAATCACATTTAGTAAGCGTCCTGTTCATGCTTAGCTGTCACATGATATTATCTTACTTCTAGTTCTCTGCCTGTTTCTCATTGTACTAGCTTGAGACAAGATCTGTTTTCTTAATGGTCTGCTTTGTTTCCCCAAACAAAAAGTATTTGTCAGGAGTTTTATTCTACTGCTGAATGTGATTTTAGGGCGACCGAACGAAGAAGGTTGGGGTTATTGATAGTGAATATATTGTTCATCAAGGAATACCATCTTTAGGAGGATCATCTAGTAGAGTTCAGGTAATTGCAGTACCACTCATCCGCCTAGCTTATTCTTTTTGTCCCGTATAGATGTGGTAAATAAATATATCTTCATCGGCTATATATATACTATTTTATTATTTTTGTGAGGTCCATGGAAATTGTTGTCATGATGTGGAACCTCATGGTTGTTCCTTCTGGAGGAGTTGGGTTATAAGTAAACTAGAATTACCCATGTATTTGATGCGTTTCGTAGTAGTTGGGCATGTATTAATTCTAATATTTCATCTCGTGAATTCTTTTCATATTTTTTTTCCTAGGAAAACATCTTAGTCTGCTGTTTTTTTTTTGGCTTTCATTTGATTACCGTTGAAACTGCATTTTTTTTTGGATGTTATGCTCTGCATGGACTTTATGAAAACAACCTCATTTGGAGCATAGCTAAGTAAATAGTACTCACCCTATATTTTGCATGGGTTTTGCTATGCTCACCCTAAGAAATCACATAATAAATCACACAGTATGTGGCAAAATCAGGACCACATATTACAATTGGTATAGTTGTAATTTTAATAATTTGTACGGATCTCGAGATAAGTGTGTAGATCACGAGATGAATGTGTGGTGGAGATTAGTTGTGTTTGGTTTATTGGGGGTGAGTAGTTTTTTCCATTTTGCATATGTGGGATTTTTCACTGGATTATTATTGTTGTTGCTCTGCACGAAGTTGAACATATGACTAACATTGAATCTGTTGGTGCTATCTTAACAGGCTCCGAGCCACAGATCTCTTGACTTGCGTACCCAGGTAACAGTTCCTGCAATGAACTGAATTTTTGTGATCTATTAAGCTCCACTCCTAATTCCAAGTAAGCACTCATTCGTTCTGATATTTACAGATTCGAAGACAATCAACAGCCGAGCTGGAAAAATTCAAAGAGCGCTGGAATAAAGCTGTCCGGGAAGATGAACATTGGGTGGATCCTTTTGACAACTCAAGAAGAAAACAATAACATAATGGAACTTCTTTCAGCTGAAATTTTGCTCTCCCTCTCTCTCCTCTCTCTCTCTCTCTCTCTCTCTGAGTCAAAGCCTTCTTTGATCTGCTCTTTTAGAGGTAAATATACGGCATATTATTGTGAACACTGTCCTGTCGCTCTTAACGTCTTATGGTCCGTTTTTCCTTCCTAATACGGTAATCATAATTTCCTATACTTTCAGATTGCACATTCAAGATGTCAGAAAAATCATCTAACCTGTAAAACGGAGATTATGGACGCTGACCGACTGAAATGTAAGAATTCAGGAGTTAGAGAGTCCATGGTAAGTGGAACGGAATGCGATCTTTTTAAGGTTATTTATAATTGTCATGTCATGTTGAAATCGTGATGCTCAATTTTTGTATCGGAGGTGATGATCCGCCGCCATACCCGAAAGGGCAGAAGTATACATGTGTATATGCATGTTGCATATTTGTTGTTATAAATCTGGACTTGCTATTCTCTGATTCCCCACCCTTCTTTTGTGCAATAATGCAATGAAAAAGAGGTGATTGTTATGTGATTTGGTTTCCTATGTTCTCTCAGAAATGAATATCTTAGATTGTTTATGCAAAGGGGAATTTGTAAATCAAGATTTTAAAACCTTTTGCAAATCAACCGTCGGATACAAATTTTTACAAATAAATTTCTATATCAAAATTTGTGACAAATATTTTAACTATTATATAAATATTTTTTGAAGAAATTTTTTAAATATTTTGAGTAAATGTTTTATGATTTTAAAATTTTAGTGGCTTTAAAAATTAATACATTTTTTAAATAATCTATTTTAGAGTAATTTTTTATTAAAATTTTAAATAAAAAGGAATAGATCTGGATGTAATTTATATCTTTGTATTTAAAAGTTTTTAAAAATATTATTCAGAGTGGCGCTATTCCTATCTCACTGTCGAATTAATTTCCTCATCAACATGCCATGTATGAATTCTACATATAGCACCATATGTTATGATACTCTTGAGCAGTGGTGAGGATTGAATGTCAGAACCTCTTGCATGGCATTCTTTAATATATTATACAAAAGTTGTGACTCATTGATTTATGAAAAATAAGTCGGTGTTATTTATAAATTTATTTATTACGATAATTATATAAAATAAACCGATAACAAATAAAATATTTTATTATGATAATCTAAATAAAATAAATTCTATAACCGAGAAACAAAGACGCACTAAGTTCTTTTATTTTCTTTTCATTATTGAGGAAAAAAAAGCAACACAGTAGAAGCTCGAAGCACCAAAGTGATCATTTATTCCGGCTCAGTAATAAGATCTAACACAAGCACCACAAGATCACATCTCAAGATAGATCGAACGGCTCAGCATGTGGGCACGCACTTCTTGCAAATGAAGCTACACTTGGGAACGTAAAAATGCTTCTTCTGGACCTCACCGTGCGAGTATTTGAAGCACTTCTTCGTGCAGATCACCTTCTTCTTGTTGCACATATCCTGAGTAATACAGCCTGCGCCGCCACCGGCGGCGGCGCCGGAATCCGACGTCCCAACTCCTTCTCCTTCTCCTTCTCCTTCCACGACGACGTCACGTCTCATAATCGCATCCCGGTGCGCTGCCTCTGCCGCTGCTGCTGCTGCTGCTGCTGTCTTTCTCACGTGCAGCCTGCTGCTGGAGGGAATGGCGGCTGCGGCGGCGTGCATTCTGGCAGATGGTTTGTCTGCGACGGCGGAGATGGCGAGCATGGCGAGGAGTAGGAAGCAGGTTAAGGTCTTCATTTGTGGTTTTGTAGTAAACTAGAGAAGATTAACCGATCAGCTGGTTTAGATAGAATTACTGACGAGGACGAAGGATCGATTATATAGACGTGTAGACAAGATTATATTTTAATTATAACGTATATATTGTGTTATTCACGGGTTGTTTTACGTGGTGCAACTGATGCATGGAGAAACGAGATTTGCATGAGTGGACGTGCAGATTGCATGATGTCCACTAAGGTAATTTCGACCGGAATATGTCCTCTTCAGTATTCATGAGTTGCCCTTCTTTTAGGATCGCTCATCCTTGATCTCTACCGTCCATCTCCTAATACCCATCTAGTGAGGGTGAATCTCTGTGCTTGCTAATCAACCTGCTTTGTTATAGTAAATATTATTATTGTGAGTATATATATATATATATATATATATATATATATATATATATATATAAGGGCTATTTTCAAGTCGAGCTGAGAATAGCCTTTGTAAGCTAACATCTCAACCGTTGATCTTCTTGATCTAACGGTTGAGATTTAATTTTGCACTTAACGGAATAACGATTCACGCCGTTAAGTGTTAAAATTAAATCTCAGCCGTTAGATCAAAAAAATCAACGGCTGAGATGTTAGCTTACCAAAAGCTATTCTCAGCTCGACCTGATAATAGTATATATATAATGGAGGGAAGATGGGAGATGCACAATTCTTTAGAGTTCAAATAGGAGTTAAATAGCATTTCTTCTATTTCTAGTACGTACTTTTTTTATCCTTTTGCATGAGTTATGATAATCTTTTCTGTATCGTTTCAATTTTATTAGATATCTCCGAAGAGACACTATCTCATGTGTTGGTTGGTACGTATGTATTTTTAATAATATTAGTTCGAAATATGTATACACTATCACATTCAAGGATATACTGATTTGTACCACTAAGGGTGTGTTTGGTTGGCCGTAGTTAGAGTTGCAACTGCTGCAGTTGCAAAGTGGGGGTGAACACATGTGTTTGGTTGGCTGCAGTTGCAAAGTGGGGTGTGCTGCAGTTGAGCCGCGAATTGCTGCAGTTGGAAATACGGTGATTTCGGCCGTAATTGCAACTGCTGCAGTTTAGATTTGCAGAAACAAATTCTTTTTTTTTTCCAAATTTGCAAAATCAGCCTATCTGGATTTTGCGAAAATTTCGACTCTTATCATAAAAATTGGCAAAGTTAGCTCTTCACAGTACTAAATTTAGTAATAAAAATTGGTTTCATTCGCGCATTTTTCATGTTCGTCCTATAAAATTTTTAAGTCAAACGATTGTCTCAAACAGAGCAAAAAATGAGATTTTTGAAGAGTTTAAAATCTTTTGCAATCGTTAAAAATTTTCCATAGCATAGAAAAATTATAATATAACACATTAAAATATTTTATAATAATAAATAAACAAAACAAAATTTAGAACTACAGGGCTCAACTGCATCAAACCAAACATCAGATTTCAAACTGCAGTAATTCGAACTGCATCAAACCAAACAGACATACTGTATTTCCAACTATTGCACTTCCAACTACCAGCACTTCCAATTGCTGCAATTTTAACTACAACTTCCAACTACATCTAACCAAAAGCCCATAACTATATTGTGGAGCTATATAAAGTTGATAAATTCTCACCTCAGATTAGGGCCACCTCAAGGCTCTACTAAGGTCATTAATGGTTGGTCAGCTAGATGGAGGCCCACTTGACACTGCACGGAACAAAATTTCGGCGTGTCTATTCTTCCTAATTTAGAGTTATCATTTCCTTCTCTTAATTTTGAGCAATTTCTCATTCTCTGGTGCAGTTTTACCTGCTATTTTCATTCATTTAAAAAAAAAAAATAGAATTTCTTTTACGAAGTGATGGATGGAAGATGCTCAGGAACACTTTAATATTCAACAGAAGCAGATATTTTGCTTTTATAATGCATTGGGAGCTTCTAGTTCAGATGCCTCCAAATCTCATCGTGCCATTGCAATAATTAAAAACAAAATGGAATATAACCCAAAAGTAAAATAAAAAGTTGAAGGAGACCTCCAGGGATGGCCCTTGCCTTGTGTTCACTCTCTTCAGTTTTTTTCTTTTTTTTCATTTTTGTTTTTGTTTTTGACTGCATAGTTTGATTTATATTCTATTTTTTGATCGGATACTAAATGTTAAATAGTAAATTTTTTCAATTAAATATTGTTGAAATTCGAATTTACTACCTATCTTTTATAAGAGGTAGGTCGTCTTCTCTTTCTAACATCCAACTCTACTAATCAACTAGATTAACGCCGGTCGGCATTGTGTTCTCTTTCTAGAATCTCAATAGTCCAATAGAACCAAGGAATAATTACATATAAGCTACTATTTTTGTACTAAAATTTTCAAATAAATTTTTTTTTTTTTTTTTGTATAATTACTAAACCATATATATATATATATAAAGAAATAGATTGGGATGTGCACTACAGCTCTAGTATTAATAATTTGTTTAGAAAATAACACTAAATATATAGTTTGAGGCTCCGAAGTCTTTATTAGTTATACAATTTGTGAGCCTCAGAATACCTTTTGAAAATTTTTTGAATGTAAATTGTCGAATAAACTAAATTTTATTTTATTTTTTTAGATAACATTTATATGTATGTTTTTTTAAGTAATTTTGTAAATTCATTAGAACATTGATGGAGTTTTACAAAGCCTGAATTTTTTCTTACCATTCCTACCATCTATGCGCCAAGAAATGGCAAGGAGAAATGATGGATCAGCTCTAATTTTTAAACCCATCACATATTAGACTCTATTTTTTAAATTTTTTACAAATCATCCAATCTTTCATAATTCAATCATAAAAATTTAACTATTATATAATCATTTTTAAAAAAAATTTAAAAAATAAAAATTATAAAATCTTATCAACATCAACAATTTTAATGTTAAAAGTCTTTAAAAATATTTTAAATACATGTTCTAAGTTTATAAATTTTTAACGAATTATCTACTAACTCGTTGAGCATTTTTCATGTTCAAAATACAATTTTAAAGGTATTCTTTGAAAAAAAAAAATTTCAATATAAAAATTATAAACTTTGATAAGATTTAAAATTTTAATGTTCAAATTTTTTCTAATATAGATTTTAAATTAGATATTTTATGATATAAAAAATTAACAAATTAATAATAGTAGGCCTGATTTGCAAACACGAAACTGTAGAGGGGCTGACATGCAAGTCCCTGTAATGAAATTAATTCTAGCCGTTACTTAAAACTGTCGACCTCGGCAGAAGAGGGCTGTAGAACATCATCTTGAAAGTGACGCAAGGCGAATGGTTTTTCTTTTTTTAACTTCTTTTCCCCTTTTTCTGCAAGTTTTTATTTACAAATATAATTTCGGATATATATATATATATAAAGGCTATTCTCAGGTCGAGCTGAGAATACCCTTGATAAGCTAACATTTCAGCCGTTGATCTCATTAATCTAACGGTTGGGATTTAATTTTACATTTAACGGAATAACGATTCACGTCGTTAAGTATTTAACGGCGCTGTTAAGTGTTAAAATTTATTCTCAACCGTTACATTAAGAAGATCGACGGCTAAGATGTTAGCTTACCAAATACTATTTGCAGCTCGGCTTGAGAATAACCTTTATATATATATATATATATATACTTTGATGAGGTACCATGGTTGCATGTTGTTCGCGGATGATGTTGTCCTTTGATGTACCAAAGAAGGGGTGCGTGATAAGTTGGAGTTATGAAGGACGGCTTTGGAATCTAAGGGGTTTAAAAATAGATAGATCGAAGACAGATTATATGGAATATAAATACAATCCTCACAGCCCACCAAGTAGTCCTAGACTAAACTTAGGAGCAGAAGGTATTCTACAGAAGACGAACTTCAAATACTTGGAATCTAGATTATAAGAAAATGATAAAATAAATGAAGTTGTCAACCATCGAATTAGAACGGGCTGGTGTAAGTGAAGATTGGCCTCTGGGATTCTGTGTGAGAAAATTCCCACTTAAACTGAAGGGACGATACTATCGGGTCGCAATTCAGCCAGCTATGTTATATGGCGCAAAATTTTGGCCGGTTAGGCACAGATATACTCAGCGGATGAAGGTGGCAGAAATGAGGATGCTGCGATAGATCTGTGGCCACTCGATTCAGGACATGATTCACAATGAGGCAATCCGAGAGAAATTAAGAGTGGCATCTATTGAAGACAAGATGAGGGAATGTCGATTGCGATGGTTTGACCATGTGAGACGTAGACCACAAACGGCACCGGTTAGAAGATGTGAAAAATTAGTGAACGAGTAGAAAAGGAAACGGGGTAGGCCACAGAAGAGCTGGCGGGAGACTATTAGATGAGATATGAACTATTTGAACTTTTATGAGGACATTGCTCTCGATCGTGGGGAGTGGCGATGTAAAATCATTGTTAACGGTATTGTTATTAAGTCATAGGACAATATGACTATCATTTTTATTATTATTTTAGTACTATTAGTAGCAGTATTACTATTATTAATATTATTTTTTATTATTATTCATATTAATATTATTTTATTTTTATTGTTACTATTTTTTTTATTATTAGTATTTTTTTTATAGTATGTGATTCACAATCTCAGCTTGTTTGTGTGAAATTTTTTCTTGATATTGAGTAACTGCGTGTATGTTTGTTGCTCCCGGCCAAGAGTCCATAGAAAATAGTCTCATTCGAAATATTGTTGTGTTCATCTCACCTATGGCTGAGCATTCGGGTCAACCCGACTTGAACCGACCCGAACCGAAATTTTAAGGCCAATCCGAACCGACCCGAATTTTATTTCAACCCAAACCGACCTGAACCGACTAAAATTCGGGTCAGTTCGGGTTGGTTCAGGTTGACCCGAATAACATCACAAATCACTTTTATTTAACACCAATTCGAATTCGGGTAGGTTCGGATCGGTTCGGATCCACCCTAATAGTTGTAACATGAATATTTTGTTTAAATAGAAAGAATTAGCACATAAAAATCAACAAAAACTAATTAATACATGACTCGTGAGGATAATTCGGGTCCAACCCGAACCGATCCGAAATTTGACCACCGAACCCGAACTGAATTATATAGACCCGAACTATTAAAATGTCAACCCGAACCGAACCCGACCCGAACTGAACCCGAATTTTTGGCTTTGTTCGGATCGGTTCGGTTCGATTTTTCGGGTAGGTTCGGGTAATGCTCAGCCCTAATCTCACCCCCTCCAGTTTCTATCTTGACGGAATTATTACTGGATTACTGTTGTATAAACTTTGAATTACAAATAGTGGTGCTACCTCAAAAGCGCCTTAATAGAAATTTGGAACTATAACGCTCCCTAAACTTTTATGTTTAATTAAATATAATTTGCAGTGTTAAATCATGCAATCAAAATGATGAACATACTATATTACAGACTATTATAATATTAATATTATATAATCATGAAGTGTTGGATTACAGATAAGTATTGGTTTAATTGGTTATATTAGGTTTAAGTACACAGTACATATCTATTGGAATAAAATTAGTCTCATCTTTATGGAGTGAGAATACCCGTGAGAAATTTTTTTTTTTTTAAAAAAAAAATTGCGTATTAGCCCCCTATTTTTGGAGGTTCACAAATTATTTCCCGAAAACGTATTTTTGGGGGCCTGATTTGTAAAAAATAAAAAAAAAATTAGTCTATGAAAATGCGTTTTCGATAATTGATTTGCACAAAAATAAAAAACGGGAGGCTGATATGTAAAAGTCCCAAAAAAAAATAGATTTAATATTTTTATGTTATATATATATAACTTATAGTCTACACATTGCTAAGTAAAAGTTATATGGTTGGATTTTATAATATCATATGACATCTGATTTAAAATATAAAATTAATTTCAGCCAAATTGAAATCTAATTAGTGCATTACTAAAGTTTTTTCTTAAAATGGAAATCAGTCTCTATCATCGTCTCCTTCGCTTCAAGTCTGCAAGAAGAACTTAAAATTCTCAAGTTCTCAACCGCTCAAATACCACGCTCTGATTAGTTATTACAATTTCCCGCATCTGATTACTTCCAATACACTCCAGAAGAATCATTCTAATCTTTTCCAGCCGCCGCCGGGATGCTTCTTTGGTTGATTCTCGGCTTCGTCCTCGGCGCGGTGGCCGTGGTCGCCGCCGAGGCCACCACGCTACTTTGGATCCTCGACCGCCTCCGCCGTTCCAGTGAGGCCCTGCGCCGCCGCTCGACGGAGAGGCCGCCGATCATTGACGACCTCGATCACGATCCCTCCCTCGCAGCCACGCGCACCAAAAAGGTAGTCCTCTCGTATTCTGAGATGGTTTTGTTTGTAATTTACTAATCATGTTACAGTGTATTTCGATGTTGTTCTCCTAATAGTTGACTGGAGACAGATTGCGTTTGGTGGGTAGCGATTAGGTGGAAAGCAAAGAACAAAGGAGAATTTTTAGGCTTCACTGAAGCATTTGGTTAAAAATAAAGATTTATTTTCTAGAGTTGGCAGGAAAGTTGCAGCATGGATGCGTTGTTATCAGAAGACTTTTGCATGGTCTTGGAGGGAATCTTTATCGAATTTATTATTTTGTATTAGATAATTTATGTTAAAATGCTATAGAGCTTCTACAACTGTAGTGTTTTATGAAGCTTGAGAATCAGTTTTTTTTGGTGGGTTAAGTTGGAAATTTAGAGGAGTTAAATCTTTAAACCTAAGAGGTTAAAAGATTGCTCCCATGCCTTTTGGCTGTATCGAATAAGACTTTTTTGTGTTGTATGTTATAAATGCCTTTACCTCTCATCCATTGAACCTATATGCAAAGCTAAAGGGGATTTAATCCCTCCCAATATCTTGAATGAATTAAAAGAGAGTTATTTTAAGCCAACTCGTTGAGGTGAGGTAGGAAAGTTAACATGAAAGTTCGAAAATTGGACTGGCGATTGTAGTTGGAGGTTGTGAATTACTACGAAGTGTTGGGAACAACTTATTTGATCCCCATTTGTAGCAGTCAAATTTTTTTATGACCTTCTTTTATGGTGAGATTTGTCGAATCTAGTGTTGAAACTTGAGTGTTTTTTATCACTCCTGATGATTTTATTATAGAAACGAAGTGGGATTCCATAATAGTATTTACATCATTTATAAATATGCATAGTACGGATGTCTCTCGCATCCCTTAAGTTCATTGCTTTTCATGATCCCAGGGCTTTATTTGGGTGTTGGAAGCAGATATGGTTGCAAAGATAAGTCCCAATGCATCACCACCAAGGGGAGCTAAAGAACAGAAGAAAAATAGGGAACTTTTTGAGGTCATTCCTACAAAAAAATATGCTAAAATGAAAGATCATTTTTTAATACTGTATGATCTTGATGGCTCTGAAGAGACTATTGATCTTCGTGATGTTACGCTGTTAGCTATTTCGGCTACAGATTTTCCTTCTCGTAAATGGTGAGCTGCAAAACTAAAGTCTTCTGGTTATGTATAACTTTGTTGCATTAGTTTGTTTTCTCTTTTCAAATCATTTGAAGTGTAAACGTAAAATATTTCTACAGTTAATTTCACTATGTTGCCTACTCTTTTAATTTACTTTAGGCTGGTCGAAATGCTTTTGTATAGTTCTTGTTTAGTCAATGTTGGAATGGATTTGTTAATTTCATTTGATGGTGGTTAATGCCAGTGGCTGATATATATTGCTACAGCTAAATGATTTTGTTATCTTTAATTAATTAATTGTTTGTTCACTCCAAGGTTGGGTGATCTAATAAAGTAGCATCTACATACAAATTTCTGAGGTGGAATCAGTATATGCCAATTCTGATATCACTTTGGGACCTATCTTGCAGGGCTAAGCGTTTCCCCATTAAACTGGAAAGCAAGAGTTCAGTTTTTTATAGAGGAAGTAAAATATGTTATTTGTATCTGGACACAAGTTCTGAGAAGGAATCATGGTGCAAAGCGCTACGTATTGCTTCATGTCTAGATAGGGAAAAATTGAACTGGTTTGCTTATCTTAATGAAGGGTTCAACCAATATCTCGCATCATTGCATGAGTATCATTCTTATGTTAAGCACTCTACACTTCCTGGAGAGACCAAAGGAAAAACCAATAAAGTTGATGAAACTTCTTCAAAGGTTCGCATTTTCTTGAAGAAACTTGCAAGAAAAACTTCAAAGAGTGGATCGGAATATAAAAATGCTTCTAATCCATCATCTGGTCGCGGTGATAGAAAGATTGTTGACAGACTACCTACTGTTCATGATACATCGTTGGGTCGACAAAGTAGAGTTTCTTCAACCAAAAAGCCTTCAGGTGACTTGCTACAAGACACTGTGCAACAGGCTGCACCATCTTTCTTTCTGGGTGATCGATCACAACTTCATGCAGAAGTGGTTGATGATAAGATTCAAAATGATGGTGGAACGATGTGCTGGAACTTCTTGTTCTCAAGGCTGTTTTTTGATGCCAAAACAAGTGTAGAAATGAAAAGATTAGTAAGAGCCCGTATCCAGGTAATTCCGCTCAGCTAATTATGCATTTTAGTATATACAAAATTCTTGTATACTAACATTGGTATGTAAACAGAGAACTTTGTCAAATATGAGAATCCCGAGTTATATAGCTGGAGTTACATGTACGGGACTAGATCTTGGGAATCTTCCACCTTACATCCACAATATGAGGGTTATTTCCATGGACTTAAATGAGGCATGGGCTATGGAATTTGATATTGAGTACTTAGGTGGTATTTCTTTGGACATTGAGACAAGACTAGAAGTTCGTGAACCAGAGTTGCAAAAAGGTATCATTGACACAAGTTTTGAGCCAAATACTTCTGCCGCAGCAACTGCGGATCTTCTGGAGGGTATTGAGCAATATGGAACCAGATTGAAATCATCAAAAAATTTGGCACATCAGGAAGAAAAGAAGAATGAAGGAGGTATGACAAGTAAGCAGTTGGCTTTTGCGTTTGGTATCTTGTATCAACCCTAATTCCAAATATTTGATACCATAACCATACCATCATTTTCATTCCTTCATATGTAAGAGTTAAAGCCTTTTTGGCCTTCGAAATCATGCTTCCTTAAGGCACAGAGGTCATGTATGGTAACTTCTGCATTTAGTTTAGATTACCAAAGAACAAATTCAACCCTGATCTTTGAGAAATGGCCATTATCATTGGAGCTATACAAGTAAATCTTGTTCACATGCAGAATTGTACAGCATAACAGAGGAAATAGCACATGGACTTTCAATGACGATATTTAAGCTTAGCTTGAAATGGCTCAAAGTGCATATGCTTTTTATATTTAGGTAGGAAAACTGGAAAAACCGGAAAACCCACATGCATTCATGTGTTTATGCTTTTAGGTAGTGCTTCCAGTAATTATTCATGATAATTTATGCATAATATTAGAATATTGCACATGTACATTAGAACAGTTATTCTCTACGAGTGCCTTTTCTGAATGTTATCAGTTTGTATAGAATTATAATCCTATGCGATAGCTTTAGGTACTCGATACGTTTTTGTTACAGATGATTTGAAACAATCTAAGGGTGCCAGCTGGACCTCAAATTATATGGCTAGATGGAAGGCCATTGCACAATCACTAGCTGAGCAAGTTTCTCAGGTTTGTATATATTTCTAAACTAGATTATTCTTTGTCGCTCCATCGGTTCGGTGAATATGTGACTCCACAGACAGTAGCCATGAACACCTAAATGGAAATAATGACAAAGCTTAGGCCAAAAGCGTAAACTCAATAACTGTCCCATGAGAAAAAACATTTATCCATAAAGCTGAAGCGTACATTGCTTTATCAAAATTTACGAATGAGCATAGGTAATATATATTTTATTTTGATGGAATCTGTTTGTTTCAGCGTAAAATTACTTGTTCCTAGTTACCAGTTGGACCATGATACCAATTTTCGATAACCTCCCATTTGTATGATTTTGTCTGTATTGTTGTATTTTATGTTTGATCCTTCTACCTTTTACTGCTTTAGTGCACTCTATTCAAGTGTATTTACATTTACGGTAAAGCATTCTTGGTTTTTTTTTTCTTTTGGTCTGCAAAACCTGTTCCATCCAAACCAAGTCTAGTGTTTCTTCAATTTAAGTATTTGTTACCTTAGGGTCATACTAGTTGATCTTACTAAGATATGCTTGCATGACACTAGCAGAAGCATCCTTTCAACCTTAGGTAACATGTTCAACTAACATGGAAAACTAATAAGTGGCTTGTCAGTTATTTCTTCAGGGGAAAAAAATCTTGCTAATGTTTTCAGATATTTCATCTTGCAGTACAGGTGAAACAACTGATGATTCCCTTGCGCATATGTTTCTCTTTTCAAAGTTATTCATTGGCAGCAAAATAGTGGCCAATTCTGGTAAAAAAAAGAGTAAATATGACCTTTTTCATGCATTCAACAATTTCAAGATTCTTCAAAGAAGTGCTGCAGATGTTCTTTGTTAGTTTTTAAAAAAAAAAATAAGATGGTCTTCGTTGTCTATTCTGTATTTTCTTTTTGAAGTTTGCAGTAGCAATGCTGCAGATGCACAACATTTCGTCTGGATTCCTAATGTTCTTATTCATGATCTTCACTTGCAAGTAGTAAATCTTTTATTACAGGTACCCTTGTCGTTGACCATAAAAATTGCATCTCTTCGAGGGACGCTACGAGTGCAAATAAAATCCCCACCTTCTGATCAAATATGGTACAATTTCACATCAATGCCTGACATAGAATGGAACTTAGAATCATCAGTTGGTGACCGGAAAATTACAAGTAGCCAAATTGCGTTGCTTATCGGTAATCGTTTTAAGGTGAGGGACAACTCTTTTAATGTATTCATTTTATTTTTTCTTTTTGTTTTTCTCTCCCTAGTGTTACTTGGCGATTTTTAATTTACAGCTTGTTGTTCTTAAGATGACAGTTCTATTGCTTGAGTGAGTTGTGAAGTTCGTCGTGGTTTAACAATTGACATCAAGTAGTGATATATGTTAAATTAGTATTTCTAAGAAACTTTTTGAACCGCTCCGATGAACTGCAAAACTAATAATTACTTGGTTGCATTAAAAAATTGAAACTGTGTAATTGCTCTTATAAGTATAAGAATTTCATAAACTCACCCCGATGCTTTCCGAAGATAATTATTTTGTATTATTTTCCTTACAATAAAATAAACCTCAAGATCAAGGCTAAGATACACAACTGAATTCTAATTACATTGCCATAGAAACCGAGCATTTGATGAGGACCAAATAATTTTGTGGACATGCGTGTGAAAGAAGGTGATTGAATCATGACAAACGTTTTGCAAAGTTCTTATTTGCAGGGGTATCTGTACTTGTTTCTATTGTGCTACTTGGTCGTACTTCAAAGTTCTTAGTTGCAGGAGTATTTGCACTTGTTTCTATTGTGTTACTTGGTCATAATACATTCTTTCTAAATGGTTTGTGTGTATTCTCGTTACCTGGTGTCAGTTGTATTGACCAAGCTTTGAATATGTTGTGCTTGCTTCTCAATTTTCATATGGGTATGCAGAGCATCATTGCCAATTTTGCCGTTTAATTTTGGGGTTTTCTCATATCAGCCCCCTTGTTTTCGTTTCGGCCGAATCAGCCCCTGGAAACGCATTTTCAGTAGCTGATTTCTTTTATTTATTTATTTATTTTTTTTTTTTTTTGTGCAGGCTGCAATTCGTGACACACTGGTCCACCCTAACTGGGAATATGTGCTTATTCCT
Organism: Xerophyta viscosa; assembly: GCA_002076135.1. Taxonomy (NCBI): domain Eukaryota; kingdom Viridiplantae; phylum Streptophyta; class Magnoliopsida; order Pandanales; family Velloziaceae; genus Xerophyta; species Xerophyta viscosa. The sequence continues at coordinate 1,234,255 of MJHO01000039.1, read as the reverse complement.
GGGATGTTGGCGGAAAAGGACGATTGGGCTCCTTGTAACGTTGCGCCATACATATGGACAAACCGTGAAACTGTGGACTTACCAGATTCTGATACATGTGATTCTCAACCAGGTGAAGACATAACCAAGGAGGCGGATATTGACAGGATGAAAATGCGTCATGTTAAATCGGAAGATAACATCGGTAAAAGAGAGGTTCCCCCGATACCAAATGACAATTTGAGATCAGAAGTCGTGGGTCAACAATCTCTGCCAAGCGAACTTGAGGAGTTGAAAATACCCTTGCTTGGAAGCGAGGAAGGTGAAGATGGTGGCAGCGTGAGATCAGAGCCTTTAGAGCCGCCTTCGACAAGCGCAATAATTCCAGCTGACGACCAGATTACGACGGATGATGATGCAAAGCCAAAGAAGATCGGAAGGAGAGAAAGAATGATGGACTTACGAAAGCGAATGGGGGAGAAGTTTGAGGAGAAGAGGCGCCATATAGAAGAGAAGAGCAGGATCATTGTTGAAAAAATGCGCGAAAATTCCAGGAATGAAATGTAGGTATGTTAGGTCTTAATTTAGACATTTATTAACAAGAAGGGGGTGGTCTTAATACTCCCCTTATCCCTGAATATTTGGGTCCTCATTGTGAAATAGTAATTATCAGTATGATATGTCAAACTTTCTGTACAGTCCGGGAATGAGACAGCCTGAATATTTACAGGTTGCTGTTAGACAATATACCAGCCTTCTCCCAATTTGCTTGAAGATACATGTATAAATTTTGACACCAACCTTCCCACTGAGACTATTTTGTTGGTAAAATAAAGGTTGATGTCATCCGTAAATTTTTTATATTTTTATCATACAGAATTGGACTGGTTAGTGATAGAATTTTTCTACAATAATTCAAAAAAAAAAAACACAGATAAAATTCTGTAAATAGATCATTTACTCCGAAAACGTGATAGATAAACAATTTACTCCTATTCGTTTTTTAAAAAAAATAAATAAAAAAAGACACTATCACAGAGTCTGGAACGATAATTGTCTGTAGCAGTTCAATGATTGAATATATAATGAACATCACGAAATTAATGTCTACAAATTTGTGGCTGAATTCTCTTCCAAGTGAGTAATAATTACTTGTTTGTCTGTAAAAGGAAAAAAAAGAGAAAAAAAATCAAAATCTGAACGCACCAAATTCTCATTATCTGCTCGGTAATTGCTTCATAGCTAAAAGCTTCCACACTTGTGAGGCGCACCGCGAGTTCTTATCATTCTGCTGTGGCGCTCGGTGTTTCCTGCTTGCAAGTATCCTTTCATTGTTTCCAGCTGCACCTTTACTTTGTCCAAGGCTCCAAGGCTCTAACCTGCTCAAGCTCAAATGCAAATCAAATGGCTTGAGTTGATCAGATTTTGAAATGCTTGTAGCCGTATTCTGGATTTTTCATTCCCTCCTCCCAGTCGCCCATTCTACGGCCACCAAAAACTACTTGTTGAATTCCCAAGTATCTGAAACAATCAAAGATTATGCACCTGAATTTACATGATATATAATAACATGAAACAAACACAACGATAGTAATGCATTTGATTTTTTATTATTGTTTTTAAAGATTATACAGCTTAGTCTTACTAGAACATCTTTAGGGGAAAAAAGAATACTAAAACCAGGATTAAAAGCAACATCTTTAAGGGGGAAAAAAGAATACTAAAACCAGAACTACAAGCAGCATCTTCCTCTGATTACAGTTCTCAGGTTATGAGGCTTCAATAGTGTAGCACCGTCCATTTAATAAACTACGAACAAATACTTTATGGTGATAGTGTAAATGTATAGTGCTATTCCCAAATCAAAATAGGAAGTGCTGAAGGTAAAATTGCTGTTAATGGTAGTTCAATGAGCATATTCAAGTATCTTTATTAAAATAACCACCCCACTTTCTGAAGAAGGAACAACGATTAACACTTGTAAAAATGAGAGCTTTTCAGAGACATACGTATACATAAATTATGCAAAATCCATACATGTGATCCATGTGAAAAAATTTTTCTTTTTTCTTTTTTTTTTTTTTTTTTTTTTTTTGAGAGAGAGATGCATGCATGTAAAAAGATCAAAACAATTAATGAAGGGTGTTGAAAAATCATAGGAGATCTACAAGATCAACGTAATGCTCAGAACTTTTATGAGGCACGGCCTTACTCTGAGCTCAACACTGTCAAGCAATTGAGTAGTACATCAATAGAGAAAAAATCAGCTGTTCCAAGATCCACCCTACAAGGTAAACCAACATATAGGTGACTAAATAATGAAAGATACAATAATTACTTAATCACCAAGTTGAATCTCATACCAGACTCTACCCCAATTATCTTGAAACTCAACGTCACTTATATCATGAAAAGATGACGGCATTATTTCAGTTGCTTTGTCCGCATCGTATAATGGGTTGTAGTCCATTGACGAGTTTGCCAACTGCAATATGCAATATTTTATTTCTTTTTTTTTAAGAAGAAAACTGCATCAGATTAAAGAATGCAAGCAACCAGCTAAGGAACTGATGTACCCTTACTCGAGCATGTTAGAGTTAATAAGAAAATTGTCATTTTGACATTTCAAGTAAATTAGATTCTTCATCTTGCCAAGTAGCACAGCATTTGCATATTTTGACATTATGGTCCACAAAATGAAATATTTTCATTTCCCTTTTTTTAGAAGAAAACTACATTAGCTTAACGAATGCAAGCAACCAGCCAAGGAACTAATGCAGCCTTACTCGAGCATGTTAGAGTTAACAAGAACATTTTTCATAAAGTCATTCAAGTAAAATAGACTCTTTATCTTGGTAAGTAGCATGTCATTTGTGTATTTTGACATTGTGATCACAGAATGAAATGTCTAACCTTGAATAGCCGCATAACAAGCATAATTCAAATGCTTAGCTCATAGCTAATCTCTACAAGCAACAGTCACATACAAGCATAATTCAAATGATTAGCTTTATAGCTAATATCTACAAGTAAAATAGATTCTTCATCTTGCCAAGTACCATGGCATTTGCATATTTTGACATTATGGTTCACAGAATGAAATATCTAACCTTGAATAGTCACATACAAAACTTAATTCAAATGCTTAGTTCATAGCTAATATTTACAAGCAACAGTTACGTACAAGCATAATTCAAATGCTCAGCTCATAGCTAATATCTACAAGCAACTTATTAGATTTCTTACTGAAAGAATGATAAAAGCACTGTTTATCTCACTTGCAAATTTGAGGAGTTAAAAGCTCCCAAACGTCCCATAACATACCATGACTGGATTACCTGCAGCAATTATGCCTTACAATTGCACAATTAGCTAACAAATAAGAGATAAACAAAAGATAGCATAAGTTGAAATGCATGCTTACACTACCAATGAGGTCAACATCACGGTCGGATGGAGCACCATATAGCTCAAACCATATATCCGAATCTATGGGATTAAAGCTGAAGATGGCAATATGTTAAAAGTCATTAAAATAACCGATAAAATCTATAGGAGTTTGTGTAGTTCATTTTTTATACTTACTCCCTGAAACTAACTTTGAAAGCAAGAACTGAACCCATCTTAGACTTGCGAAAGTCTCTCCCTTTCGTTCTAACTCTTTCCTCAACCTACAATCACACATAAAAATGGCTAAAATGTCCTCATTATTTTAGTTATCAGGCTGAAAATTTGATAGGTACCCTTTTCCTCATCTGTTCAGGGTTTCCAATACTATCCCCAAGAACAGCTCGAAGTTCCGTATCATCTTTGCATGCATCTTCTAGGATCCTTGTATAAAAATGATAAATGGTTAGTTGCTACTTGTAATGGTTTAAGAAAGTATTTTTCATTCACTAGGTACAAGACAGTCCAGAAACAGAGAATCTTCAGATGAATTACTGCAGTTACAGTAAATAACACAACCAAAGAGTGCTGCTACAGTATACATAGTTAGTCCAGAGCTAATTTCAAAACTTAATTGTTTTGGCCCAAGTTCAGTTGTTTTTTCTTTGTCCTTTTTCCTAACATCTTCATGGTCAAAAATATTTCTGTAAATCCCTTTGTTCCTTCTACAGTTGTACTCTGACCTGATAACTGATAAGCCTGAGAATCACTGATATTATGAAGTACCATAGCAGCAGATTGGAGCAACTCAACAATAAAGCTGGTGTACAACTGTTAAAACTAGTGTTTAGGGTTGTAGTGCAACCCTAATTACTTTGTTTGATTGCTGAAAAATTCGTACTTTGCCCAGGTAGGGTAGTTGTTTAGGCGATCATATTCACGTTTTCGCTTCTCCTCTCTAACTTTTAGCAGCCGCCGACCTCTTGCGGTGGTGCCGGAGCTCTTGGCGGCGGCGGTGCCCCCTTCCAGTCCTCCACCGTCATTTGCCGCCGCGCAGCAGAGAAGTCGGAGAGGCTTCGAGTCATCGTTCCTGGAATACAAAATCTCCGTTGGCGGCGGTGGCGGAGACGAAATTCGCTTGGGAAGTAGAGGTGATTGCTTTGATTTGGGGAAGAGAGAAGAGCAGCAGCGAGCTGCTATCATGGCTCGCTGTCTGGCGGGCTGCTGTGCTCAACGGCAACGTAGAAGTCTGTACAAGCCTACAAGGTTTTGGATAGGGATTTTTGCGTAACAGCTCCCGTTTCCTAATTTTGTACGTTTTGGCTCATAAAAATTAATTTTTATGAACTAATTTATTTATTTATTTTGGTAAATCAGTCTTTCGAAAATATATTTTTAGAGAATAGTTTGCGTAACTCTAAAAATAGAGGGGCTGATATGCAATTATTCATTTTGGATAGACGGAGTAATTATGTTACGGGGTATCCTAAAACTAATTTCAGTCTCAAAATATCTGTCGAAAATCAATTTTTTTATAATTTTGAATATAGTAAAAAATGTATTATAATAACATATTCTGCAATTTTATATTTTTGTAAAATATTTAATAATATTTTCTAAATTACAATTTACAACCTACTAACGTTCTTTTTAATTTGTTAAAAAATTAAACATAACGACTGTTATAAAATTTATGTGATAATAATTAATGCATATATTATTTAATTAAGGTTGTGTAGACGGGCCAAGTATCAAATGTTGGTTCCAAATTCAAGTTAGAAAAATTCTAGAAGTTGAAATTCAAATATGGAAAAATAAAAATTCACAAAAAACATCGATCCAGATGTTACCAGCTAAATAGCCGATCTAGCGTAAGCTTAGAAATTTTTTCTTTTTTTTTTTTTATTGGTTAGCTACAGCCTAGCGATAAATCTCCAGCAAGATAATAGAACCTTAGTTTATAGAGGCCACATCCCATCGTTGGCCGAAGGCTTCACAAGGCCGCAGATGCGGAGGCATCCGCGAACGTTTTAGAGACGTCGTCACGTCGCTGACAAAAAGGGCTCTGTAAGCCTTGAAATTTTGTAGCAGTATTTTTTTATCAATGTTGCTTCTGCGATTAAGATTCTATTGACTTCCCAGCTTTCTGCTCCAAAAGATGTCGCGCAAAGTAAGAATCGGTGCTGAACTGTATGTTCACTGCAAGACATCAACTTATTATACATTTACATGTAATTAGCAGACAAATAAGAATCCCATTGGATCCAGGAAAATATGTGAGATGGTCAATTTTGGGTTGAGCTTTGAGATAAGGGTGAAAACGAGCCGAATTTGAATAAAGTATTACTAAATTCAAATTCGGCTTGATTGGTTTAGCTCGAGCTAGACAAGTTTTAAAAACTGAGCTCGAACTTGATTCAACTCAAAAATCCTCAAGTTCGAACTCGACATGAGTTTGGTTCGATTATATTAACTGAGTTAACCTTGAGCCGACCTTGAAGATATCACTTCTATTTTTTTGAAAAAACATTGTTGTCTAGATATCAGATTATCAGAACACAGAGAGGCAATCTGGTCTATATATATATATTACATATCTCGATACAATATATATAGTTATGATTGTCATCATATCATTTTTGGCTACAAAATCAATTAAACACCGTTTATTTTATGATTAGACTAGTTGCCATCTGTTTATTTTGATTAATATATATATATATATATATATATATATATATATATATATATCTATATATATATTATGTAGATTTCCATTATTTTGATTAATAAATATATTATGTAGATTTTCTTAAAAACAAAAATAATGACAAAGTCAGAGAGAAATTAAATGGTAGCAAATGGAATCTCCAGAGTATATTCCAAAATTCACTTACGAAGAGATGCAGAAAATTCAGGCGGCCGACACTGTATGAAAATATTTTGCTGCCCCCGTTGCGCTCTGCTATAACTTATGAAAATTTTAGTCTATAATTTATTAAAAAATTATGATAGAAGGTTACTCAACAGAATTCTTGGTTCTGACGACACTCAGGCGCCAATCATGCCGAGACACGTGGAGTCTCCGCATATTAGTACGACCTGTGTATATAAATGTCAAATAGAAGTATACACAATTTAAATACGAAGTTTTAATAAACAAAATTACTGTTTTCGTATCAAAATTTATCTCGTTAGTAGACTCGAATCCAGAATTATAAATTGAGAATTGCTTATCTCCAGACTAATTTATTAAATAAATTCACTAATCTATATAATTAAAAGAATAAATAAATTTTTAAAAAAAAATAAATAAGTTTTAATAAAAAAATAATATAATTTTTATATTAAAATTTTTTAAAAATTATTTCTCGTACTTTAAAATTTAACAATTTAAAACGATTTTAAAATACTTATTAAAAGTCTGTTAAATTATTTAGAATCTAAAATATTTATTTAATTTTTTTAAAAAAAATTATAAAAGTTATAAATTAATTAAATTTATAATTTTATTTAGAAATTTTTTAAATTTTTTTAATTATCTGGATTTTTAGAGTTTTTTGATGAATTCTAGCATCACACTTAAGAAATTTCTGAGCCCCCAGTGCTATCTACCCGAGGACATAAACGGTAAATTAACTAACCAAAAGAACCATTTTCTCCACGCACAAAAATTATTCAGATCATCGATCTCCGATCAATCGGTCATGGCGAACATCGACATCGAGGGGATTCTGAAGGATCTGCCCGTAAACGATGGCCGCCTCGCCAAGACGAAGATTGTCTGCACGCTCGGTCCCGCCTCAAGATCGGTGCCGATGCTTGAGAAGTTGCTGCGCGCGGGGATGAACGTCGCCAGATTCAACTTCTCGCACGGCACGCACGAGTACCACCAAGAGACGCTCGACAATCTCCGCCAAGCCATGCACAACACTGGAATTCTCTGCGCCGTTATGCTCGATACTAAGGTTTAATTGGCACGATCTCACCAACCACTCTTATTTTATATGCTTTCTAGTATAATTTGAGGATGACATATTTTAATACGAGTTTTATTGGCTTGAAAAGTCTATGATCGGTGGAAAAGAACTCGTAGATCGCGGAAGTTAGCGGAATGAACAGCTTGAGCTAAAATTTGACCAAGCAGATGCCATAGATTTCAAGACGAAACCAACCGAACTACTGGGATCCAACCCATAGGGCACAATATGACATGTCACGGTTTCCAAGCCCCGTCTCCACTAGTTTCTCTACCTATAGGTCTACCTTCAGCACCATGTCACCAACAGTTGTAAAACCTCGGCTGGCCTTGGCCCAATTCCACTAGGGAGCCATCCCTTTCCGCTGGGTATAAATCGCTCTATATTCCCCCAATCGATCGGGATACCTAAGTGTAGAAGCTAGGTCTTTGGGGTTAAAGAATTCTTACCACTGCCCTAACCAGAAGGCGAAGTAGACAATGTTAGTGTACAATTGAGTCAGCTGTTGACGCAGCCGTCTAAGCTGTCAATTATTTGGAGAAGTGGAAAGTTGTACATGCAAACAATCATAGCCAAGCTTGTTCGGCTTTTGGAGTTCGGTTATGAATAACTTGTTCGGAGTTCGGGTACAGAGAGGTTCGGTCAACCATTATGAGTCTCTTTGCCTACCAAATTCAAAAAGTCAATAGTTACTTTAGCTATTCATTTACCCTTTTTAATTACTGTCTTTATTTCTGTTTTAATATATTAATGAGGAGGTTACTAGAACCAACCAATCTATAAAAATGTATCCATGTCAACATTTGTAAGAGGTTGATTTTGATTAATGACAATTTAAGCATTTGTTGTTTATTATCCCAAGTTCAACAGAGTGTGTCTCTAAGAATTTGAAGGCTATCATTGTACTTGTGCGTCCAAGATCTCCCGCTACGTTATATGATCTTGAGGATTGCGTCAGTCACTAAAGTACAGTTGATTCATATAATTGAAACTCTTTTGAAATTGATCAGATACAATTTCATAACTGATAATTGTTTAAAAGCCTTCCTTAGATGTAATGAATTGTTTTGATCTTAAAGTTCCCTTATGGCTAATAGTGCATTTGATGCGCAATCCCTATATGAGCTTTCAATTCAGTTCTAGAATTAACAAGGAGATAGTCTTGTTTCTTCTGTAACTGCTGTAACCTTGTAAGTGAAAATTTTCGAGCAGTAGTTTAGTTCCATGTATACCAACTTTCATACAAGTACCACTTTTTGCACTACAATTGCATTCCCAATGTTTGTTTAACCGAAATTATTTGATAAATTCTTCAACAGATTAGAAGTCTTTAATAGAGTTCCCCTTTAATCATATGAATCAGTTATCTTTATATGATATTATGAATTCATGACATTTGGAGTTTTTTTCTTGCTAGTATTGATCTAAGGACAAACGTTTTTCACTTTAACAGGGACCTGAGATTCGTACTGGCTTCCTCAAGGATGGAAAGCCAATCAAGCTGAAAGAAGGTCAGGAAATTACAGTAACGACTGATTACAGCATTAAAGGGGATGAGAATATGATCAGTATGAGCTACAAGAAGCTTCCTGTTGATTTGAAGCCTGGAAACGTAGTATTGTGTTCTGATGGTACCATAACATTGACCGTCTTGTCTTGTGATCCCAATGCTGGAACAGTGAGATGCCGCTGTGAGAATACGGCCATGTTGGGTGAGAGGAAGAATGTCAATCTGCCCGGTGTAGTGGTAGATCTACCAACTTTGACAGAAAAGGATAGAGAAGACATTTTGGGATGGGGTGTTCCCAACAACATAGATATGATCGCACTGTCATTCGTACGCAAGGGTTCTGATCTGGTATGCGTCCGGGAGGTTCTTGGTCCATACAGCAAAAACATAAAGCTGATGTCAAAGGTCTGCAAACTTCATAAGTATTGAACTCTTTTGGATTTGTAGGTTTTTTAAGAAAAAACACCCTTGCTTGTTAGCTAGCCTTTTAAATGAGTTTTTGTGGTAGATCAATCTTACCATATGACTATTCCTGCTACCTGCATTGATTATAGGTATCAAACTCTGCAGCTCTAGATTTCATGATTATACGTATTGGAAAAGAAAAATAGCTGTTAAGTTGAGTTCCTTGTGGTAGATAAATTTATCGTTATGACTTTTTTCTTTGCATTTTAAGACCTGCATTTTTTATAATATATCAAATTCTGCGGTAGATTTGATTATTACAATTTATACACTTCAGTCAAGAGCTTAGCTGTTTTTGACTTCTGGGTGCAAATCAATAACATGGGTGCTCGTGTAACTGCTACAGAAATCTGCTAATAATTTTCTTGATTATTGTTATTACACAATCTTCTATAACGTGTTCCTAGTATTCTGTATACTGGGTCAGAAGCAGCAAGCATAATTCTTGCGCTGATGCTTTATGTTTGCCTTTTCTGATTAGCAGGTACAACTTCAGTTATTTGTCGAACTTACGACTGTTGATCGAAACTTCTAAGTTCATATTTTAACGAGAAATGCTATTCTTCATGATCATTTTGACCATGAAAAATCAAGGCCGATGTGGCACAATGCCACGTCAACATATCATTATTATTCTTTAATAGTAAATATCTTAGAAAGAAGCAAATTTAATATAATTTTTTTGATAAGTGTGAAATAATTATTTCCAACACATTAAGATGTGTGAATAATTAATTTTTAAGTATTTTATTGAATATTTTGGCTGATGTAGCATTGTGCCACATCAGCTTTGAATTTTTCAGGGTCAAAATGACCCTGAAGAATATCGTTTCTCTTTAACAATTCTGTCCTTGGCCTTGCTATACTGTTTAACAGTTTCTTCTATATTAAAGGTTGAGAACCAGGAGGGTGTCATAAACTTCGATGACATACTAAGGGAAACAGACTATTTCATGGTTGCTCGAGGTGATCTTGGAATGGAGATCCCAGTGGAAAAGATCTTCCTTGCTCAGAAGATGATGATCTACAAGTGTAACCTCGTGGGAAAGCCTGTCGTGACAGCCACCCAAATGCTGGAGTCAATGATCAAGTCTCCACGGCCCACCCGTGCAGAGGCCACGGATGTTGCGAACGCAGTTCTGGACGGAACCGACTGCGTCATGCTTAGCGGTGAGAGTGCTGCTGGGGCCTACCCTGAACTTGCGGTTAAGATAATGTCTCGTATTTGCATAGAAGCAGAATCTTCGCTCGATTATAATGCGATTTTCAAGTACATAATGAGGTCGGCACCGATGCCGATGAGTCCGTTGGAAAGTCTTGCTTCCTCAGCCGTACGAACTGCTTACACTGCGAAGGCTGTTCTTATAGTGGTTTTAACACGCGGAGGTACTACGGCAAAGCTGGTATCGAAATACCGCCCGGCAGTACCGATATTATCTGTGGTTGTTCCTGTTGTTAGCACGGATTTGTTCGATTGGACAGTTAGCGATGAAAGTCCAGCTAGACAGAGCCTTGTTTACAGGGGACTTATTCCGTTGCTCGCAGAAGGCTCTGCTAAGGCTACTGATGCCGAGTCAACCGAGGAGATTCTTGACGCAGCACTCAGGTCAGCTAAAAAGAAGGGACTATGCAAGCCCAGTGATGCGGTTGTTGTACTTCACCGTATCGGTATCGCCTCCGTCATCAAAATCTGTACCGTGAAGTGAGCAGGAAAATAATAAAAGCAAGGTAGCTTCTTATAGCGCTATTTGTTTGTATGATTATTCTAGAAACATCATATGATGTGTAGACAATGGAACTGATTGTTTCCCAGCTCCAACCTGCATGGATTTGCAGGATGATAGAGTTATGCATAAGGAGTTGGCATAAGAGAGAACTCCAAGTTACTTATAATTTTAATTGTTTCTTATATTGCTTTTAAGGATCTGAAATTTCATTTTGGTGATTTTTCTTACTAGTTTTCACTTCTATGTATGGTGATTAAATGCTAGAGCTCCCAATTTTCTCACAGATTTTCTCCCAAAGCTTTGTGCTGCTATCCACCATGAATTGAATTTTCGTGCTGCTCAAAAGTGAAACACGACGTTAAGCGAGCCTAATTTTTGAGAATTTATGGGTGATCTAGTGTGACATTTTTTGGTTTAGATTTTTTTTTTTTCCTTTTTGGTGGTGGTATTTGTGTTTTTATGTATGTCATTATTTAAAAATGCATTTTTATACTCCATTATTTCAGAATGGTGTTTTTATATACCTTTTATCATGCTAAATGATAAAATTGTGCTTATTATTTTTTTTGACGAGGACAATTAACCAACGAGGACAGTTTTGTCATTTCATACGGTTAAGAGAGTATCAAAATATTATTTTGAATTAAGAAGATATATTTTTATAATTTTGAATTATCGAGAGGCATAAAAATGCAAATACTCTAATTTTGTTTTGAATGCTCTAACTCAATCATGATGGTTCGATACAATTTTAGGGGTAGAATATATGGACATTCTACATGGTGTGCTCCTGAATGATGCAAGCTCATGTTAATAATTACACTAGGCAATAACACATTTGTCGATCCATTTCGAATTACTGTAAGTCAACAATACGAACTGCTGCACATGCTGCAGTGAACATGAGCTGATTTTTAACCACCCACATACACGGCAGATGGTGGAAACATTACCGGCACAGGTTTGCACACCTACGGTGCTGTCCCCTGGAAGGGGTAGGATCCCTATTGTACAGCACAACACCCCCGGACAGCACGGGTTTTGACCTCTCAGGGGGTCACCCGGGGACAGGAGGTAGGGAGGGGTATTAAAAAAAAAAAGTCTGATTTTGAAACTATAAGCAAACTTGCCTCCCATTCCAAATATTAATAAATTGATCTCTATGTCGGATATATAAATATGTTTTAATAAGCTTCTAATACAAAAAAAAAAACAAGATAATACGTTATTGCCCCCATCCAACGAACAAATGGCAATATAAATATTCTAAATTCATTTTTTAAGAAACTACTCCAAATCAGTTTAAATTTTCATACTCCAACAACTTTGGAATCACTTGGATATAATCCTTGCTATTAGCTCGCTAATACAAACTGAAACATGGAAAGCGAAATGTTATTGTTGCAAACCATGGAAACAAAAAATTGTTTCTGATTACAGGAAAAAGAGTGCTATTCAATTACCCAAAAGAAAAAGATAATTATAAGATTTGTGTATAACAACATAATAAACATGCCACAACTCTAAAAATAGCTCTCAAAATTCTCCATGATTTCAAAAAATGTACCTTATAGACTTTGATAGAACCTTCGAGAACTCTACCCTTATAAAAATGAGTCATGATTCGGATTCCAAATGTTCGAGTGTATAGAACAACCATACGGTGGAACTGTGATTAAATTTTAAGAAATTTTTAATATTAAAATTGTAAATTTTAATAAATATACAATTTCTATATTCAAAATTTTTTCAAAAAAATATTTATAAATAAGTATTTTGGACTCCAAATTTAACAGATTTTAAACAAATTTCAAATAAACCTATTAAATTTTAGATTCCAAAACATCTATTTATATTACTTTTTTGAAAAAAAAATTAACATAAAATATTATAAATCTTATTAAAATCTATAATCTTCATATTAAAAAATTTTCGAAAAAAATGTCTAAATATTTTTTTTTGCATGGGATCAAGATTCGAACAAAATACAGAAAAATATACAGCTTTTAGCAGCACAACCTTGTGGAAGCCACAGATGATTCTTTTTTTTTTTTGGAGAAGCTACAAATGAATAAATATATTTCCCGAAAGTGCAAAAATTTGCTCCTAGCTTGCTAATTTGAACGCATCAATGAATAATCCATAAGTAAATCCCATTTTGAAGTTATTCAGGAGAGCGATAGGAAGAGTGACCTTAGGCCTGCTGTAATAATACTTGGTCACGTACTCTGTCAGAAGAACACACACGACTGCGGCGATCACGTCGTTCACACCCAAAGCACCGAATGATAGAGATATCGTCTGTGCAACATAGAATCCACCCAGTAATGAAATGCCTCCGAATAGAGCTCTTCTAGATCGGCTTCTGAAGTAATTACTAGTAGCATTTGGTATTACACGAACAATATCGACCAATCTTCGAGGTCCCTCGGTCTCCTGCACTGCACGAACAGTGAAAACTCTAGACGAGGACTTTTGAGGGCGGCTTCTTCGTAATCTTTGGATATAAGCTGATGAAAGATCGATCGAGCGGAGATTTGTGGTGATCAGACCACATGCCATTGCAGATTTTTAAATACTGTCATACAAACGAACAATTAGACATAAGAATGCATAACGCATCGAGAGAGCTTATGATTTAGAAAGAAGATGTGTTCTAAGTTGTCTCAGGCAAATATACAAACAGTTAACGGGTATAAATTCAGACATGTAAGTTTATAAGAATTTAGGAACAAAGCAACACGAATATGACTAAAATGATGCGTCAAGAAGATTAAAGTAATATGTTTTAGCAGAGAACCACCTCGATTGATATGGTATATCAGCCTTAGAAAGAACAAAGATCCAAGCAATGGTGATAAATAATGCCTGAAATACTTCTACTTATGCTCCCTACTTTTAATTCTTCAACATGGTACTATACCTAATGCCATGAGAAACTATTAACGGTGGAACGCTTATGATATTCTGAAAACGAGCAGAAAAATAGAACAAATTCTAAAGATTCAAGTGGAAAATTGAGCTTCTGCAACAGCAAATATCAAGAAAAAGAAATTCGAGAAGATAAGCTAGAGTTGTACCGAAGATTGCCCGGAGGATAATGGAGGGAGGCAGAAATAACTGTGTCCACTGCTCGTTAATAAGAAGAAAGAGAGAGGAAGAAGGTGAGCATGGAAAATGGAGCGGATATCAAACGTACAAGCAAATCATCCAACCCGTTACCATATATAGACCCGTACCCGATTGCACGAATTGGGTCGGACTGGGCTGGATCGATTGGGGGCACTCGTACCTAGGGGTGTTTATATACCGGTCCGGACCGAAAAACCGGACCGGACCGGTGAGTTCGTCTGGTCCGGTCCAAACCGGTAGCAATTCGGTCCGGATCGCGGTCCGGAATGTGCCTGAATTTCGGTCCTTGGTCCAGTCTTGTCCTGGACCAGAAAAAACGTGGACCGGACCGAGAACTGAATTTGATGAGATTTATGCCTCTGGCCTAGTCCAAGCAGTCAAAACATTTTCATTTCCGGCCCAGTCCATGCATCTCGGCCTAGCGCAAACCCAATTCCTCGCGGCCCTGACGGTCCGGTCCGGTTCGGTCCACCTTCTCTGCGGTGCGGTCCGAACCGGTCTTATTTCGGTCCGGTCCGCGTCCCAGACTTTTTACATGTTTCGGTCTCCGGTCCGGTCCGGAGCGGTCCGGTTCGATTCAGTCCGGATCCGTTGAACACCCGTACTCGTACCAAAATGGAAACGATAAATTTGGATTTTACCACCAACAAGACTAGACCAACAAGACTAGACTAGGGCTGAAAATGAACCGAACTCGAGCCGAGTACTATCTAGCTCAAATTCGGCTCGATTGATATTGCTCGAGTTCAAGCTCGAGCTGGAGCTCGACGAGGCTCAACGGCCGACCTCGAACTCGGCTCGCTTTAAACCATGTTCGAGCTTAGCTCGATTGCTTCAGTTCTAACCGAGCTTGAGCTCGAGTGCCTTGAGCGTATCGAGCTCGAATATCTAGTTCGAAAATAATATGAACGATGTCAATATTTGTAATTTCTAAAAAATAGGACTGAATTATAAACAACTATAATTTGTTAGGCTCAACCAACTTATAACAGTTTGGGCTATATATAAATACCCATTATCAACTGGACTAGGATAGGCTCACGAGCAGAGTATTATAGTGCTCAAGCTTGACTCATTTAGTAAATCGAGCCTAAATTTGAGCTCGAGCTCGAGTCGAGCTTAAACGAGTTCGAGCCCGAGCCGGTTACAAGCAGCTCGGCTCGTTTTTAGCCCTAGACTAGATGCATCTTTTTCGAATCAGCTTCTTGTTCATATAGCCAAATAATCTTTCTGCCCCTTATAGGTCGTACGTTCGAATTCTAACAAGCGCCGACTAGAAGAACTCTATTTTACTCAATTTTCAGTTGAAATGTAAGACACTCATAGACCCAGAATAATAATAATAACATTTCTTGCCAACTTTTAAATTATCCTTCTTTTTATTCACTGTTTACTCCTTTCACTGTCCGACCCCATAATATGTGTGGAGCATAACGTTCAGCAAACAACAACTAATAGTATGGACACAAATAAAATAGAGGATTATTTTTTGAACCAATTCCTTGCTACAAACTAATATTCCAACCAGTGATTTAACATTAGGAAGGGGCATTACCAAATGCTCTAGAAGCAATTTTCATTGGCATTTTGCAAAAGAGTATTCTCAAAAGATATAGAATTGACAGAAGAGTGCTCTTATTTTTCTAATTGCCAAAACAATGCTCCTTCTACTTATAAAATGACTATATATATATATAATATATATATATATATATATATAGTAATTATTTAAAAGTAAAAAAAAGTCGAATATAAAAATAGGAACTAAAATGTAATTGTTTCAAGTCAAAATGCATGAAACAAATAGCTAACTACATAATTCATATTTTTGAAAAATTTACAAAATCAGCCAAAAGACATGCATAGCATTTCTTGAAAAATTTTAAATACAAGAAAATAAGTTTTGGTGTGTCTACAACTTTTGAATTTGATTTTTTTTTTTTTCAAAAAGATACTTTGAAGCACCAATAACAGTACAGACTTCATAGCCTCAAAACATTCATATAGACGTACTGGTACGCCAAATTCAACTTTATAAGCAATATATATATATATATATATTTCATAAAAATTATGATTTACTTGAAAGGGGTTATAAAAATAAGAGCTCAAATAGCAATACCTAATGTAATGTTCTTTTTTTTTTAAAAAAAAAGTAAAAAATTAGACAGGAATGTCATATGTGAGAGTTAGGTTGTGGCTGGTCTGTGGAATCTTAGCTTTCAAATGTTTTGTTTTGGTAAAACTAAGATCTAATCTAATATATGTTCTGAATTAGATATAACATTTTATCCGGCCCGTATTAATAATTTTAGTTAAAAAATTATCCATTTTTAATTTCCGTGTGTTTGATGCCAGGCGTGCCCTCGGCAAAATGTTATGCTCCAGGTAACGACAACAGGGAACATGCTAGCTCCAGTGCTAAAGAACTGAGCGCGACGCTTTAATCTTCGATCGACGTAATCTACCGAACTATGATCCGATTACTTTCAACTGTATAAGAGGAGAATAAACCCAACTCCCGGCTCCTTTATACTCTGTTCCTTTCGGACACAAACGTCGGCCAGTTCTTCGAACTCTCATGATTTCGCAAGCATACTGGCTCACGGCTCTTCTTGATACTTGATCACGCACGACGACGAAGTGTGGTGTACTGATGAGAGCTCCATCCATGGCGGACAAGCGCGACCTCGCGACGCTGCTGGAGGCGGCGCGGCCGTTTCTCCGCGACGAACTGGACTCCATCGACCCAGATCTTCCATCGCTGATGTCAACACTGCGGGCTGCGGGCGCCGGCGAGTGCTGGCACAAGGACGGAAGCTTCCTGGCCCACCTCGCCGACGTCCACCGCATCCTCCACATCTGGGGCGCTCCTCCCGCCGTCTCACGTTGCGGCCTCTACCACTCTGCCTACTCCAACTCCTACGTCAATCTCGCCATCTTCGAGCCCTCCGCCGTGTCCCGCTCCTCCCTCCGCTCCCTCCTCGGCGGCGCCGCCGAGCACCTCGTTCATCTCTTCTGCATCGTCCCTCGTCAGCCGCTCATTCACGACCGCCTCCTCTTCCACTATACCTCCGACGATGAGCTCCGCCGCCATCTCGCCGACTCCGAGGCTTCGATCGAGAACAACGTGTTTAACTCCGGTGAGCCCTGGAGAAAGAAGCTCAACTCTGTGCTGCCAGCGGAGGGTTAGTAATCATTCTAAACTGCCATATATAAACATATATACTTATGAACTGCCCCTCCGATCTGCAAATTAATTATAGTTTTAGATGCCGGAATTATGGGTGATAACGAACCGAACCGCTAACGTTGGAGCAAGGATTTAAGCTCATGTAATAAACGAGTGAGCTTGAGCACGTTGATGCTCGAACTCGTTTAAGTTCGGTTCGAATTCGAATATTGTCGAGTTCAGAGTCTAGTTGAAGCACGAATTCAAACTCAATTAATTAAACGAGCCGAGCATGAACATTGTATTACTTGGTTTATTAGGTTCACGAGCCTAAACGAACTTTCTATTTTGTTCAAATATATTTTATAATAAATTTAATTAAGTAAGTTAGAATTCAAGCTCGAGCTTAGTTTAAATCATACAATCGAGACAAGTTCAAATCGAGCTTGATTCGATTCATTTCAAATCAGCTCAGTTGATTCAATCGAGTCAATCTCGAGTCGAATTTAAGCTTGAGATTTTTCTAGTCAAGTCGAGTTTGAGCTCAGCCTCTGAAACCCGTTTAGTTCAATTGAGTTTGGTAGTACTTGATTCGAAACCAGCTCATTTTCACTCCTAGTTGGAACCACATACTTTACATGTAACTGGAATAAACAATCAGATTGAACTGGGTGACAGTCAAAAGAAAAAAATTTTTTCCAAAATCGCCCCAAATGACAGTTAAGCACATATTACAATACAAATTCTCCTCCTTAAATTTGTTTGTTAAGCCTAATAAAAAACCTAACTACTGAGTATCTCATGTGATTTTTTTTTAAAAAAAAACTGAATATGCAATTGTTTTTGAGCATCTGATCGTAACGAAACAAGTTTTAAACGTTTTTTTTTTTTGGCTCCATTGATTGTAACAGGAGTGATAGTAGAGCACATTAGAACAGGGGAAGAGTTGAGAGTGTCTAGGAGGGTGGTGGCTACCTTCTTGCTGATGACCATGGCGGATTTCAGCGACCAGCTTTTCGGGTTCCAGGACGTGTTGTTCGATAACCACGATGGACGGCTAGATTTTGCAGGAAACAACACGGCGGCGCTATGGCCGGGCGACGGCAAGCCCGGGCTGTGGATGAACTCCATATCGCGAATGGGAGCAATTTACAAGCTCATCGTCACCGAGGAAGTGCTGCACATCCGTGAGAGAACAAACAGAGGTATAATGTTAATGGCTTGTGAACTCTTGCATTACATTTCTACAAATTTTATACCATAATTGGATTCAGGATCTTATTTTGTGGTATGATTTTGTTAAAATTTTCTTCTATCTACAATAGAAGTATGATTTTATTTTATTTAAATGTAATAACTCTATATAAAGTAGATACCAAGGAAGCCACGGCGGAGGACAGAGACGAGGACATCGATCTGGTGGTGCCGCCGGTGTTTGACAACTGCACCAAGGTGCTCGACGCTGATGAACAAATAAAAGCTAGAGACCTCTACTGGGAGGCGATGTGCGGCGGCGGAAGGCCGGAGTGCGGCGGGCTAGAGAAAGCCGAGAAGCTGCTTCTAGAGAGCTGCAACAAGAACCCCTTCATTGGTGAGCCACGGTTGGTGCTGGCGCAAGCTTATCTGGCATCGGGCAATTACGACGCGGCGGCGGCGGCGGCGGAGGAAGGGCTGAGGTTGCTGCTGGAGTGGGGGAGCCCGTGGGATAAGAGGATGACCTGGGAAGCTTGGGTGGCGTGGGGGAGAGTGTTGCTTGTTAAGGCCAAGGAGAGAGATTGGCCTCAACAAGGTTGGGGAGTCATCAATCTTGGGCTTGTTAAGTAATTATCATCAGATAGAATAATGAAATTCGTGAATAAAAATGGATCTAAATTAATTGGGACGTTATCTTTTTCAGCCCCTGCAGGGCAAAGGTACCGTTTAGGCTTACGCTTTTTAACGTATTCTGTTTAGGTTCCTTTTTGAATATCGTATCTATTGGTTTTGTCGTTGTATTAATATTTTTTAAAAAAAATATTTAATATAAAATTTATAGATTTTAGCGTAATTTATAATTTTTATTTTTAATATTTTTTTTAAAAAATTTTTTAATTAAATATTTTTAGACATTAAAATTTTAATCGGTTAACGGTTTGGATTTAAAATCTATTAAAATTTGGAGTTTTAAACAACTATTTAGAAATATATTTTTAAAAAAATATTGAATATAAAAATTATAAATCTTATTAAAAATATATAACTTTTATGTTAAAATTTTTTCTAAAAAAATAAGATAACATAATTTTTAAGAGATGGACTAAAAATAAATTAGACAAACTTGAGGAGCTGAACAAGTATAAGTTGTAAAAGGAGGCGCTGAAAACAAAATATCCCAAAATAATTCCTCAATGTTTGTTTGAGAGTTTAATTCCGATGTCTTCAATAGTCTCACTAATCATAAATTCTCAAAAAATACTCCGAATATTTTTGTTTAATCAAGTAGGTGAATTTTTTTAGTGATAGAGAGAAACCGACGAGTCTTTCTCCCTTGAAAATATTTGTATAGCAGAAATTGATTTGGAGACCGGATCTCTTATGATAAAAATTACAAGAAGTTTTATGTGATCTCAAATCTGAACTGTTTATCGATCTAGTATGAATCGTAAGATTTTTTAATTATTTTTGTCGACTTATTTGATCTATTTTTAAATATTTTTATAAATTTTATTTTAACAGAATTAGATATTTCGCTGTGATCTAAAATTTTATAGTTAAAAGATTTTCTAAAAAATAACAAACATTATATTAAAATAAAACTATTTTTATAAAATATTTGAATGTAATATATAATTTTATAATTTAAACATTTTTATAAAATATTTAAAATTAGATTAAATAAGTCGGTAGTTTAATTAAAGAATCTTGACCGGACCGAAAAAAGGTCCACATCTGAGACCATAAGCAGTCCAAATTTGAGACCATAGGAGATCTCCCATGAGTTTTACTGTAGGGGATTTCGATCTAATTGATTTGTCAAAACCCTCTCCATCGTGCATGTGTAGATATGCTAATTACGACCATACTGCAGTCTGGCTTGTCGGGCTGGCCCGCCCCGCGAGGTCGGCCGTGCGGGCTGGCCCGTCTTACCGGCCGTGTGAGCCAGGCTGAAAAACCCAGTTTGCTCTGCCTGCGGCCGTACTACAGTCCGGTTCGTCGGACTGGTCCGCCCCACGAGGTCGGCCGTGCGGGCTGGTCCACCTTATCGGATGTGCGAACCAGGCTGAAAAATTTAGCCTGCTCGGCCTGCGGCCCATGAGCCAGCCTGCGTATATCCTATTTTATTTTTTAATTTATTTTTAAATTTGTGAGTCGGCTCGGCTCGATCAAATGGACTGCCGATCCTGTCGGACCGAGCACTTTTAGTGAGACGGATCGAGCTAGCCCGCCCCGCCGTAGCAACCATACGGCCTTACATGCGATATGGCACTGCGGACAGCCAGCATCGAATCGTGTGGGCCGACTCGGGTGCTCACAGTTTACAACACTATACTTGTGCGGATAGCTATCGTTTGCTAGACACAATTATTTCATAAGATAAAATAATAGGTGTAATAAATCCTAAAAGATCTATTTCTTTTCACGATAAAGTTATCATAAAAAATAACACCGATCTATTATCAACCAAAAATTCGAACTTTCCGATCTAAGCAGATTCGAAATTCAGAATTATTTTTCATAAAATACAGAGAAAATAAATCTCTTCACATCTTACTGATGACATTCACAATTTTCAAATATGAGACATTCACTTCATAAAATAAAATTCTCGATCATCCACCCTAAACGTCTTGGGCTCTAAAGAATTTAACATTTAACACATAACAGAAGTACTAACAGCAAATGCCTAAACAAAAAAGAAAATCACGTAGGGTAGACGATAAAAAAGACACAACTAACAAATTAAAAAAGAGGTTATATTTGGCATTACAGATCCGGACATGGATCCACGCACGAGCCTATGAAAAACATAGTTTTCATAACTTAAAAACTCGTTTTACGGTCACAAAAAAGAAAGGAAAGAGAATTTTGTGCGGAATCCGTGATACTAAAATTTTTTCTTAAAAACATAAAGGAAAGAGACGCATTACAACTAAAGAAAGAAAAGAAGATACATTACAACAAACATATATATATAATATATATATATGTCACGAACCGGATTTTTCACTGATCATGCTAAATTTTCACATAAGTCTGGTTATTTCATGAATATATACATTTTGCCTTAAGAACTCGATTCAGAAGATCACAACCAACTGCTGGCAGCATTAAAAAAGAAATTATCCAAAGCAGTGGCGGATCTAGGAATTTCGTTAAGTGGGGTCAGAAAAAATAAATAATATTTTATGATTACAATAATAAGATGCTAACTATAATTTCAGAAAATTCGTAAGTATTTAATCTGAAATACAATATAAATAGTTTATAAAATATGATGCGAACGTCTAAGAACAACAAAATATAAATTCAACATCTGCATTTATATGTAATTAAAAAAAAAAAAAAATTATGAAAAAAAAAAAAAATTCAAAAAAACTTTAGGATGTTCGTAGATAGATGTTTTTATATGTTTATTTTACGAGAATATTTTGGAGTGTTCATAAATATTCTTGGGTGTTTGTAAGTATTTTTTAATATTCTGAGATGTTCGTGAGTGTTCTAAATAATTTTGGGATGTTCTGAAATATTTGTAAATGTTTTAAGATATTCGTAAATGTTTGTAACATTTTAGATAATTTCATATACAAATTCCAAAAATTTTTAATATTTTTTAATTTTTGAATAATAAAAATTATTATATAATACACTAAACACACACACACAGACATACACCACACACAATATATATATATTATAAAAACAAGTGGGGTCATTTGACCCCACTTGCAATAGTGTGGATCCGCCCTTGATCCAAAGCAAACAAAACAGAGCAGCTAATTTACAAAGCAGAAAACCACACCTACGGTGAGTTGCACCTTTTAAGTACTTTTATTCTCGTACCTAAATCTTTAAAAAGAAAGAAAAGAACTACTTAGAACAGCAGCTTGATCACTTCAGTTTCCTGAATCATCAGGCGTTAGCATCTTTCTGGTTACGAGCTTTCTCCTTCTCATTCACGTGGCTCCCCTGCGTAGTATCATATTCATGGCTCTTGTAATCAGTCGCCTTCGGATCCTCAGAGTTACCCCCATAGATCCCGCCGAACCCTTCTTCGTCCGACCGTGTAGCGTATCCCTCACCGAACGAATCCGCCATCACGTCGCCGACTTTCTTCTCGGAGTCCTCCTGTTTGTTCGCCATCTCCGGCTCCTGTTTGTTCGCCATCTCCGGCTGCTGATCAGGCCGCGCTGCGGAAGCACGGAAAAACTTGACGGCGTTTCTCCGCGGCGGCGTTAGCGAGGGTCTGTTGGAAGGGATCAGGTGAGGTTGCAAGCAAGAGCAGCGAGCTGCACGGAGGAAATGAGCTTGCAGGGCCATTTTGTAGGCGTACGATAGACAAGGAAGGTGGTACTCTTTCTGGTCGATGTTTATCTTGTCTAATTTATGAAAAAGGCGGTGAAAATGTTTGGCTACGTGTAGGGAAGACCAAGGTGGTGCGACACGTGTTGATCTTGTATATGTGCACGACGGTGGTTCTCGATGGAGGGTTGTCGTATCGAGAGTCAGAGAGCATACGCGACAGTGGAATCTGGGCTGATATTGGACTAATGAGCCGAACGTTGGGCCCTAAATCAAGATGTAATTGGCCAATCTCTTCTCTGATGGGTCACCTCCAGCGTTGATGGGTCTCACCGTCACCATACTATAAAGGGGTTTTGACATGATCGGCAGGCCCCTGGCAGGGCCTGCCGATTCAAATTCAGCCCCCGCTATCCGATCCGCGGGAACTCAAAAAACGAGACAACCTAACACCTTGGTTTCGGTCAATTTTTTGAAAAAATTTTCAACATGAAAATTGTAGGTTTTGACGAGATCTACAATTTTCATATTGAAAGTTTTTCAAAAAATACTTCTAAATAGATATTTTGGAGGTCGGAAGTTTAACGGGTTCTGAAATGTCACGTCAAAATTCATTAAGCTTTGGAACTTCAAAACACCTATTTAGAAGTATTTTTTGGAAAAACTTCCAACATAAAAGTTGTAGATCTCGTCAAAATCTACAACTTTTATATTGAAAGTTTTTCAAAAAATACTAATATAATAGTCAAAACGGAAATGCACATTTTACGAGAGAGGAATATAAACAGTAACCAGTGGCTGAATGGGAAGACGTTTCCGGTCAAGGGGCTGGGGAGACATTATCCCTTTTGACATATCAACCCTTTCCCCCGCGCGCGGGTCAATCGGCCAGGGCGCTCGCTTTCTGGTGTTTGAACCTCGCAGATGGCTGCGATGCGGATGTGCCCGTGACCGCGAGTTTACAGTGGTTGCGAAAAAGCTGGTGGTTGGATAACTCCAGTACTCCATATTTGGTCCGGGAGCGGACGCCAAGCCGGAATTTTACTCTCCTACGCGCACCTGGATCCAAGTGGTCCTATAGGTGTGCGTACAGTTAGCGGAGATCCAGAAAAAATTTTCGCCTCGTTATCTCAAAAAAAAAAAAAAAGACCTATCAACCCTCATATTCAAACATTTATCATTTCAGCCTTCGAAAATATATTTTTGCACCAATATGGTGGTGCTCGTGCCACCATATCGCGTATTTTCGTATTTTTAAGGACTGAAATGCGACGTTTGAAATAGGGAGACTGATATGATATTTTCTGTACTCTAAAAGCAAATAGATGTAAAATCCATGCTCACTGCTCAAGCTACAAGCCCAATCATTTATATGTGGGCCCATATCAACAAACATGAAACATATCAGTTGTTAGAGCAATGTTATGCTTCGCAATAAATTTTTCTATAAATTTTTTAAAAATTAATATGATAATATTTTAGTGGTAAAATAAGTATGTAGTACGATATACATGAGTGATGGTAGGATTATTTGTAAGATTGGTGTGAAAATTTATAAGTATAAAAATATCTTTGGAAAGATTTGTAGAGCAGCAAAAATTTTCTCAAATTGATAATGTCTATGTTGTCTGGAATTAGAGGCTCAAGAGTTTTGCTAGCCTTGAAGGGTCTCACCCTCACCAATTTCTGGCTATCTATCTCCTTTATGTTATCAAGTGTTTTGCTAGATACAGTTTGTTGATAAAAAGATTCAAACTTTGTAAGAGCATTTCACATAATTCTAATATTATTTGCTACGAATTTCTAATAACTTTAATATAATTTTAATTATATACACTATATTAGAATATATATTTTAAATATTGTGATGTAACCTGTACGCTGTAGTTTGGATTGTCACAGCATTCTCTCTTATTTATTATGACGTAAAAAATAGAATTAAAAAATGGGTTACGTACCGTAACAGTACCCAAGTTGCGCCTGGACCAAGCCATCTCAATCAGGAAATACTTGAAATTGTGTTGGTCCAGGATCCAGCACTGTGCCTAGGATCAATCTCAATCATCCAGCTGCGTAGGTCTTGATCCTGTTTGCAGATGATTGATGGGATTGGTCCACCCGTGTTCCCAGACAAAAATTTCGTCCCATAATCGGAATCGGGACCAACTTCGAGCGGAGCCCGGCTCCCCTGCCGCTAACGCACCAGGGTGTAGCAAAACAACGGTGACGATCGCGCCAAATCAATAAATACGGATCACGAGATATTTGATAAAATTTTTATTTAGCTTATTTGATCTATTTTTAAATATTTTTAGAAAAAAATTTAAATTACAAAGTTATAAATTTTAATGTGATCTACAACGTTGCAGTTGAAATTTCAAAAAAATACGAAACGGTATACCAAAAAGATAATTTTATCTTTTTTGGCAATACCGTTTGGCATTTTTTCGAAAAATTTTCAACTGCAAAGTTGTGGATCACATCAAAATTTATAATTTTGTAGTTTAAAATTTTTCCTAAAAATATTTAAAAATAAGTCAAATAAGCAAACAAAAATTTTATTTAATATCTTATAATTCGTGTTTGCTAATTTGGTGCGATCCGTGCCGTTTATTTTCCTGCACCCTGGTGCTAACGCACCAGGGGAGCCGGCTCCACTTCGAGCTGATATCAGGGACGGCAGGGAGTATTATCGCTAAATATTTTATTAAAAAAAAAACAGCGCAGGTAGGTCAGACGTCAACTATATCAAAATTTTCAGATTAAAAGACAACTGCAATTCAGAAAAAAAATTTAGAAAAAATTAGGAATATTATAGAACAAAATTTATGAATTTTAGAAAAAAATTTTAAAATTTCTTTTTACCGGACGAGGCTATAGAAGAAATATTTCTGAATATTTTTTTTAAAAAATTAACATAAAAATTATAGATTTGATGAAATCTGTAACTCTAATATTTATTTTAAAAAAAAAATATTTCTAAGTAGTATTTTGGAACTTCAAATCTTAACGGATATCAAGCTAGTTTAAAATTATTTTTGAACTCATTAAGATATTAGAGTCTCAAACATCTCTTAGAAATATTTTTGTAAAAAAAATTATGAATATAAAAAATATAGATTTCATCAAATCTACGACTTATATTAGAAATTTTTCAAAAAAATACGTCTAAATATTTTTTCAAAGAATCGTCTATATGATATTTACTTGTCCAATTCACATATGCAAAACACTATTAAGGTAAAGAGACCAGCTTCTCTCCTTAACTTTTTTGTTTTTTTTTGGCTTTTTTTCTTGACCATTTTCCTTCACTTCATTCTTCTTTTTTTTCATTGTCCGCTATAAAACCATTTTTCTTCATCATGCATTCAACATATGACGATAATTTTATCATTTCATAAAATTAAAAAATATAAAATATTATTTTAAATTAAAAAAATATAAGTATATATATATATATATATATTATAATTTAATAAATAATAAAATCAGAAATTATTTCGAAAAATGGAACAATTGTTCTTCTAACTAATTTACTATTACGAAGCACCTGTCGGTGTGGATTCTCTCTCTCCTACAGTTGCTGGCTCGTATTTTTATGGGAGACTTGCTCGTATTTTTATTTCTCATCTCAATCTCATTACTTCTTTTGTCTTCGCCATTCTTGAGCTCAAAACGTCTACTGGTTCTTCTCCGTCGCCATTGCCAACACCTGTGGAACTGCTGCTCAATAAGGTAAGTGAACATTGCTCCACTAAACTAATAAAATAATATTTTCGTTTCTTTCCTGAATTCATATATCATTCTTACTGGGCCCGTTGATGTTTCACAGTTCAAACTGGACTTCCCTTTTTCGTCCCTTTTAAATTCAAAAATTAGTTAGTTATTCAACGGTGCAGAAGTCGAATTATGTCCTTATTTTAGCATGTCTAACTGGTAGTAAATCCAGGTTTAGTTTCAGCACAACAACTCTGATTTCAGCTGTGGAGCACGATTTTCTTTTTTTAGGTTTTTTAGGAAATTCGAATAGATTTCGTTAATTAATTTTCTGGTCCGTGGACGTCACGGATGATTGCGCAGCTGTCTTTACTTTCTTTTTAAAGCTAAGATTTTGACATGCAAAACAATTGCCACGTCAACCGCTTCCTAGATCCATTTTCCCCCTTTTTTCAGTGAAAAAAATACTTTTTTTTAATGATTTTTCGTCTTTTTTTTTGGGTAGCTATATTTTTGTATTTGTGATGGATGGTAGTACATCTCTTTCAAAGTGGTAGCTGACCTATTCAGGAGGTGGGTGTTGAAGTATTTGATGCTTGTTGGAATGAAACACCCTGAGCATAATAGTTCTATATCTCAATCAGTCCCTGTCGCATTATATTGCCTTGGGTTCTGCTTGGAATATTTAAGTCGTGGGCGTCTTTGTTGCACTTGAGTACTGAAATTTCGGTTCATTTAGTAAGTTCAGATGTTGAGTTCTAGTGGATGATGAGTGATGAGAAATGGAAGTCTAAAATCAGGATAATATGGTATTGAAATTTTACATGTGAATCTGTTTTCTCTTTGCGAAGTTTTGCTTTCAACAAAGCAGGATATCTGTGAGATGTCAATCTTGGTCGCATTTTATGCAGCTAAGTTGGTTTTGTACGTAAGAATTTGTTGCATGCTGTTTTTAATCTTGCATTTTTTATATTTCTTGTGCAAAATAGATTTGTAGTTCATTTAGAGCTATCAAGCTGTAAGATTTAGAAAGACAATTTATTCCTTAAATGCTGACAGTACGAATCTTGACCATTTGCTTATTTGCATTTGGGTAAGATGCATTTGCAAATAATAGTTCAAGAAGGGTGTTTTTAATTTTCTCAATTACTTAAAAGTCGATAACTTTGTTCCTTCTAGTTCAAAAGATTTCATTCTGTCTTTTGCAGACCAACTCTTTCCATGAATCATATAATGAATTCTTTTGTTACTTTAGTGCTAAGATCGTGCGGACCTCTTCTCTTAAGCAGAGTACACGAAGTAAGAGCCTCATGTGTTCTTGGTAAAGCTAATGGAGTTGAGTTGGAAACTTTGGTTGGCTTGTCTCGGTGGATTCCTCTGGTTCCAATGCATTTTATGTGGTTAGTGAGAAGTTTACGCTAATTTATGCTTCCTTCATATGCTAGGGCTAATGTCGAGCTCAACATCAATAACATTGACTCTGTTTCTGTAGATGAATCAGGTACAGTGTCATGGACATGTGTATGTGCCCCTGGATCTCTTGCAGCACTGAATTATACTCCTATATCAAACTGTTCTTCAACCTGTAACTGCATACCTGGTAAGTCTTGGCTCATGTAGTGCAAAATGCTAGATGACCCAGAAATTTTGATGTAAAACAACCCAAAAACATATCTCAGGGCCTCAGGATGTGCGAAAGGATCACATCCTTTGGATCACGCATTGGCATAAGTTTTGGGTAACAATTGGACCATTAGCATTGTGCCGTTGGTGCCATGAATTTAATAATATTGATTTATATGTATCACGAGGTATCTTCACGTAACTTTTTAGTATTTTGAAATTCAGTTTGTTTGGCCCAAAACAGTAGTTTGTGGAAGAACATTGAAAAGGAAGCATTTACATATGCCCTTAATAGGTAGAGTTATCTGTTTTGGACCTAGACATGATGGTGATTATATTTATGGCCTTCTATAAATGGTCAACTTCCGGTTAGTTTGTTACGGTTCAGAATAACAAATCAGTAAGAAAGCATTGTATGTAATTATATTTTACAAATATATTATAATTAATCTGCTATATTATTTTGAAATGGTATAACATTCACCATCTACTTTTTGGCATTATGATGACCAAGGTTGCATTTGTTTGTGCCCGCTAACTGATGAAACAACAGGATCAATTATTGGTGGTTGGAAGTGCTCTTGTGCAACAAAAGAGACTCCTTATGCGCCGGGAAGCGTTCATGATGCCAATTGTTTTTCCGCCTGCAACTGCACTTCTGGTAAAGTTTTGCAATCATTTTATCATAAGCACGCGTACTATCTTATAGCAGAAGTTGTCTTATAAGAAAGACACTTGTCTTCCAAGAATCAGAAAGATTGTAGGTTCAGCGTGGAATAATTAGTAAAAATGGTATTGGAAGGATTGAGTAGATCAAAGTTATGAAGTTAAGGTTTTGTACTCTAAGATATAGACAATGAACTGTTTGAATGGTTATGACTTTTACGTTTTACTAACTAATAATTTATCATTTCAATAAATAGTTGGAAGGGTTCGTCTTTACCTTCCACCCGGAGTGTCGAGTTCTTTAAAGGTTGAAAACTGAATTGAATAGCAGAACGTTTAGTTGGAAGGCTACTTTCTTGATATCCATTTGGACATAGATCTATAGATCCATGATTTTCGGTGCCGGGCGGCACGTGCCTGTTCCGGCAGTTGTCGACACGGCACGGCACGTGTCAAAAAATTTTATATTTAAAATTTTTAATTAATTTTTTATTTTTATTTTATTTTTTTAAAAATAACAAATAAATATCTATTGGCACGATCAGCACGGCACCATTGGCACGGTCGGCACGTGCCGGGATCTGAGTTTACCGAAACTCGGCTCGGCTCGGCATAGAAAACCTTGGTAGATCCTACATGTTTGTCTGAAAAATTCTCGTGTTTTTGGCACTCAAAGTTGCTAGGGGTTTCACTGTTTCTAAACTTGTAATATGAAAATTTCTGCAGGTTCTGCAGAAACATCAACAGCTCCAAACAGGCAAATATCTAACAGAGTAGTTATTACCGCTCTTCTTGTATGTGCTGTTGTTACCACTTTAGCAGTTATTTCGTCAGTTGCCTGCTGTTTCTATCACAAAGACAGAACTTCACGATGGATTGCGTCATCTGGAAAAGACTTGAGCTGGAATAGTTCGACTAACTTGATTAGTCATCACTCTGCCTCATTTCAGGAATTTCAACTTAAAGTTGTTTCTCCTCCAAACCCAATTACTAGTAAGATGACTTTCATTTTAAATGATTACAAAAGTTTACTTGTCTATAACCCAAGAGCCAAACTGTCCTTACATTAAGCTGACATATATATATATATATATATATAGAGAAAAATTTTATTTATTTATTTATTTATTTATTTATTTTTGAGATACGAGGCGAGACCTCCTCTGCGGCAAACACCATATTATTTCACTAGACACAGTTTTCTAACCATAGTCATTTGGACCATGATCAGGGATCTCCAGCGTGCGTAGCTGTTAACACGCCGTTGAGTATAGACACATACCTGTTACAACCTTCAGACTATTTTTCTGAAATTCGGAAAAATTTGTATCCGGTATTGCAGCGGGCTAGACTCGAACTCATGAGTGATGGTTCATGAGCCATCCCGTACCAGTTGAGCTGCCCCGCCTGGAGCATTTGACATTCGTTTCTATCTATCTATTATGCATTATAACCTTTGTCGGATATTACATTAATTAGCGTAGTCAAGTTTAGCCAATTTGCACTGTACTTGTGTTTTCTTGGGTTTCAGTTTAGATATTTGGCTAATGACTTGTCTCATTTATTGTATATCGCAGGATGCTTATCGATGTTCTTGCCTCGAGCTGAAAGTGGAATAATCCCTGGAACCATTACCCAGTTTTCCTATAGCGAGTTGGAGCAAGCAACAAATAAGTTCTCAGATGACAATCGGATTGGCATCGGAGGGAGTAGTAATGTTTATCGTGGTAACCTCAAAGATGGAAGAATTGTTGCTATTAAGAAACTGAATCTTCCTCAACAGCCCGAAGCAGATTCTGGTTTTCTGACTGAGGTAGTACCATATAGTATATAACAGCCCAATTTTCCCCTTTTAAGAGTGTTAGTGTTACACCTAAATATGATGGATGAATATTGCTAAGTACAAAGAATATGAAAATAGAGCAAAAACACGAAACACAATTTAGCATGGTTCAATTTATAGTTGACTTCCACGGGGTCAAGGTTTTCTGTGCCGAGCTGAGCCGAGTTTCAGTAAACTCAGATTCCGGCAAGTGCCGACCGTGCCGATATATATTTATTTGTTATTTTTTTAAAAATGAAAATAAAAAATTAATTTAAAATTCAAATATAAGATATTTTGAGACGTGCCGTGCCGATAACTGCCGGAACAGGCACGTGCCGCCCGACACGGGCTGTACCGACCGGCACCGAAAACCATGCAGGGGGTAACGTTCATCTTCTTCATTAATGGTATACAACAAGTACAAGATGCTCTTAAGGACAGGCCTCACCGCATTCTTGCTTGTACAAGATTTACTTCAACCACTCAATGCACTAAGAAAAGACTACCAGCTCGCGTTATAGATCACAAAACACTTTAATTCCCCTTCATTTGAAATACACTATAATTCTACTCGTAATTGCATCTTTAATGAAAAATACACTAAATGTGATTTTCCGGTCACATTTATCATTCTATCAGTCGAAGATGCCATAGTATCGAACGCATCTTGATTGCTGGTGCTAAGCTGCTCCTGTAAGTGCAATGCTATGTGATTGTCTTTGTGCGTTTTGTCTCTACGATTTTGTGCTTGTGATCATTTTGAAGGTGTTCTATCTATTGCCTGTGTCATTACATTTAGAACTTTGGCCATTTACCAATTTGGGCCTCTGTGGCAGTTTACTTCATAGCTCAAATGTGATTTAGTAAAATTCGAATAATGATTCTAATGATTCTTTCTCCAATGAAAACAATTGAAAGATGGTGATTCTCCATGAATCAGGTCCTAGTATCCAAAGCATATCGTCATTGTTGTAATGCTATACTCATCATGCTTTGTTAACTTACCATGTTTTTATCAGCGTAATATTTCACTTTAATTGCCTCGCATGACATGAATAGAGGAACCAAATATTTAATTTGTTTCCTCTTTGTTTAATAAGCGTTTCACAGGAGTTCCAAATATGTTGATCACAGTCGAAGAGTTATAATAAAGCATGAGAGCCTAGATTTTTGCATTGGTGGTGCTAACTATGACTTATGGATCTTTTCTTTTTCTTTCTTTTTATTTTTAATGCAGATTGAACTGATATTGAGACTCAACCATTGTCATGTTGTCCCATTGCTTGGATACTGCTTGGAAAATCAAGGAAAGCTTTCAATGAAACTTCTTGTGTTTGAGTACATGTCTAATGGGAATTTACGAGATTGTTTAGATAGGAGGCAAGGAAAGGAGCCCTTGGATTGGACAAAGCGTGTTAATATTGCACTAGGGGCTGCAAGGGGCTTAGAGTATCTTCACGATGCAGCCGCTCCTAGGATTTTGCATCGAGATATTAAGTCCACCAATATTCTTTTGGACGATATGTATAGAGCTAAGGTAAAATTATCTATCATTTGAGGTGTTATGAACATGTTTCTAATAGAGCCATCTTTGGACATGACATGTCGTGAGGTTTGAAACTTAAGATCTAATCGGAGTGCTCTAAATCTCAATCTGGTGAATTTTATATATGTTTTTGGTTATGATATTCTGAATATATAGTTTTAGTGTTGGGTTCTCTTTATGTTGCATCTAGACATATAATTTGTTCTCAGGCGATTTTCCTAGGATTGTAATTTTTTATATTCATATGCAGATTACCGATCTTGGTATGGCCAAGTGTCTCATGGGTGATGGTTTTACTAGTTATTCAAGTTCTCCAGCAAGAATGCTTGGAACCTTTGGATACTTCGCGCCTGAGTATGCCATAGTGGGGAAGGCATCATTGAAATCAGATGTTTTTAGTTTCGGTGTGGTTGTTTTGGAGTTAATTACTGGTCGCCAAGCCATTAAAAGATCAAACAACAGTGATGAAAGTCTTGTAATTTGGGTAAGTATCATTATCATTTTGTCTAAGTTCAGAAATATACTTCTATTTAAAAAAAGTGTGATTATTCTATTCCTTCGGCAAAAGCACGGTTCTATTCTCTTCCTCGAAATACGACACATTTGTCTTCGACGAAAGGGAGCTTCACAGGTTGACCACACACGCGCCTCGTGATCCGCACAACTCCCTCGTGATTCGGACAAAATATAAAAAATTATAGATATACCCATCGTGATGTGTGGTCTTGATTGTGCCACGTTAGTATGTGTGGTGTCTTGTGTGATTTCTTGGGGGTGCATAGCAAAGCCCAATATCTTTTCATGAACTTTTGTGACCGGTTCTTAGCAGCTCCTTGATTTTGCAGGCAACATCTCGATTGCATGATAGCAAGTTGGTTGTCACCGAATTACCTGATCCTCTTCTCATGGGTAACTATCCAGAAGAAGAAATGCAAATAATGGCCCATTTAGCTCGAGAGTGCTTGCAATGGGATCCAGAAATGCGACCAACCATGAGTGAAGTTGTCCAAATGATCTCCACTATTGCCTCAGAAAAATCAAAGAGAAGAAATTTCCCTGCAAGCTTTTTCATGGTAATATGCATATTCATGCTTGAAGAAGAGATGTTTTGCAATGAAACACTATCTTTATCATTGTGCTTGTTACAAGGCATACTTATGCTCGTACAGATATTTCATAACTTGGTGTTTATTGACATCTTATTTCAAGATATAGCACTTATACATAGTTATTAACTTTCTCTGCATTTTGACCTTTTAAAAGTAGTTGTATCATTCCCCGCAAAGGAGGGCGTGTGGCTAGGCGCTCGCTTATACGAGTGCTTGGTCATGCGTTCGAATCCCGTTTCCGCAGAATTTAATTACGCAAGGTGCAGGCCTGTGGTTCTGTCTGTGGAAGGTCTAAGCGTCAGAAGGGATGCACAATCCTCTGCTCGATGTATGAGCGTTGCTCATACATATGAATCGGTTGCGAAGGTGCGGCGGTGGAACCAGGGTGAGCTATCCTAGGGTTTACGTATTACGACGGTTACACAAATTTGACTGGTTAGGGACATGGTTTTCCTCGTAAATCTCAAAAATACAAAAGTAGCATCATTCCCTTGACAATATCCACATCTCATCAAAGCTTCAAAACTCTTGTACAAATTTAAGGATTTGTCCAAGGGGGGGTAAAGTTGACCGGAAAAGGGTCCTTTGATATATTTGTTTTCTTATATACACGACCAAACCATTTGACAAGGTGAATCTTTCTAATACGGTGAGTGGCAAAAATTCTAGGATCTAATAGTAATTTGCCTTTCAGTTATATACATCTTTTTGAAACCATTTTGAC
Organism: Xerophyta viscosa; assembly: GCA_002076135.1. Lineage (NCBI taxonomy): Eukaryota > Viridiplantae > Streptophyta > Magnoliopsida > Pandanales > Velloziaceae > Xerophyta > Xerophyta viscosa. Next base: position 1,200,194 of record MJHO01000039.1, on the reverse strand, counting down.
GAGGTGCAACTTTATATATTTTTGCTGAGTTAATTCTTTTAAGCTTCTATTTTTTTTTTGCTGCATTTATCTACTCATCTACTGCTATTTCACAGAACTCCGCTCGCGGTCTCAAGGGCACTTCAGACGTATCACCATCACAAGATTTTGCAGGTAGATCAGGGCAGAATGAAGAAATATCTGAAGCACGACACTCGCAATGCCCTTACCCTTCGTCAGTTGACCAAAGTTCATGCGAAAACCAGCAAAAACCGTTCGACACAGCTGTGTCAGTTGAGCATATCGAAAGTCTGATCCTGGATGATGAGATGGTTGACCTGAGAGAACCCCGTTTTGAGTCGTTCGTGCAGGCAAATATTCAGTCGGTTTAAGTGGATAGTACCATTACATTGAATCTAAATATTCAGATTATGCTTATCAAAGTTGTTTGGGCATTTATTTGCAGCAAGACTGATGAGGCGGTCAGTAGCCATGCCAAGTAGACTTTTCAAATTATTTGGCTTGGCCAAGCACGGGAGTTTGCAAACCTAAAAAGACGGGGTGTGGGTTGTATGTACATATTCACTGATAAAGAAGTTCATAGTCTATAGTTTCCGCAATTCACTTCTCTATTGTATACATGCACTTCTGTACAGACAAATTACCAAATCATGGATAATCTACTTCAATTGAAGGGACCCTTTTGAGTTGTTCAATTTTGGTTCTCTTGAAATTTCTTTATTCTTCGTTGTTAAATTTTGGTATGTAACTAAATTTTTGCTGTTACGTTCCCATCGTCATCTCAAGGAGAAGTAATTGTTTCTCGGTGTTTTAGCGATGATGGTGGTTGGAGGCATTTCGTATTGTACTTTTATCAATATTATTCTTTGCGGGGAATATAATTTTATGCTGCCACGATAATTTCAAAAAAAAAAAAAAAAGATCAGGCTATCCGAATACAAGTGTTGAAGTTTTTTAGTTTATATATTAAAATTTCCATAAAAATTCTACCATTATTGAAATTGAGCATGCACAGTATGTGCGCAAAATTCTAGTTCAATTGGTGATAATGGATGGGTTCAAAAACAATCAAGGGGGCTAATGCCATGATGCAATCAGAAATAGGTATAGTATATCGAAATTTATGCCATACATATTTTGATATACTGTATATGGCTCTAGTAATTTTAAAATATTTTATAGTTCTGATGAATAACAGTACTTATCTTTTTATACCCTTACTTCCGTTATACATTTAATTTATTAAAAAAAAAAGATGTATCTTCTTGTTACCACACATGAAGTTAAGATACAAACTATTCAAATCCTATTGATTTGTCTCCAAGGGGTGGCGGACTGGCACGAGCATTCCTTATATAGTTTTTCGTCGTTTGGTTTGAACTGCTCCAACTTTAAGGGGGCAGGATTGTTTGATGGATCTGGGAACTGGATCAATCGGGGTTTTACATCTGAACGCTCAAAGCCGCCTCTAGCTTAGTGTAATCTAAAAGCATTGTGACCTAATAATACCCCAATAATGGGGAAGCATGATGTCCCACATTCTTCATGCTCACTAGTTCTTCGTGATCTTCGTGACCTTTCCACTTAGTAGCTTCGAAATTTTAATCTTTGAGTATTTATGTTTTAGGCCCTTCATAATTGAAAATGCAAAAATAAACCCCCTCCCAATCAATTCAAACGATGTTTTTATGCTCTCCTTGTCCACATGAATGAGAAAATTACCTACGTGAAGTTAACTGTTCTCGTCTTTCAAGAAAAATAATAAGAGCAATTTCTTCGTTTGACATAATCAAGGAGGTATGAAAATATCATTTTGAATTAGTGGAATATAAAAAATATAATTTTAAATTATGAAGGGGACAAAAATACGAATGCTCTTTGAGAATTTTAATTTGCTCCACCTTGGATTGTAGTTCTGTCCTATTAGGCTTATTTAGATAGTTTAATATCAATATCACATCACCATCCTTGTTGCCCAATAATCCATGTTTTGGTTAGTTTATATATGAGCCTTTCAAGATTTTAAAGGCTTTCTCATTCTATGCTTTAACTTTATATTCAACAGCAAACAAGCCTCCATTTGTCAGCAATCTATGACTCTTCTTTTAAATATTATAGAAAAGGAAAAAAAAAAAATTAACATTTAAATATGATTATGCATGAATCAAGAAGACAAACTTACACAGCAAAAACAACACAAACACAAGATTTCTATAGTTCAGCCGAAGTCCAAGTTCACGGAAGAAAGGAGGGAGGTATTATCCTATGCCAAGAGGAGTATAACGTGGTGCATGTTCTGTGATAGATTCGTAAAAATTACGAAAGTTAATTGTTTGACTTTGTTTTTTGAGAGGGTACAACTTATCCAGACCCATATTGTTAGGACATGACCCCGACCCGACTTTCAAACCTTAGCTCGACCAGCAGGAGCAGCACGCCAAAGCGTGGACCCGTTGTACGTGTAGGGACGCATGTGCATACGTAGCAGAGGTGGTATTTAATTTGCTTTTCAATAACCGCCCATGACGCAGTAGGGAATTGAACATGGAAAGGCCGGGTTCTTGAGCCCACGCCCTCTCGGTCGCCCCGACTGCGTTCCCTTATTGTATAAACATAGTAGCTCTTGTAAGAGGGGAATCAAACGGAGTGGTAAAAGCTTTTGTCCTTCGACGTGAAAATCACTCCTATAAAAATAGGGTATGGTAGCGTACAGGTAAGAAGATTGTCTACTTTCTTTTCAGAGCCTACTCCTACACGCGCGAGAGCCATTGGTACGGAGTAGCCCTTTCTTTTATAGTAGCTTTTGTAACTGATGGTGTAACCTCTGAACCTGTTAACTAATCAATCTAGTGATTAGTATCGTTAGATGTAAGATCTGCACCGTAGTTATGGTTGGCAAACTGAATGAACATTTTTCAGCCTCATCAAGTAGTCAATTTGGCCGAGGGTCCATCGGAAACAGCCACCTTCAAAGCATGATTGCATGTATCTATTCTATCCAGATCCCCTCGTGGCTGGTATGTTGTTTGTATCAAGTAGCAAGTTTCTAACACTGAAGTTCATTTTTTTTCTTTTTTTTTTTCATGCAGTATCAGATTAGAAATTCAAATATCTTTTGCTATTAGAGCTTGAGAGAATTCAAATGATTTCCACTTAAGAGCTTATTTTTACATGCCACATTAAAGGGGGGAGGGAATGAAAAGGCAAAGCGTTTGACAGTTATTACTAAGTAAGCACCACTATTTATTCTTGTTTTCGAAGTTCTATTTCAGATCTATGGACCAGTGAAGGATACAATGAGAAATAGCAGCTAACATATCAGGAAAAGGGGCAAACCTAGGGCACCAGGCCGCTCCAGGCTCTACTAACTCGAACGGAGTACGTATCCATGCCCGCTACCAGCGGAGGATGTTTCCAACATGCCTTTAGTTGGATTCGAATTTGCACTAGTACCGTGGTGAGGACTAACCCTTACTATTATACCCTGGGCTCGCATTGGCTAACATATCATGTAGTTTAATATAGTGAGAATTTGAATTTTTTTCGATTTAAAAGGATCTTACTGTTCCTTTTCTAGGTCCACCTAAACAAAAAAAAAAGTCCCAAAAAAAAAATAAAAAAGGGGAATAATAAGAAAAAAAATTGAATCTTTGCACTGGATACAATATTATTTACTTTCAGAAGCTTCATACTCAGTTGCTCCAGGCTAGGAACATCAGTTCAGTCAGTGAAATGCTGACAGGAATCAGAAACTAATTGCATACTTTAGAAGAATTATAGACTACTTTTAGCTATCCAATTACAATATAATAATAATAATGCTGCAAATAAATTAAGTTTATTCATCCTTTTTTGCATCTATCAGTTGTATCTAACAGATCCGCCGAATCTGTTATGTTGCCCTTTTAATCAAAAATTGCACTCACTACTCGAAAAAGTGGACTAACAATGCAACATTTTAAATGTTTCAAAGATAAACTAGCATACAAGAAAGTTGTTCCTTTATAACTTAATCCACTACTGATGTCGACGTTCTTTTTTATTATTATTATTTAAAGGGCCGATATGGACGTTCTATAAATTATAGGTTCGCGTACGTAACAGAAATAAGTCATGCGTCAAAAGGCACTTTTTTACAGTTTATATCATATTGCTAGAGGGTTGCTGTTCATCAGGGGCCCTTGACGGTCCTGATGCAATCGGGACCGTCCGCGGTCCTCTCGGAATATGTGTGCGTACATCTCGAGAGGCCGCGGACGGCTCCGATTGTATCAGGGTCGTCAGCGGCCCTGATGAATGGCTTTTCTGTATTGTTAACTCTAACATTTTATTTTCTGCTGAGCACTTAGGTAGTTGAGGGGACCATCCATGCAAAAAAAAGCTCTTGGGAAACCCAATGTTGAAAAACATGGGAGACTTGTGTATTAGTCTCCCTTGAAACTTCATTTGCTAATAAAAATCTCATTTACAACTCGTTATGTTCGATACTCCAAAAAACCAATTTAGCGACATTTTTGAAAAAAAAAAAAAGTTAAATACAAAGTTTTAGATACATTAAAAAATTTTTATCAATTTTTTTTTCTGAAAAATATTTCTAATAGGTATTTTGAGACTCCAAAATTTTAGCAGGTTAACGGATTATTTTTAAACCCACTAAATTTTAAAGCTTCATAATATCTAATAAGATGTATTTTTGAAAAAAAAAATTGATTACAAAAATTATATATCACAGTGAAATATTTTTTTCATATTCAAAACTTTTCAAAAAAATATTTATATAGTAGTTAAAATACTTCTGATACGAATTACTAGATAGAGACTGGTTTGTAACAAATTCAAAATCAGGGGTCAATTTTCAATGACCTTCAAAATCAGAGCATGTGATTTTGACAGATTTTGCAAATTATTATATAAACAAAGAACATGGTTGCCGTAGCTAGTGGTTGCTTTTGCTGTCAGGTTTTGAGCATAATCTATTCTTGTCGATTGAACTTTCTCAGGCTGAAATTGGGCCGGCATTGAAGCCTAAGGATCATTCCTGACGGGCCTATGCACAATTGATTTTGGACACGGGCTTCAGCCTTAATCAGGCCCGCTAGACATGTTTATCAAGCTTCCAGGACAAAGGACGTCACCCAGCTCCATCTATATATTTACATGCATCTCCTGATCAAACTCAAGGTCACGCATATCCGTATCTGGCAATGGAGCAGAGAAGAAGAAGACGAATAAGCAGCACTATATCACCACTATCTCAAATTTCTCCATTACTTTCACTGCTAGCGCTTCATCTCCTAGCCAGCACCGCTTCTGCCATGCACTACGTTGATTTCAACCTGCATGGATCTTCCGCCACCAGCCACCTACCTCGCAAACCTATCTCCAATCACAACCATCGTTGGAGAGCCGAGCTCCTCCACCGAGATACGGTGGAGGGGCGCAACTACTCCGGCCATCGCCACCGCCTCCACGAGCTACTCAAGCGAGACGCCGCTCGCGTCTCAGTCCTCACGCGCCGTCTTTCTCCGACCTCCCCCTCCGCCGCCGTCACAGCTAGCTATAACGAGGCCGACTTCGGCTCCGAGGTCATCTCCGGTCTAGACTCCGGAAGCGGCGAGTACTTCGTTCGCCTTGGCGTCGGATCTCCGCCCCGGAATCAGTACGTCGTCATAGACTCCGGCAGTGATGTCATCTGGGTGCAGTGCGAGCCTTGCGCTCAGTGCTACGCCCAGTCCGACCCCGTCTTCGACCCCTCTGCCTCCGCCTCCTTCGCCGGCGTTCCCTGCCGCTCCGCCGCCTGCTCTCTCCTAGACAGTTCCGCCGCCGCCGGCTGCACCAGATCAGGCCGCTGCCGCTACGAAGTCTCATACGGTGACGGTTCATACACCGAGGGACTCCTCGCGCTCGAAACGCTGACCCTCGGTGGAGCAACCATCAGCAACATCGCCATCGGCTGTGGCCACCGCAACCGAGGCCTCTTCGTGGGTGCATCTGGGCTGCTGGGGCTCGGCGGCGGACCGATGTCGCTCGTCGGCCAGCTCGCCGGCCAAGTCGGTGGTGCGTTCAGCTACTGTCTAGTGACACGTGGCAGAAGCGGAAGCAGCGGGTCGTTGGTGTTCGGCCGCGCTGCGGCGGTACCTGTCGGAGCTGTGTGGGTCCCATTGCTACGAAACCCTAGAGCTCCGAGCTTCTACTACGTTGCAATGGACGGTCTCGGCGTCGCAGGCGAGAGAATAGCTATAAGAGAAGAGGAGTTCCAGTTGACTGAGAACGGCGGCGGCGTTGTAATGGATACAGGTATTAATCATGATTTAAATTTCTTGTTAGTGTACTTTCTATAATTATTTAAAATAACTATTTTAAATATATTAAATTATTTTACTAAATACAGCTTTTTTTATGTCAACTAAATACAGCTTCTAAAAATTTAAACAGTGGGTAAAGAGTCATTATTATAATAAGTTTCAGTTTTGGTGAAGCACCTGTTCTACCACCTTCTTTTCTATATATCAACAGGGACGGCGGTGACGAGGTTGCCAGCAGCGGCGTACATGGCGATGCGGGACGCTTTCGCGGCGGCGATGGCGTCGGAGCTGCCGCGAGCTCCGGGAGTGTCTATATTCGACCTCTGCTACGCGCTGGCGGGATACTCGAGCGTGAGAGTTCCAACAGTGTCGTTCTACTTCGCCGGAGGAACAGTGCTGACGTTGCCGGCGGCGAACTTCCTGATCCCTGTCGACGATGGCGGGAAGTACTGCTTCGCTTTCGCGCCATCGTCGTCGGGTCTGTCGATCGTGGGGAACATACAGCAAGAGGGAATACAAATCACGTTTGACTCGGCCAATGGCTTCGTTGGGTTCGGACCCAACACTTGCTAATATACTTATCACTGATAAATTGGACGGTCAATGTAGTGAATATATTAAAAATATATTACCATTCCAAGAAAATGATACTTTTTTAAGAAAACTACCGATCAGCCCTCCAAGTTTCTGATGTAACGGTTCAGCCCCCTAATATTTCATTGCTCAATTCGCCCTCCAAACATTTACGCTTTACTGATCAGCCTTTTTTTACGAAAAATATTCTTATTAATATATTATTATTTTGGAGCCTCCAAACACTAATTTATAAGTATTTTTTAAAAAATAATTGAACATAAAATTTTTAGATCTCGATGATATCTACAAGTTTCATGTTTTGAATTTTTACAAATAATACTTCTAAATATGTGTTTCGGAGCTCCGAAGTGTTAATAGTCGACCATCCAACATGCTAAAACAGAAAAATTCAAAACAACTATTTAGAAGTATTTTTTGTAAAAATTCAAGACATAAATGTTGTAAATCTTAATGAGATCTACAATTTTAATATTGAAAGTTTTTTTTAAAAAAAAATACTTCTAAAAATATGCTTTGTTGTTCTGAAGTATTAACGCGTACAAAGTCATTTTTATCAAAAAAAAATTAAAAATAGTATTTGAGGGGCTGAACAGTAAGAATCTTGGCAGGAGCTGATCAATAAGAAACAAACATTGTGGGGGCTGAACAGTAAATCTCCCTACTTTTTTTGACTAGATATAATACTTGGTGCGGAATAACATCTAGCAGAGATGATTTGTTTATGTATTTGAGATTTTTTTTTTCGGATAATTGCAAATCAGCCCCCCTATTTTTGAAACGCGCAAATCAGCCCCTGAAAAATATGTCTAAAAATACGTTTAAATGCGTTTTTGAAGACTGATTTGTGCGTTTTCAAAAATGAGAAGGCTGATATGTAAAAAGCCCTTTTTTTTGTTCAAAAAATAGTACACTGTCCCTTAAATCATAAATAATCTAATATAGCCAAAGCGCACTGCAAGAAAATCTGCCCAATAGGCTGCCCAGACCATAATTTCATTCCAGTATGCCGCCCTCCTCCTCTCTAAATTTTAGAGTTCTATTTTTGCCTTTGTTTTGCTTGTGGTTTGCTTGGAGCATGATGTCGACTATACCGTACTGAAAAATCAACTCTTCTAGAAGCTAAAGCTTTTATAATCCAACCTCATTAGGTCCCCCGCCCGTGGCCGCGAATTTACAGCAGTTGCGGAAAAGCTGGTGGCTAGATAACTTCCAGTACTCTATGTCTGGTCCGGAGATGGACGGCAGGCTGGAGTTTTACTCTCCTGCGTGCACATGGATCCCAAATGGTTCTATAGGGGTGCGTAGAAAACAGTGATCCGCGAGTTAACGGAGACCGAGAAAAAAGTTTCGCATCATTATTTCAAAAAAAAAAAAAAAAAAAAAAAAAAATCCAACCTCATTAGTTATAAAATAACTGGGTATAATATTTATCGGGCTAGCCTCTCTTTACGGAACGATATATATCCATATTCTACTGGCCGATACACACTTAATACGTAACAAGTAAGACTTAACTCTTGTACATTCTTCTAGAGGCCATGAGGGTCGTGGAGATCGAATCTGGGACCTCTCGCATAGAGATGGGAGGCCGAACCAGGGTGCCATATACATGAACCTAATCAAACTCTTATTAAAGGAGACATTTGTGTTAATGCTACACATCTTTACAGGGTTTGGTGTGATGGTTTATTATACAAGAGGGTCTATAGATGGTTAATAAGATTATCATGTAATAATTAGAAAGCTCATTAGCAGGGAGTGAGAAAGGTTTGAAGTGGAAAAGAGGAGAGATGATGCTTAAAATCTGCCAAGAAATAAAGGGATGGCCAAGCAGGAATTCGGATTCCTGCTTAACAAAGTTAGCCAGACCTTCGGAATCTGTGGGAACCTTTTTTTTTTTTTTTTTTTTTTTTTGGGTAAAAACCATGAGAGGTTTGAATTTCCCTCCAACTCAAACAATCAGTATCCCTTCACAAAACCTTGCCCACAATGGCCTAAGAAGTACCAACGCAGGTACGAAGACACGACAAGATGCGGACACGAGACACGAAACACGACAATTTTCAAAAGAGAAGGATATGTGTACGATTTGGAAATGAAAATAAAAAGATACAAATAATAAAAAATATAACTTAAATTAAATATGTAAATATTTGAAAATATAATAGCATTCAATAATAAAGTCTAATATAATATAATATTTTATATAATTGTGATAATATAAATAGCAAAAGTCTAATTACATAAAATAAAAAATATAACATATAAATATATCACTATATTATATTATTTACTGTGATATACTACTAGCAATATATAATATTATACTTCTCTAAAAAAATAATTTAAAATATATATACGGACACACGTCTCTGACATTTTTATTTGTTGTATCCGAAATGTGTATCCATAATTTTTTATTTTATTTTCCGGATGTTTCTCCAGCGTGTTCGGATGTATCTGCGGACTGTTGGTATGGAAAAATTTTGTCGGTAATGGCTTACTTAGTATGCCTTTGGCGTTGTCCTGACCACAACAACATCATCAGAAGCAATCAGAACATACACCGGTTCTTGCTTACTAGAGCTGGTATCGGTCCGCCCCCTCTCGCAGTGGCGGTGCTGCATACTGTTAGTCCTCATCAAAACCCTAGAACTTGTGATGATGCTTTTACCTTTGACTGTAGCAAAGAGGGATTGCAAAGCCAATGACTTTAAACAAAGTCATCTCCTTTCTCTATTTTCAATCTTTCTTGAGCTTAAGGAACATTACCTTTTTTTTGGAGTGTTAATATCTCTTTAGCTAAGAAGCTTTAAAATATTGGTTAATCTGCAAGATACAGCTTAGAGAAATGAAATTAATCACGAGCTAAGTTTATCATGTGGGTATTAACCTAGTTTATCCATCATGATGCTTTTATACCATCCGAAAGTCTCATTCTTTCGGGTATGGTAGGCCCGAATCTATAATACAAAAAGATAAATCACCCAAACCGTTTAGGACAGCACATGTAGGACGACCCCAAACCCCCTCTTCCTGAGGCAAGCTGCATCACCACTCGGCCTAGGTGCCACGGGCGAGTTTACAAGAAAGAGAAAAGAAAAGTACAGAAGAGAAATGTGCAAAGCATGTAGGTTTATTAAAGGAAATGTTTGAGCTGGCATCCAATCTCCTTAAAGAGTTATATGGGAGATGTAAGAGCCTTTGAAAAGGGTTCCCAAGTCCAATCAAATAATGGCAAAACAAGTGCTGAATAAAGCAGTGAGGCTATGCCTGCTACTTACAGAAACCAGACAAGATGATGGTGGGATATCCCCTCCATTCATCTTTTTTGAGGCTTAAACTAGCCTTTAGTGCTCTAGTGCTTCAGTCCACGGTTTCTCATAATTATGGTAGCTTTTCAAGAGATTTCTTCATTGTGTGTGCTGAGTAGTGCAAGGACAGGAAGAAGTGGACTCAATCTTCCAGCTTAAGGGGCTTTTTGGGTGAGCCTCTGCCCTCTTCATTACTGCTAAATAACTAACCAATCTTTTTTCTAACCCGAAAACACTGTCAAAATTATAAATGGCTAGGTTTTATAGGCAAGAAATCTTGGCAGCAGGGCCCTCTTTGTGACATTCTGTCTGACCTAATAAATTTCCTGCAACATTCTTCACTATTCCACACAAGGTTTTCCGTACCATACCAAGCCGAATTTTAAAAAAGTCAAAAAGTCGAAACGTGCCAATCGAACCGATCTGTACAATTTTTTATTTAAAAAAATATTAAAATTATTAAAAAATAATTAATAAATTACTAGATACAAAAGTTATAATTGCATAATAAAAATATATAATACCTAATTTACTGTCATATAGAATGTCGATATAACTTATAAAAAAATATGTAAAATCCAAAATAAAAAATAAAAAAATTATGTAGCGACCAACACGGTTTGACACGGTCGGCACAAGTGGCAAAACAACTTCGCACTGTAACTGTGAGGTCATGGACCTGGCGCGTGCTGGACGGCACGAAAAACTCGCATACGTGCGCGCCGTCCGGCACGAAAACCTCGATTCCACCATCAGATCTAATTCTTATTTCACATTTTACGTGACAACTTACAAACTCACAAGTACATCACTTTACCGTGCACTCTCAAGAGGCTGCTGGAGTTCGAAAGCAAAGACATCTCATCGACATGGAAAAGAAACTTGCCTAGATATCATGAATTTGCCGATGGAGCTCCAAAAAAATGTCGACCTTACAGGTGCTCTGATAACCATTAGTTAGATCCTAAAACTGAATAAATATTTCTAGAAAAAAAACATGGTTGGACTGTCAGCATTCGTACTCGGAGGGAGCTCAATATTACAGTATATAGGTTCTGGTAAAGCGCATATAATTTGGTTCATACGTAAGAAAGGATGCCTAAAAAGCTCCACCTACTAGGATACATGATTTAACTGGAATTCTAAATGGTACATTAACTCGTCAAATATCGCAACAAAATTGTATATTAGATTATCATAAGTTTCTACAACTGGAGTCGAGGGGCGAAGGTCTATATATCACATAACTGATCTATGTTATATCCGCGAACATAGCCACCTACTGAAATTCGGTAACAAGCCGCCCTCCTTGTGCAAATACTTGTTGCATGAATAGTTCGCTGTAAGACCACTGAGGAAACCTAGCCCACAACCATGGGCATAAAAGAGGTCATAAAAGTCAAGCGGAACAAAATGCATGTTATATAACTCGGGCTATCTCAATACAGACTCCTTTACGTATGATCTACCCCCCAAACTGCAACCACAGAATCCAATTTGAGATTAGGTCAGAATGCCAAATATTACTCAATAATTTGAAAGGATCACGAGTGTTCAAACTTACGAGTATTCAAGATGAATATTTAAAAACCGAGCATTCTCTCTGCTCTGGGATAACGTAATAGACCCCTCAATTATGTCATCTTGCTTAACCTCTATCGGCTCGTAGAAATATATTAATGTCTGCAAGAATAAAAAATACACATGTTATGCAGCGACCCAATTTAACTCCGGGATTGAACAAAACTGACATAGTAAAGAGTAAGAGGAATAAATACCTGTTGCCAATGAGTTGGCTCATCCTCTGGGGCGGTGGAAAGCACAATTACCTCGTCGGATTTCACTCGTTTATTTCTCTGGCCGTGCAAGTCAGAAGAAGCATTTCCTTCGGAAAAATGATTGTCTAAAGAAATAGGCCCATTGAACTCTACATCAAACCAAAACGCAAATCCATGGAAAGGAGCTTCAAGAAGAAGGTATAAAGGTTAGCTTTCTTCTCAGCAATAGGAATTATAACCGCAATCCCTAGTTATAACTTACAAGAAGGGAAAAAGAAAAAAGAAAAAAAAAAGAGACAACGGAATGACCCAACGGAAAGAACTTGAACGGGTCACACATGCTAAAATAACAAGAAGCTTGTCAGAGGACTGGTGCTTTTGCTAGAATACTAGTGAGTGTAGCCCATTCGAGAATACATTACATGAGACTAAAGAAACATTACCAGTCATCATGGAGGAGAACTTGTATCTTGCTGTAACTGATTCAAGCTCTTCAGCTGTAACAGTGTAGCAATCCACCGACTTAATCTGCAATGCAACATATGTATCATAGTATCATTCTCTTTAAATAGCATTATACAATTGCTAAAACTCAAATCAACAATAAAGAAAGCATCAAACAAAACCAGAAATGACAAGTTTGATCATAAAGCTCAATGGTGCAAGTTCGGAATCAATTCCTTGGCAATGATCATCTTTAACTAGACAATAAAATAGGTTTCTTCATTTTTACATTGCTTTCTTTCCTGTTCGATCAAGGGAGACCGTTTGTTGATTTATTAAACAGGAAGCTTTGTCTGAGAGAAACTACAAACTTCAAAGAAAGCGAAGGCTGGACCAAAGGCAAAAACACAAATCTTTTTGGAAAAGGTGGACCATCGTAGAATGGAACAGCTTCTTAAAAAGGTATTGCCATCAATAAATCCTCGCCAAACATGTTGAACCATGGCAAGTACGGAGGGTTAGAATGAAAAGGGATCATATCAAGCATATATGTCTATTTATTTGATTACATGTCATCACCATATCTGTCATTCAGTTTCTACGACATAGTATTCATAAGCTACAGACACTTTAATGTAAACACTTTTATCCAGATACGCGGAAATAGAAGAAACATAAAAACAAAAAAGAGAAAGGTTTCAGAATTAGAGAAAAAAAACAAGAGGAAAAGGACAACTTAGGTGAAGACTACAGAAGAAAGATCCAGAACCCAATTAGAACTTGAATATGTAGTAGGAAAAGGGTTGACTTACTACAAAGGGCCATGTCAAGACATTCTCCCCCGTAATTGTCTCTACACTGGGCTCTTCAAATGCACACTGCTTAGCAAGTGGGAGCATAGCTGACACTGCGGCCATCACATGTTTGAGTCAGATGAGCAAATGTTTCAGTTACATCTATCTACCTGCGTTCCCTTTGTCAAAAAATGAACTATTTAATGTTATAAGACGGCGATGAGCAAATTTTCAACCATCTACAGTTTTCCGTGTTACTTCTAGCAATAGCGGCATCAGAACGAGCTCCCTAACATAGGGATGCAATTGGGCAGGTACCCATCCCATTTAAAACCCACATATACCTAACCATACCCCATCTTTTTCCGTTCGTATGAACCGTTAGATGAAGTTTGCATATACCCTTTAAAAGATTATGAAATCTAAGAATCAATAATCATAATTAAAAAAACTAAGAAGCTAGTTAAATTAGATTAAAATTCTATAAAATAGGGGAACTTAATTCCATAAATGTTTTACGTACATGAATCCTCATAAAACATAGATAATTTCAAAATTTTCTTTACACAAAATGAAATGGGTTTCACAAGTACCCAGACCCAGGGGTAGACCTGTATCGTTCCCCTATTTCCGTATTGTGCAGGTACCCAGCCCATGAAAAGATGTAGAAATAGGCAGCCCTCGCAGAAGGCGAACCTGCATGCTATCCTTACCCTAATTGCATTGTAATAAATCGGACCGCTTAACATCAATTACCACACGGATAAAACTCTTAAATTTAGCAAAATCCAAATGAACTTACTATCAATTCCATAAACATTGCGCCAGAACTCAATGCTATCATGGTATCGATCTGGATGGGTGACTGGTGCCATATAAACCTGACAGGAAGAAAATTCTTAAAAAATCATCCTCCATTAAATTGACTAAGTTCAGTTTGCAATGAGAAGGTAACTGGTTGATACCTTATCCAAAAACCATATGTATTCTTACATGCATCTTATAATCATATGAATAAACTAGTAAAGAACAAAACCGTCTGATCAAGGGGCTTGAGAGCAATTATGATTAATCCAGTCCTCAAATTGTAAAATTCCAGAATATCAACATTTACTCAAAGATCCGTATAGCTCTAAATTTACTTGGGCAGCATGCTGAAGAATGCATTAGTATAGCACGTAAACCGCACATGCATACAGCTCTTACTAGAGTCGACATCCTGTTCCAGGCAATCCAATTCTTTACTATTGTAATTGCTTGTAGGTACAATAATTTCATAGTTCAAGGCAAATATGACACTATATAATACTCTAGAAAGAAAATAAAAGACTAATGACATTCTTCTTTGTTGACATAACATTTGTTACTTCTAAAGAAACCGCATCCATCTTTCCCACTCCCACAGCTATACCATCTACTATTAACTGCATTCATAAACAAATATGCAAGCTGCTAGAATGATCAAAGTTCAAACACTATCTCACACAAATTGCATGACAATATATGTTACGGATGTGTCAGTGGCACAACATGATCACTCGGAAATATGGACACCACGAACAAAACCACATGACATGTCAGTGGTATGATTCAAAGTTGTTAAATACGGAATACGCCCCGAGGCACAAAGGAAGCCTAGGCACAAGATGCACAACAAGGCGAATGCCCGATAAAGATGTGGAGCACCATTAAAAAACTAATAATAATCAGCAGTAGTGGCAAGTGGCAGCAATAATAACAATAATAATAAAATAAAGAAAAAAAAAAGAGCAGATTAGCAAAGGCTAGGATTTCTATTTGGATGGATATGCTACTATAAGATCGTGCTTTTCTTCTTCTCTTTTCACCTTTTTTTAAAAAGTTGGGACCCATCTTTACAAAGCGCACCAAGCGCCCGAGCGCCTCTATAAGGCGTGCTAAACGCATATAGGTTGCCCCTTATAAACCTGGGCCCGGGACATGAGGCACGCGCACTTTCGCCTAGGCACAAGGCAAGGCATATCTAGGAGCAACTTAGACAGCCGTAGTATGATTTATGTTCACCGCTACCATGTGGTACTTGTGCCCTTCAACTTTCATGATTGGATTGAGTTAGCATTTGAAAACAACCAGCTTGGGGTTAAAATGATCAAGTCTTTTGTTAATACTGTCATATAAAAGAGGAAATGCCAATGGAAAAAGACTCCCAATATATTATAATAAATGATTAAGAATCATGACAATCGCCAGTATCGACGACATAAATGCATAATAGAACATTACTGAAGCATGTGACGGAAGAATGAGCCCTCCTGGCTTCAGCCATTTATCCCTAGCAAAGATTATACTACCAAGCATACTCTGCAACCAGAAATAACATAATGCTTTAGTTGGGAAGTGTTTGCGCTTGACAGTCAAAACTTACAGCTCAACTACAAAAGTGAAAATCAAAGTACAAACCTCATAAAGAAGCATATAACCCATCCATTCAGAAATTATGACATCAACCTTCTCTTCAATGTTAATATCCTACAAGACATTGAACGCAAAATTTTTATGACAATTAAGGTCAACTAATTGAACAATGGGAGAGCAAGCAAAAAGATAAGAAATGAAGATCGATCATCTTAAAAGACAATATTATCAAATGAATGCATTAATGTAGTACTAGACACAAGGAGTTGAGCCAAGCCTCCGGTAATCCTCCAGCATGGTCTCTACGGCTTGCAGATAGCTTCTAAAAAGTATATCTTATTTGGCGTACATAAAAGTATGAGTGTGTGCGCACATTTTGTAGTATAAATAGAAATAATTCAGCAATAAAGTGTATGTTTTGTTTTTTTTTTAGTGATAATGCTAATATAACATATCAATAAATAACATTCACAACATATATGATATATATACGAGACTATAGATGAGACATGTTTACGATTAAAAACTTATTTTGTTGTATCATTATACATTTTACTGAAACCAACCCGTCATGCACTGTTAATTACAGCACTTCTACTGTGCATTAACAGTGATGAAGAATGGAGGTATTTTTGCAAAATTTTGCAAGATTAGCCTCATAGTTTCAATTTCCAAATATCTAACCCCTGTGTTCTACATTATCAGCTTTATAATTACATTATCAAACCCCTACATTACATTGAACTATTTCAAATCAACTTATATAACTTGCAAAATTGGTCTGTTAAAATGTTCTTATAAAATCTTAAATCTAAAGTTTTATAGGTCTAATACCCATGGCTAAGGAAACTCTAAATTATGTCAAAGTTTGCTTGAGTGCGGCGGAAAACATCCTATTTGACTAATTATTACTTTGAACGAAACATAGTACATTTATTATGTTCTACAATGTTTTAGCATGTTCACAATCTTAATAAAATTCCAGGATCGCATTATTCTAAAAATCAATTACCATAATTTTATGTATGATTTCATAATTTCCATTCCTTTTCTTTTTATGGTTAGAAAAAGGTTTCTAAAAGTGATATATAGTTTAATTATAGAAAAATTAGCATTTACCCATCACCTTAAAGATATTTGGTGTTGTTTATTAATCACATTTCATTTTCACGAAAATTATAAGCGTAGCCTTCCAGACTATTAAACTTCCCATGTATCATATCATGTTATTCCAAGCATAGTTTTACATGTCCGTCGACCCGGTCAGTGTCGAGCAGCTCGTGCATGCTTTAACAATTATTGGTACGACACAAACCGGCACGACATTTGCCAAAACCTTCTAAAATTGAGGGACAAAATGTGTAAAGTTAAGTGCCTCTTCCCAAAAAAATGAGCAAAGATGCATTTCTTGAATCTTGCATATTCATGTCACAAAATCATCTAGAGACCTGGAATGTGATCTATCTCAACAACACAACACAAGGGGATACATCAATAGGTGTATCAACTAGATAGATCCATAGTGTTACTACAAGAAAAGGAAATAAAAACTAGAAAATGCTTTTCCTTTGCCAACTCTATATAGCTTCACATTCTACTTTTCAGTAGCTTCCAATCATGGCCTAAAAACATCTTTATCTTTCATGGAAATCTTACACAAGCACAGTAGAAATATCCAACACGCTATTCTAATGAGGGTTCCATGGCATATCCCACAGGAACAGAGCAATAAACGCTCCAGCAGCTTAAAGTGTGTACCCAGACATGTTGAGAAAACCATATTACAACTAAATAATTTCAGTCTAGGCATAACAGATCTCTTTGTTTATAACGGTATCCTTGATGCGTCCTACATGCCAAAGAATTTGATCTGGAAAATAAGCACATGTTATTGACATTCTTTAGGCATAAGCATTTGGCACATGTAACTACTTTTAAGGAGTAACCGCAAATTTTGAAAATAAGAAGAAGAATTTGCCTATCAAAATAGCAGAATCATACCTCAACACGTCCGTGCAAGACAATAACCTTATCTGATAGATTGTTTGCCTTCACAATTTCAGCAGCCTGATTAATATAAGAATCAAAATATTAATGACATTTCTATACCTATTTGTAAAAAAAAAACTCAAAAATCAAATTCATTAAATTGATTGCAAGAAATAATACCATGGTTCCTTATCAAGGAAAAGAAACAGTAAGGAAACTAAGGAACCCTTTTGGGAAGCAGAGCTGGTAGACATTGCCATCACTAAGTGAAGAGTATACTTAAATTTCACAACTAGAATAAGAACTGCTTATAGAATTTTCTGAATTCCAATGAGTTTAATGAACAAAAGCGAGGACATCTTAAATGTCACAGAGAGAAGCTGACATCTTAAATGTCACAGCTTCTTCGTTTGCTAAAAGAAGCTGACATCTACTTGAAAAAATGGGCCATATACTAATGCAGATTTCTTTCAACAACGTGATGTAGAAAACAACGTTTCAACGTAAATCCTTTTTAGTAAATCCAACGGTGAACAGGAAGCACATAGTATGTAAAGAATATTTTGATTACTAGATATCTTTCTATGATGTACTTGTAAGGTCTGGATAGAATGAGTATGTTATAGATCCAAGAAAAAAGAAGGTAAAAACCATGCACTGCAACTAGAACAATCCTAACTAAATACTACATAACATAACCAAGACTAGCGAAGAAAGATGATGCAGCTGTCTCTCAACAGCACCCAAAAAATAAAATAAAAAAAAAATAAAAAAATATAGAAATCAAGGTCAAATAGCCTGATATTAGACTGCAATAGAACAAGCAGATTGAGAGAAGGATTCTGAGTTACAAAGCATAGTTGATATTGATACCTGTGCCGCTATCTCGCTAGCATCTATTGCATATACCTGAAATCACGAGGCATATTCCGGTTAAGCAGACCCAGATGCTACATTACTAGTTGCTATCATAAGTAACTAGGTACAGTAAAAATTAGCTATCAACTTTTCTGCTCAAAGTTTCAAAAGTTTGACGAAGCTTTGACAATATTTAGGAACATAAGCATTAATTAGGGATGAATGTAACCACTAACTACAGGAGGCATCATTACCCGCCTAGCACCAGCCATAGCACAAAATATACCGAGGATTCCAGTACCACAACCAACATCCATCACAACCTGCAACGCACAAGAAACTTTAAGCAAAATACAAAAGCTGAATACAAAGTTTCTTTTTACTTTTTTAGTACATATCAGCATAATAAGCAAGTAACTATTACTTTATCTGCGATCAAATGCTGGTGCCGCATGATAGCGTTCCTGTATGTATCGGTCCTCACACGATCCTGTGGAGTATGAGCACTTAACATAAGTTCATTGACATTGGTATCTAAGGTAAACCATGCTCATAAAATTAGGATTTCTGTATAGAATATGCTCAAAGTAGTAATGTACTTTCAAGTTTAATAACTTTTGTGCAGATCAGCAACATAAGTTGCTTACATGCAGAATGTAATACATGCCTCCAAGTCTCCAGAAAGTAAAAAGTATGCATTTAGCAAAAAACATATGAGATACAAACATTAACCAATGGACAAATGCCATGTCTTGCGATAATGGGCGGTGTTTTAAACTTAGAAACACCACCAACTTTAAAAATAAAACTACAGACTAATCCCTCACTTAGAAAATAGCAGCTCCCTTGACTCCATCCAATTCTGAAAAACTAAAGTGAAGATGGTTCTTTTTATTGAATCTATTCACCGGCAACGGCAAGCAAAATATATACCAACAGTCCACTAACAATATGATCTAGTCAATTTACGTTGAGAGTTGACAAATGTAATTCAAACATGTAACTCGACCTCGAGAACTGGAAATGTGCATGTCAATAAAGTTCATGAACAATATTATAAATATTACATATGCCTATGAAGTGCAAAACACTGCATGTAGAATCTGGATAAAATTTCAGAATACTAGCTCATCTGCTAATAGCACTAGGGTTACTGCATATATTCTTGTTACATATACAGTTTGCTAATGCTTTTCTCTTTTATGATCGAATCCCTAACTAAATACATTTGCCTATTATCTTTGTTTTCGTTCTTAACTGGAAGCTGCATTACAGTCTATTGCGAGGCAAGCAATTGAAGACCAGCAGAAAAATATGTTACTCCATAATCCTCAAAAGAAAGGACAAAATAATGTAGCTAGGCTAAGATAATTTGGATAACACACAATCTATTAGCTGACCAGAAATCTAGAATGCATCAATTTCAATACAGCGCATCACTAGCTAAACAACCCTAGCGAATTCATTCCACCAAACCCTAACAAAACCCCAAGCCAACATCCACTATACTCCAATTATCTCAAACCGTTGATAGTTAGATTCAGCGGGGATTAGATCACCTTAATCATCTCCTCATGGATGCCGACGTGGGAGTAGGACTGGAAGTAAGCCTTATCGAACTCCGTGCACGGGGGAGGCATCGGCGGCGCCAATTTGAACCCGCTTCCCCGTGCCCGGCGGACCCGGCCGTCCTTCTTCGCAACACCATGGCGCACGTAGCCGTTGCTGTGTCCCGGAAGCATTTCGCTCCCCGAAAATCGAAGTTCCCGCCAGAAAGAAAAGAGAGGAATGAAGGAGTGCTGTGGTACTCCTAGTTATATAGCCCGCCAGGTACCAGCGACGAGCTTCAACGGCGGTGGCGGCTGGCGGAGGAGTTGGTGCCCGTACCGTACGCACGATTCGTCGGTAGTTAATGGTTTCTTATTGGGCTTTGTTAGGCCTCCATATAAACATCCATGTATATTATCATTATTTAACAACAAAATGAAAATCCTACGGCCCTAACAGTTTAGACCAAATGGTAAGAACACTTTTTCGAAAGGGTGTGACAAATAAAATTTTAATTAATTTTAAAATATATACACCCCCTAATATTTGAGTTTTTAATTAATTTTAAATTCTAAAAGTAATAATAATTGTGCATAGAATCCTATGCACGTTTCGCGATTTGAGTTTATAGAAACTAGCATCGGCTCAGTATAAAAAATTTTACTAAAGTCTGGATGAAGCTCTCCTTGCGTAGCAAGAGGTTATCATTTGCTCCAAAGTGTCTTTAATTAAAAGAGTTTTCTATCTCTGTTAGGTAGGAAAGAATCATCTCCTTTGGTCTGCACACGGACCACACCACAGGGCATTGGTCTCTATTTAAAAAGTATGAATACGTCAAATTTTATTTTGTATGATATCTGAAACCATACCGACACTTCAAAAAAGAGGTTGAATTGGGTAATAAAAATTCTTAAGATAATTTGACAATTAAGTAAGAACAAAGTTAAGCACAAATACGTATATAGATAATTCCTTTATCTCTACGCATGCCAATAAATAAAGACGAGGGTTAGAAAATATGTGTAAAGATAAAAAAAATTTTATTTTTGTATATGCAACTTCCCTTTCCACTTCCCGAGAGCCTTCATTTCTCACTAGAGCTATTGGCTTCGTTTATTGATCAAACCGTTATATTTCACTTTTTTCGGACTAAACGATAATTATTTTTCTTGGTTTTACCAACTCCCCAAACAATCTTCACTCTCTCTCTTATTTTATGGGTAAGTATAGCCGTTGTTTACAAAATATAAAATAAATTTTAAAAATAAAAATAAAAATAAAATACAATCAAATAAGTATTGCTTTAGAGGTAAGATATTTAGAGCAAAATCTAATCTTTTAAGTTAAAGCTTAAATGCATGTTCGCAGATGATTTTAGAACTTTTCTAATAGGTGAATTGTTTTTACAAGTGTAGGATCGATAAGGAGCAAAAATAACTCAGCTCCTATAAATAGGCTTCTTCCCAACGACTATTAACTGTTAGTATCATGACCTTTTGGTCGACCGATTTAAGTTTGCAACCGATCGATTTTTGGATCCAACGGTCATATTCTATAAACTACCAGTCAACCAATTTCACGTCAAGATAAACTCTCACAAATCCGCTTCAATCTCTCACAAACAAACTCTTCAGTTTTTAGCTCCAATATCAATTTTTACATAATGGAGAAGAGAGCAGCAGCTGAAATAATAAAAACGATGAAGCTTAAATAAACTTCAGCTCTTGCAACATCCCAAATTGACTGTTCTTAATTTTATTTATAATTTTGAACTACTGCTTTAGCTTTACTTCTATTTTTTAAAAGTTATATAAAATGTAGATTACGCATGATCATTGATAGATATTTCTACAATTGTTGTAGTGGCAAAGTGTGTAGTCGTCACTATAATTGCAAATTTACTAATATATTTTCTTTCTTTTTGTTTCTTTTTTTATAGTTATCGACCCGCTGAAGAAGTAGGATAGCTATCTCTACTGCGAATGCACGGTGATGGAAGCAGATTGGCATACTTTAATGCACCGTTTGCTTCGCAAGGAAAGGAAAACTAAAATAATGGTTAAAAATTGTAATTTGTTTAAATGTATATACCATATGAAAATTATAATTTAGTAGTAATATTTGCATGTAATGTCTATATCAATATGGATATAATAGCTAATTAGTTGTATTCTTTTTCAGTTACTAAATGTAATGTCTATAACTTCATAAGAATTTTACTAGTAGTATTATACTAGAGTTTTTTATATTCACAAACTTCTTGCATATCGATTATAAAACTCGTGAAAAAGCATTATTGAAATATTTGAATGCGGCGTCATGACAGCATATATATATATATATATATATATATATATATATATATATATGAATCTCAAAATAAGCATCCTTTGATTATACCATATGTGAATTATATGAATGTGTAAATATATAGATAATTAAAAAAGTAAGAGCAAAGCTAATTACCTATATACTGTTGTGAAGTTCAAAGTGCAAATGATCAAAAGAAACATCCATTTGTCTAAATGAGTTGGTAATATTCCTTGAGAAGGGTTCACTTTATTGTCCAGTAGAGTATACACAAATCAAAGAATGTAAACAAAAAATATGAACAACAAAAACTTATTTTATATCCCTAACCACCAATGCTTATGCAAAGGGTTTGTTACATATGTAGTATCTACAGACTCGATAATCTGAAATATCAGAATGTCAAAAAAAAAAAAAAAAAAAAAAAAAAAAAAGAAAAAAAAGAAGTAGTTGTTAATTTGCCTGCGATCAACTATGGATAATCCCTGCAGCATTTGAGAACACACTCTTCCAGAAAGGTGGTTAGCTGGGCTGTATAGCGCGCGGGATGACTGCGAAAATGATCAACATGAGGCGATCGAAGATATGAAGTCGCACGCCCTGACTTCATGCCCAGCTCTCCTTTGAGCCAGCCTCATTGAAGGATTCTACGGATTTTACCGGAATAACTCTATCAGCAGAGCTGTAGACGTACAATTGTGGAATTTTGGTCGTTCAACTGATAATAATACATCCAAGACATCTGCCAGCCTTCTGTTAAAATGAAAATAACTAATTGCTTTGAACATTCAGATATAATATCAAATAAATTTCGGATGTTCCTAATTTCCGTAATCAAATTACAAATTGGGAAAATTTTGCCTAAACATTTTTTTTTAATTACTATTGCATTGGTAAATTCACAAACAAATAATACCTACAAGAGGGCAAGGTTGTTCTTTGGAAGTAGTAGATGCTCATATGACAGCCGGATCGTAAAAAAGGACCGGCCGGGAGGAAATACCAAGCTGATCCGGTCGTATGGTTTGGGCTTTATCCTAATTGGTCTTTATCTTGTCGAAATTCAAGCCTACTCGACCACTATTCAAACCTTTGAGTATATTTTTCGAATATTATATATAGAACAAATTCAATCCGTCTGATCTTTTGGATCTAAATTTTAATCAATTTAAAACGGATCAGACCGATTTTTATTCAATCATGTAATCGTTCTAATTTTGGAGCCACACCAGTGCTCTGTACTATCCGGTTCAATTTAATTTTGGATCGAACCAATACTTCTAATATTGTTATGTATATCCAATTTTATTATTATAAGAAATGATGTAAAAAATCGACATATGCTTTATCTAACGGGCTCCTTTTTTATATTAAACATGTGTAAATTCTTTCACATCATTGTAGGTCTTGTAGAGATTCAATTAGAGATAATATTTAGAGGCGTCTAGCATTGCTCTTATATTTTGAGTAAGCATCTACTTAGCGAGCCACAAAGGCCCAATCCGCAAAATCCCTCTTTTAAGCAGTGGCTGTCTTTCCATACGAAGCGCGCGAGTATTTAAAGCGTCAAACAGGGTGTCCTACTCCAATCATAATACCAAAAACAATATGTCACCAACTAGATATTGCCACGTAGTCAAACTCAGGAAACAATAGCTATAGTCATATTAGATTATCATATTTCTGTGCAAGGATGAACACAGCGGATCTGCCCCACGCATGGTCTGTCTTCCCACTGTGCTTTGAGAAGCACCCTATGTGCGTATTAATGGCGTCGAGCTCGGGAAAAACCGCCGGAGCGTTTCATTTCTCCATTCTCCAGCACCGACCACCTCCAGCTAAGATTTTCATTCTCTCTCTTATCTCTTACTAACACTATTTCGGAGCTTTTTGCGCTTCTGGAGTTACCAGCGGTGTTGTAAAATGAGTGAGAAGAAGTTTGCTGGAGGAAGTAGCAATGGCTGTGCCGTTGATGGTCGTCTTCCGGCGACGGAGCTTCTCATGATGGTTTCCGGAGGAGCTCCGCCGCCGCCATTCCCTTCATTGCCGCAGGAGGACGCTCTTCAGCGGAAGCACCAGCTGGTTTTTCATCCTGCGCAGATGCACTTTGTTTCAGGTGATGGAGATTCTGCATGTCTGGTGTTTGATGAAAGTGTACGTTTGTTTGATAGGTTAGTCAAGATAAATGATGTTAAGAACAGCTCTTATGTAACTGTTTAATGAGAACCCATGCAAGCAATGAATGTTAGTCTAAAAATGATAATAATTCCATTTTTTTAGAAAAATAAACTGAGATTAGATAATCGGAACCCATCATAGTGCTTCATTCAATTAGCAAAAAAGCAAAGAACAAAGAAATCGAACTGCGATAGTTCCCGTAAATGCAAGACAGAAATTAACCAAAAATAAGAGACTAAAAATGCATCAACGCTACACCAAGTTGAAAATGGCTGCTTTTTCCAACAAAAAAATAGTCTTAATATCCATTTGAGCATTGCTATACATCAAGACTTCTGATACAATGATATATACAGTATTCATCCGAAAATAGTGCATATGATTTTGATTACATCAGGTCTCCTAAAAATAACATTTTTATATCCTTTAAGATCGGTGGGTTTACTTAGCTTCATGATGGATGAATTTGTTATTTCTCCCCAAGCATATACTGACCACCATTGAGCAAATAAATCCAGTTTAATTATGTGATAGAGACAGAATAGGAGGGACAAATGTTCAAGGTTAACGAGGATTATACAAAAAGATTTATAGTGAGTTTGTAATGCATATTCTTTTCTTTTCCTTATTTGTAATAAACAACTTTTTTTTGGGTAAATCTTTTATTACATGCTAATAAACTTATATCTTATAGTTTGATAAACATGAGGCAGTAAACTGACCCCCCCAAAAAAAGTTATAAGCTTATCTTATACTTGAATTTTCAAGAACAGTATAGACAGGATATGTTTTTTTTTTTCATACATGATCGGCGAATATAGACAATATATGAATTATGTAGTTAGTGTGTATATATGCTTGTAATGACATCTAAGTCTCTGCAACTGATTATTTTGCAGATCCCAATCAAAATGAGATTTCAAATAATCTAGAATCTCAGTTTCCCACCATGCATCCGGGAGCTGCTTATTCAAGGCTAATAGATCCCTTGAGTTCATATTGGTATCATGGATTTCATCTTGACTATCTTAAATCTATTCATTCTACTTCGACTCGCAAGGTTCTGAATTGGACTGATGGCAGCAAAGATTATCATCTTGAATCTACTCCACATTCCATGCAATTTCAAAGTGCATTTCCTAGATACAAGGACCCCTCTTATGTTGATTCAGGTATGAACAATAGAAGATAACATATATTTACCCCTTGTTTTCCCTATATTTAGGTGAAGTTTTACTCATCTGGTTCTTGAGTAACATTAAAGTAAATCTTACCATAAATTCTGAGAATAGAGATGTACCAATACTCTGGAATGTATAAGAAATTTACTTGTTGAACTAGTTCTTACAGCGAGGGGGAACCTAGCGGAGTGGTAAAAGTTGTTGCCTAACGATCATAAGGTTGTCGGTTTAAGGTGTGGAAATCACCTGCTGCAAAAATTGGTATGATGGCATAAATTATACAAAAAAATCCCTATTTCCTTTCTAAAGCCTACGCTTATACGTGCGGGAGCCTTAATTGTACCAGAAGCCCCTTAAGAACTAGTTCTTACCGAATAGCCCCTTTCTTTGTTAGAATGATGTCAAACTAGTATATACTTTTGAAAACTCGTATAAATGAATCCATACCTTTTCGACTTTTTCAAAAAAAATCCTGCTCAAAAACTCAAAAGTGTTCTACACGGCTACTTTAGTGTTCCAGAAGACTAGTACAGTATTACCAGCACTTGTATCATGGTGTTCGGGCTAAAGTATTACAGAAAGCTATCTTAATATTCGCGCGAGCTAAAAAAGCATTCAGTACGAGCTAAAACATGTTTTGGAAAGCTAACTCAGTGTTGTCATTTGATGAGTTGATTAATTCAAGCTTTGCAAAGCATGAGTGTTTTTGACAAAACCCCTTCTTTGTTTGCTGATGCTTTCTTTTCTAACAGCACCTTCCAGTGCTCCATGCATTAACCATTTCACAGATGAACATGAGAATGCTGTGGAGAACAGACAAGAGGGAGGAGCAGATAAATCAGATCCAAGGTGTTCAAGAGCTAGAGATCCCCTGCTAATCCTATTCCCAACAGCTGATAGAAATACTTGTTGCCAAGAACATGGCAGTTTTAGTTTCAGCAAGGCACATAGGCTACCAATGATTCCTTCTTCAGAGGAATATGATGATGTATGTCATCAGAATCCCTTCCAAACACTTTTTTTTTCAGTAATATCTCTTCAAATTAAGGTTTTCAATGCCGACCAAGCCGAGTTTTAGTAAAATTAGATCCTAACATGTGTCATGTGTAGCCGTTGTACTGAACGACACGTAAAAGTATGCTTTAACTTATGACACAAACCCTTAGAACACTTATCCAAAAATCTTACATATGAATTAGTCAATGAATGTCGAATTTTTTACTTTTATTTAGAAAAATAAAAATAAATGTATCTCGGCATGGCACCATTGGCCTCGCTAGCGCGTACCGGAATCTGAATTTACCGAAACTCTGCTTAGCTGGCACTGAAAAAGTTGGTTATAATTCAATTGTCGACAGAAGTCTGAGTTCTGCCTAGCACACCATTTTCTAAATATTCTTCATTTATTACTTTCTTGGAATATAAAATTACTGATAGTGTGTATTTGGTGATATATTTTGAACTATTTACTAATTTAGAACACTGGTTTTGTAAGATTTTATATTTTTTTTCTTTTGTTGGTGGTAGCAGGATGTTAAATACATTGGCCTTGACGTGGTACTGCAAAAGGAGTTGTCAAATACTGATGTGGGGAATGTTGGGAGGATTGTACTTCCAAAAGTAAACTTTTCTAATTCTCCAGGATGTTTTAAAATTTAAATTGCATTTTCTCTTGCCATAATTAATATTTTCTTAAGTATTTTCTTTTTTCAAATAAACAATTTTCTGAAAATAATCATTAAAAATTTCTAATAGTGTGTTGTCAATGTTGATTACTGGATCTATACATGTAGAGAGAAGCTGAGGCAAACCTTCCTCCACTCTTTGAAAGAGAGGGAATGATGCTGTTCATGAACGACTTGGTTCTTCAAACTACTTGGAAATTTAGATACAGGTGCGTCTTAATCTACTCCCTTTTCTTCTTCAAAAAAAAAAATACAATAATAATAAATAAATAAATAAACAAAACAATCTTATTTTTGACCTTGTGTGTATATATGTGTGTGTTTCATTCAAGGCTTTTAGTATTACGCGAACCAAATTTTAATAAATTTAGATTTTGGCATATGCCGATTGTATTGATAGTGTTTTATTGAAGATATTTATTTATTTATTACTTTAAAAATTAAAAAAAAAATACAAGAAATCGTAAAATTTTAAACATAAGATTTTTGGTATATTTCAATGCCGGTTCCAGCTGTAACAATAACTATCGAATAGACACATGTTCCGGTATAGTTTATGCCTACTGGCACGTAAAATTGTGGTTAATTTTATGAGTACTTGATTAGAACAGCAACTGAAACCAGGTTAGATATATTCTAAGAAAATACAATTATTTTTGTTAGCTGCTAATTTTCCTTTGATTGTGAAGATTATTTCATTACTGCTTTCTCTTCAGGTTCTGGCCCAACAATAAAAGCAGAATGTATATCTTGGAATATACAGGCAAGATTATTTCCTTCACTTATATATATATATATATATATATATATATATATATATATATATATATATATATATATATATGGTATATTCATAGTTCTCAAATTATGTATGTTTTTTTATAGGTGATTTTGTGAGAACATATGGCCTTCAATCAGGGGACTCTTTCATTTTATACAAAGATGATGCATATGGAGAATATGTAAGTACTGATCTGCCAACAAAATTGTTAGAAACTCAAAAGTGATTGTGGAATTTTCATCCATAAACATTTTCGTAATGAATATCCCCCATCTTATTTACGCATGCTGAGGTAGTAAATTTCTCAGAAAAAAAAGTTATCAGTCGTCGTTTACGGACAAAATTTTTCAATAATAATCTAAAAAAAAAAATGCTCTCTGAAAAATTAAAACGGTAAAACCAATTTCTGAAAAATTTATTTTCTCAGAATCTTTTTGCTAATATATGTTCTTCATTCTTATGTTATGATTTTCATAATCACGAGCCATTTAATTCCTAATTTTTTTTATTAAATTGTATATATTGCTTTACAGATTGTTCGAGGAAAGAAGGGAACTGGCAGCAGCACCATGAACAGAGTAGACATTCAGTAGACCAAGGATTCTCATGGAAGCTGAGTTCATTTTATCAATTACATAAATGCAAAATGATGATACTCAGAAAATATTATCTCTTTTCTAACAAATAAAATTACTTTTATTCTTAATTACAAAGCTCATCATTGAAAATCATGGGTCTTTGAGATGATGATTTGATTACTTTTACTCTTGATTACAAATAAAATTACTGCATAGATCCAATTGGACTAGATATATACTTTATAAAATAACAAGGAAAAACCGCTCCCTAATTTGATACTTCGTGCTCAGCACCTGCCGCGACCTACAAATACTTGTATAGATGATAGATGTCTATCACGTACTCGAGCGGGACTTTCCTAAGGGCAACTTACATATCAACCTCTTCTGTACAAATCAGTCTCTGGTCGGACTGTGTTCCGCGCATGGCCTCTGTATAGGAGGGCTGATATGTATTTTTCTCCTTTTCTAAACTTGAAATAAATTCCACCTACCTATTACAAATACAAAAAAAATAACCATACACGCTACCGTCTACAAAAGAGTGCTTGTGCCAGCTGACTCACCCGTTGGGGACAATTGATGACCTAGCATATGACGATGAGAAGTAAAATTATTTGCTGGTATTATGGACATATAACCATTTTTAGATATAAACATGAATACTTCAAAGTTAAATGAAACTTTTTGCACATGGACATGTTCTACTAGAAAAAGCAAAGTCAGGACCTACCTAAATTTTGTAATGCAGAATTGTCCAAAACTGCTTGTTCCTGGATCTTCTAAAGCAAAATCAAGACTAGATAAAAAAAAAAAGTAAATATTGTTTTAGAAACTCGCAAGAAGAACATACAAGTTTTAGTTAAAATCTTTTTTTTTTTTTATTCATGAACAAAGCGCTACTACCCTTTAACCTCTATATAATATAGGACGGCGAAGCCGCTTACATCCTAAAAAAGTAAAATAAATGCCTCCGGAGGAGTTGATAGAAGATAATAGAACCCTACAGATAAATCGAATGCTCTGCGAACATAGATATCTGCTACTATGCTCGCCTTGCGTTACACATGCTGAACCTGAACCTCCCGGTACACAACTTTTAGTTAACATCTTTAATAATCTATTTATCAAATTGTGATTCATTTTTATAATTGGTTATTAAAAAATAAAAAACAATATTCCACCTCCCTTTCTCAAAATTTTTGCAAAAATTTTTTTTACCAACATTTTTTTTGGTAACTGTTGGTAAAAATTGAGTTAGACGAAAAAAAGAGTCACAGATTTTTTTAATACCAAAAAAAGAAAAAAAAGATCAGCACAGAAATTTTATACAAAAATCAGCCCCATGTACCAAGCGTGAAAATTTGCACATAATAAATTGAATTCCATTATATGTTGCATTTGGTTGAAATATAGACCATATGGACATGCTCAAATTTCCATTGAAGAGCACAAAGATAAATAGGGTATTATTATAATTTAAAAAACTAAAAACCACAAAATACTTGAATGCTTTATAAACTATACATCAGTTCGGATCATTTGCACTGACGCCAATCAAAATTTATGTAACACAACAGCAGTTCACCTCTCTCCCAAATCCTCCGGCAATGTAGCAAGAAAAAACATTCCAGAGTTCATACTACACAATTTCAGCTCGTAGTCAGTTCCACAAAAGTTCCATATGAAGAGTCACTCGAGCTATGTGATCTGATTTTTGGTTCATGCATCAGTTAACGCAATAAATTGACCAAGAGAACAAGGCTTTCGCCAAGAGCCGCCTAAGGAAATCATTATTGCACCCTATGAAACATAATGTTGAAGGCTATCTGCAGTCAGCACCGACGGCTTCCTGGACAGACGTAAAACCATCCCTCTCAAGGCACTCTGCTAGCTCAGCCTGAGAAGGAATAAATCTTTTGAGTATATTGATTTATTTTATTAGCAACATTATAAAGCCATAAGAATACAAGAAGCCTAAACCTTACTTTTGCTAACCAGAAAATATTTCAGGCTTAGATGGAATGCGGCACGGATTCTATACTTAAGTACTGAAATTACGCAAGATATAGGAAGAAATTCATTCAGGCTTTTCTTTGGGGGGAAAATGGTGCTATGTAAACATATCAATTTCATTGGACTTACAAGAATATAAAAGCAAGTGATTAGCAGCAAATCCCCAACAAAGAAGGGCAAAGGATTGGCGATAGCACAATGGTTTTACCAATATAGGAACTAAGGCCGACTTATTACTGTAATTTTTTGAAGTGCCATTGTTGATTAGCAGGGACGAAATTTACATTGCACCATTCCCTTCTATACCATGTGCCGATAGGCCATGCCATAGGGGCGCGGCTCGCCTGCTTCCTGCAAAAGCAAGAAGCAGGAAACAGACGGCCCATATCGGATGATCTGGGTCGTGCAGTTTTCGAGACGTTATATATAATTTTCAGCGACTTATTTGACCTAATTTGGAGCATTTTTAAGAAAAAGTTTGAATTATAAAGTTGTAGATTTTGATGTGATCTACAACTTTGTAGTTGAAAGTATTTCGAAAAAAATACCGAATACTATGTCAAAATGATGATCCAACATTAGATCATCATTTTGACATAGTATTTTATAAAACCTGATGATTTAATCCAGGCTGTTGAATTTCCTGCTTCCTGCTTTCGCAGGAAGCAGGCGAGCCGCGCCCGTGCCATAGAGCTTATATTGGTCTATCTACATTTCGAAATTTGAATACTTCAAAATGAAAGCTAGAAGGACCATTTAGCTCACAGTTCTTGTTTTTTGTTGGACATGCATACATGCAGAGATACATAGTCATTAACACACAACAGATGGTTACCTTCATTTGAGGAATGAGTGCTGGTCCACCATAAGCAAAAGCAGTGTAGAGTTGAACAAGAGTAGCACCAGCACGGATCTTTTTGTATGCATCTTCACCACTGAAATTCAGACAAAGTGGTCAAGCACAGTCTTATAAAATATAAACTGCCACAACAGAATCCGAAAAGTAATATACTAAACAATCTGAGCAATGGGAGTCCAATGATAACTACCTGCTAACACCACCACAACCGATGAGGGGGATTTTTCCCTAAAAATTGCATCAAGATTGCCAGATAAGTTGCAATACGAAAAAAAAAACAATATTTTCAACAAAAAGGAAGTAAAAGGATGTCAAGGCAAATTTTGTTAGGGATTTGCCACAGGAACATGACATACCCGTGTAAGAAGATACATCTCCTTTAGAACGTTGGTTGACATATCAAAAAGAGGTTTGCCGCTTAATCCACCAGCTTCATTAGCTAATGGATGGTCTTTCACAGGATCTGGTCTTGAAACAGTCGTATTTGATATAATCTAGGATGATAGCAATGGAAATTATAAATTCGGCTGGAAATGCATAAATTTAAACCTAAGCAAAGATATATAACAACAACAAAGCCTTGTAGGTAGAAGTGCTCTATTTAGAAGCGCATCACTCAACTCCAGCGAAAAATAGAGAGCATTTCTAAGCTCAATCATATATTATAAAATTTATAAGATAATGGTTAAGATACAACTACTATTACTATGAACCTACATAAAACATTAAAATATGCAGTAGATAATAGATGAAACACGGTAATAGTTACTAGGTACTCACCAGTCCATCCAAGCGTAGAGCAAGTGCAACCTAACAAACAAAATTCACTATGATGATCAAGATCTGACAGGCTAAAACATAATTTCCGGAACAAAAATGCATATGACGTACAGCCGCAATATCATCAAGGTCTTGTTTAGACAAGTCCGGGGCAATTTTCACAAGCAAAGGGGGTGGTCCCTCCTCCCCCCATTGCATCTCATCACGAGCAGCTTGAACCTAAGAATCAAAGCAAAAATAGTCAACCTAGGGCATGTGGATATTAGTCTCTACAGAATTTCAAAAATTCAAATTTCTAACCCTCTTAACTAGATCCTTTAATTGATTTCTCCCCTGCAGTTTACGAAGGCCAGGGGTGTTTGGAGAGGAAATATTGATAACCTGCAAATTACAGACCATATAAGAATAACGAATGACTAAAGGTGATCATAGTGCATTATTTCAAGATGTAGGTGACTTGCTTAAAGGCAATCATGTTCTATCTTGCTTATCAATGGCATTCCTCGTCATTAAAATGCGTGGAAGTTTCAGATTCCTCCATATATACATAGTATAAGTTAAACCTACGGCAGACAAAATAAGCATCAAGTAACTTCTAATGGTTTGTTTTAGATAATAACATATAAGGCATGCAAAAAAAAAAAACTCGAGAACAAATTACCACCTGCATTACAACTTTGGAAAATAGAGGAAAGGGGCATATTAATATTGCTTCTTATGTGCAGCTGCTCCAAGTGGATTAATGTTATTCAAAAAAAAAATATGTATGTACATAAGTTTATGCGCAGACCCATGAGTGTTAAAAAAGAGAGAGGGTAAAGATGATGCCAAAAGAAGTAGGGAAGGAACGATTAGCTTATCTTTAAGCGCATATTATTAAAAAGATAAAAGAAAACTTCAGTACAGCGTATATTAATGTACATAACTATCAGTAACTCTCTGCATCAGTTGTAGGTATTCTTCTAGGGCCTTTAACGAGTTCAAATACATTGCGCAGAGAATCATCGACCTAGAAACCACTTATAATTACTATGTATAAACTCATGGGAGCGATAGAAATGCTGCAGAATATAAATCGAAGGTTAGACTAGTAAGCATGCCATAGCGCAATGGATTTACGCATCAAAGCATTCTGACATTGGAAAGTAGAAGACGATGCAAAAAATTCAGCATTTATGCCGTATATCTCTTGAGAAAAAGGTGACAGACCAAGGGTTCCAAACCCCAAATGCTCAGCAACTCATTGATGCTTGTATATATATTTCATCTCTCATGTTTTTATTAATAAATGCTGCACCCAATATAGGTGATTTCAATTGCATATAACAATATCGATTCGTAACAAAAAAAAAAAGTACTGACATAAATGGAAGAACCAATGAAGAATTATTGATTTATTCTGTAGAACAAGTAAATGGAATCACCAGGTAGTCTGCATACTGGGATAACGTATGAACTCCCTGTACATAATCAGCACCAGCATCTTCA
The DNA here is from genome assembly GCA_002076135.1 of Xerophyta viscosa. Lineage (NCBI taxonomy): Eukaryota > Viridiplantae > Streptophyta > Magnoliopsida > Pandanales > Velloziaceae > Xerophyta > Xerophyta viscosa. Next base: position 1,166,317 of record MJHO01000039.1, on the reverse strand, counting down.
CTTGTCTTGTTCTTGCCCAAATTAACACCAAGGATGCCAGGTCCTGCTTTACCACCTTGCTTTACTTCAATATTGGACAATGAGCTGGATGTTTCTTCCATCTTTCTTTTACCATGTTGAGCACCCAAACGTTTTGCAACCACCACTATGCCTTCGCTATTGAATCCACAACGATTGATAATAGCACTGTGCAAAACCAAAATATCTTGAATATACAATTACAAGAGCTTATCTCTCAAGCATAATCATCAATTTCCGAAGGCGCTAATATCTGAAATACATGTAAAGATTGCATAGCCGAAAGATTATGCATACCTATGCTCTCGCAGTCTGAAGATACGAGGTTTAGGATTGCCTTCCTGTGGGATAGGAGTAACAGAACCAACTTCAACAAAGCCGAAGCCTAAACCCAGTAAACCCTCAACTGCTTCAGCATTTTTGTCAAACCCTGCGGCAAGACCTATCGGGTTTGAGAACTTTCGGCCCCAGACATCAAGTCCAAGTATTGCTGGATCAGGTCGTTTCTCCCTAGGAACCAGGCCATGAGATGCAGCTGAAACTGCCAAGCGATGAGCAGCTTCTGCATCTAACAATGCAAAAAATGGATTCACCAACTTTGTGGCTTTGAATAACCATCCGCTGCATCAATGAAACAAAACATGCTCCATCAATCAGTAAAAGAATCATGACACCCAGCAATACTATTTGTCTAGCAACAATGCCTTCCCTAATTGGGCCTTACTAAGTTTGGGTAGAACTGATTGCAAGTTTGTAAGATGTGGTTGTCATTGTCAGAAATAAAAGCCAAAATATAGAAATGATAACAAGAAAGAAGACGTTTAAAAGGGCAAGCAGTAGTGAAAGTTAATGGTAGGCAGACAAAGAAGAAAAACAAGGCATACTTCTTGAAAAGGCAATATTCGGGTCTCATGCAATTTATTCAATCAAATATATTGTTGAGCGACAGAAGATCTCTTTAGTCCACTACAAAGATCCAATTTGTTTGCATAACTCTTAAATGATACATCTCAGTCAATTAAGCATGCCCTAATGAAGCTTAAAAATAAAACCATCATAAAATCTTGCGCTAAGCATCATTTGCCGTTAAAAATATTATGATTAAATCTACTACAGCATATCATGAAGGTTTAAAAGTTGTACCTAAAAGTGGCCTCATCTGCAGTACTCACATAAGCTCCCCCAGCAATTGCTAGGCCTATCATTGCTCCTGTAAGTAGTCTTCTACCCTGCAAAAGAAAGTAGGAAGGCACTAAAGGAATAATAACCACACAATGGACTCTACTGCAAAGCCACTATGCTCTCCTATATATATATAGAAAATAGACAAGCAAAGATGCTATAGAACAAGCATTTCCAATTCAAGTATAAATATGCATTCATGCTTATACATGACATCTGCTGTCAAAGTTGGAACCCTAGTAATCATTCCCCCTTGGCAAATAATATAAGCAAAATAAGGGCAAAAACAGAACAAGCAGTCCAATGAACAGCAATACGAGTAAGAGTATAACTTATGCATGTATGCTTGCACATGAGTTCTTCTATCAAAGTTCAACACCATTAAAGGCACCTCCTTGGCACATGATACATAAGCAAAAAGAAGAGTTTATACAGTTAATGAACAATCAAACTCAGCCACTGTTGCAATTTTGTTGCTTTGTACTTCAGATGACCTAATTCACGAAAGAGTGCCCAACAAACAATTTCAACAATCACTATCACGAGAATGCCTTATTCAAAATGAACTCATACAAAGATTCAACATTTCCTAAGCCGATGAAATGCCACACAGAGAAACAGAACCAAAACAAAGGACCAACCTTCTTCGTCGCTGGGGGGATTTTCGGCACAGCCGTAGAGCCATTTTCAGATTTCGTGCTAGCTTCTCTTATGGCGACGGCGGCGACACCACGTCCAACAGCCGGCGGCCTCAGCTTACGCGACAACGCCTCCTGCAATGCGCGGCTAACAATCCTAACAAACATCCTCAGCAAGTCCAGAAAACTCTACTCGTTAGCTGAAAGAAACAAAATGACGGGGACTGAAGTTCAGAGAACGTATGATAGATAACAATAAGAATGTATAATCGTTTCCCTCCCGCTACCCACCGGGTCTAATCTACTATAAGTAGAGATAAAAATCGTAAGGTTGATGATAGGGTTGAAGGCGGCGGCGGGGATGAAGTGAGCGGTGGCGCAGGTGGTAGCTTGTGGGGAAGGAAGGACGTGTCGACGGGAGCGAAAAGAACGGCGGTTCTCAGTGACGCCGCTGGGGCTAAAGCCTGACACAAGGGACCAAATCTTTGCACCCGCCCTAACCCGTCCTCCCCTCTCCGCATTCTTAAAAAATAAAAATAAAATCTAGGTATGTTTTTTAAAAATATCATCAATAAAAATTATCAATTTTAATAAAATATATTATTTTCATAATATTAAATTTTTATCAATTTTTAATAAGTGTTAGCGGAGATGTTAGCTGAGAATAGGATATTCTCAGGTCGAGCTGAGAATAGTCTATATATATATATATATATGGGGTATCTATCAGCATTAAACTAGTCCGTTAACAGAACTAGGTGCTACGAAACGATTCTAAATTAATTCTTTATAAAAAATAGGTCGGAGATTCAAATACTAACAAACGTGATTTGTGAGGAACTACCATACCGCTTCGTTTTCAATAAAGATATAGAATAAAAATCAACATCGACGATCCTAAACTAAAAAAATAAAAATTAGCTGAAAGATAAAAGTTAACCAGTCTCAAATGTTATTAGTAATTGAAATAATTATTACATATTTTTAATCTAATTAATAACAAATCCAATTCCATATGTTAATTGTAGATGTAAAAATTGGATAGCTAACCATTTCAAGTATTATTAGTATGAAATAATTATTATAATATTCTTAATCTAATTAAGAAATCTAATCTCGTTTTAATGATATGTAAAAAGTCAGATCGATTATTAATTTAGACCAAGGAAAAGAATTCTAAAGTATCAAAGAATAATTCCATCCAAAAAAACTTCGTTAATAAATATAGCCCTATCCAACCAAGGAAAAAAAAAAAAAAAAAAAAAAAAAAGAAAAAACCCAAAAAAGCTCGACGCGGAGGTAAAAACCATCTATGCAAATAGTTAAAGGACGACACGGATAGATCCTCTCTATTATGCATTCCTGAAGTTCTTTTAATTTATGATACATATTAATATTTAGACATACTTTTTAAAAAAATTATAATTAAAATTATAAAATTTGAAAATATTTACAATTTTTATATTAAAATTTTTTCTAAAAAATACTTTAAAATATTTATTTTGGGCTAAACTTCCTTAACGGATATAAACGGATCTTATAAACTGTTTTCAAATCTGTTATTACTTCAAAGCTCCAAAATGTCTATTTTTTTTAAAAAAATAAAAGTTATAGATTTAATCAAAATCTATAACATTCGTGTTCAAAATTTAAAAAAAAAAATACTCTAGATGTTATTTTTTATTATAAATTGGATGAAATTTTAGAGATGCGTAATAGAGAGGATCTGTGGGTTCAATTGGGCCGGGTCCGAGGACAAGCATCATCAGTCTATTTGTTAAAAGAAATAAAAGAGAACGCTAATGTAGGTAGAAAATGGAACTAAGAATGAGGCTCAATAATAAACAAGTAGAAGGGAGCATAAATGCTTGCTGTATTGATATATACACAATAAGAAACTAACTAGGCTGGTCCAGCCTGTACTAGCCTTCTGGAAGTTAATTGAATCTGGGGTTCTTGCCCAAAAACCATCTGATTTGTAAAATTGTTAAAAAAAAATTTCTAATTGTTAGAATTTTTTTTTTTTCTAATTTTTCGAACAGTTTATAAATCACTTTATAAAACACACACAAATAAATATATATATATATTATATATATATATATATATATATATATATATGTAAGAGTATTTAGTAAAAAATTTTGAATATAAGAAACAAAATTTTATATGTTTTACAACTTTTGTATTCAATTTTTTTTTTCAAAAAAAAAAAAAATTCATAAACATTTATTTTAGAGTTTCAAAGTTTTTATAATTAGTAAAGACTTCGTAACCGTAAAAAATTATTTTAAAAAATTCTACATATAAAAATTATAAAGCACACAAATTATCTTTTTTAATATTTAAAAAAAACAACTTATATGTATAATTTGATTTTATTAAATAATTATCAGAAAAAGTAGAATTTTTTTTAGCGAGTTTTTTTTTTTTTTAAATGGTTTTTTTTTTTTTACATTATTCTCTGAATATAAAGCCAGACATATAACAATTATTATAAACCCGGAGCAAGACATGATTGTCCAGCTATAACAGATACAACAACAACTTTGGCACATTGCATTGAAATCAACAAAAAATGATACACCACCCAAGCCTCTCCCAAGTGTGTGTTTGGTAATTATACATGGACAATGCTTTGGGCCGGAACCCCTATGTCCGAAAACGTCCGACCGCATTTTCAGGTGCCTTCGTATCGGTAAATACTGATCGGTAAGTGGGTCGGGCCACGTAGCACTGCCCTATATCCGATTACTGCAATTCGTCATCGTCTTGTATATCATAGTAGTATCAATTAAATTTTGACATATAGTGCCGATAAATTATACCAACTTTTTATTGTTCAAAAATTAGTTTAAAAATGTTAACATCCGTATTCCACTTGCTTACTATTTATTTTATTTTTATTTTTTTTGAGATAACGTCGTAATGAGACGAAATTTTTCTAATGCATCAACCTTCGATGTGAAAGCACCATTTTCTAATTACGATCTATCAACCCGTATTGAATTGAAACTGCGTTCAGAAAATAAAACCACGACCCGGTGTATGCTAGGCGTGTAGTACTGGCGTCCTGTACAGCCACCATATTAGCAATTTTAACTGAAAACTTACTAAAATTATATATTTTTAATTTCAAGACCATCCGTGGCATTCGAACCTGCAACCCGTGTAAAACAGGTTCTATTTACATTGGCAACAAAAGAATACCAGGAACAAGAGGCCACCGATAAAGCAGCTTGAACAACATATATAGAATTATTTGAAATCACACACCCAATTGTTCATAAATATATATAAGACCAATTATTACTACACATACTATAAATCAAGCAAGAATGACTGCATGCATTACAATTTTTAGACAAGAAAGTGGAGGACTTACATCTTATTGCAGGATGTCTCCTGCAAGATTCCAAACCATCTTTATTGATAGCTTCAGATTCAAACAACCATGGTAGCGATATAAACAGGCTTTCATGAAGAAGAACGATTAATCACTGAAACTGCACTGATGAGAGAATCCGATGAACATACATGAATCCCATATTTCTCGACCGATTGATCCATAAATTACTTGATCCGACTGCTTGAAGTAGTCCGTTGAAGAACAATTTCTTCCCAACAGATTTCTCTATTTTTGAGAAGATTTTCTTCCCAGAATTTTGATTTTCACATCTTCAGATGAACTCCAGCAAAGGCTGAGAAGCCGAGCAGGAATACTACTAACCAGGAAGCAGAATAACTAGAAATAAAAAATACGACAAAAAAAAGGACTAGCAAAGCTAACATTTCATTCACAATTCTCCTGGAAGATCATTAGCCAAAGTACACCTACAAACCCCAACTATCCCCCCACTAACCTTGACTAATCAGTGCAGCTCATCGTCTCTTCTTCCGGCGGCGGCAGCCGCTGCGGCATGGGATCCAGACAGCGAGACAAGCAAGTTCAGGTGTCCCTGCGTGACGGGGAGATAATTCCCAACCCGCGCCGCCGAAGCCTCACCGGAGGAGAATCTACCAGAAATCGCGGCGGCGCCGGGAGGAACGACGAACTCCTGCGCCCCGGAGAAGCTCCAGAGCTGCCCGAAGTCCGGCCTAGCGGTTACTGCCCAGAATCCGCCGGCGGTGGGTCCGATGTTGACCCCCACAGGTGGGCCCACCACGGCGGCGGCGCAGGAAGAGGAGGTGGTGTCTTTGTCTTCGTTACCAGCATCGTCGGCGCGGAGGCGCTTGCCGAGGATGAAGGGATTGTTGACTGCGGAGGAGGAGGTCGTAGAGAGGGGAGCAGCGATAGTGTTAGTGGATTGACGGTGGTGGCGGAGAGTGGAGGAGAAAGAGGCGGGGGTGGTGCCGGTTCCTGTGGCGGCGATAATGGAGGGCTCAGCTTGGCGCAGAAGCCACTCAATAGTCTGGCCGTCGGATTTATGTCCCAGCTCGCGAGTGAGCTGGAAAACTCTGGCGGCGCAGATGATCGGCATGCGGATGCGCCGGCCGCGGCCGTCCACTTTGCTGTGGCGATCCTTCGAGGGAGGCTTCTTCACGGCGTGTTGCTGTTGAGAGGAAGCGGCGCCGCCGCTAGCACCGCCGCCCGGCGCCGTCATGGTGTGTACGAAGGGAGGAGAGTAAGGAGGGGACAGGAAGAGCAATGATTGAGTCGGAATAATAAAAAGCTTTAAAGTTACAACTCACCTATTCTGGTTACATAGTGGCTACAGAGTGGCAGGGCGCTGCCCAATTGGGTTCGATAACTAATTTTCGTCTCTAAAAGGTAGGAGAAAAATGTGCACGTTTCCGCAAAATTTGCGTGCAGACTTGCCTTAGAAACTTGTCCCAGATCTTCAGACCAATTGATTTCAACCAAAACAATTTCAAGAAGGTTTATGTATCTAACCGAGCTGAATTTCGATAATTTTAGATTTTGACACGTGCCGACCGTACCTCGTACTGACCGTGCCGATATATATTTCTTTATTATTTTTAAAAAATAAAAAATTAATTAAAAATATGTAAATATAAGATTTTGGACACTGTGTCGGTTCGCATCCTACCGACAACTGCTGGAACAGCATGTGCCGTCCAGCATGGACTATGCCAACCGATACCGAAAACTATAATTTCAACCAAAATAAGATAGTTAATGCGTGAATTCTAACAAGTGCACTAGATCGTATCGAGTAATAAGTTGAATTTGAGTCTAGATCGTTCCCACGATAACTAGGTATTAAGTACAAGATTTTTACGTTGGTTTACCTCTTTATTTGACCAACCGAAATTTAACGACTAAAAAAATATATAAAACAAATTATCAAATCTCAAGATAATGAGATATACAATTTTTAGTTATTATGACGATCTCACTTTAATTATCTCGCATTCAGAAAAATATTTAACTTAATCTCCAACAAGTCTCTTTATTATTTAATATTCTCTCTCGAGATATATTAGAACTATTTTTTTTCTTATCCTCCTACTATATCTCTATATGAAGGTTGATAAGAAAGAAATGCTTTAAAATTTTGAATTTTATATGCTGCACGAATTATGTAGATATCTCGATCTTACATTATTTTTGTGGTATCTTACACAAGAGCTGAGTAATGGCCAAATTACTCAATTATATTATGTCTTTTGAAATATTAAATTAAAATTTTTCTGAATCACTTAATAATGAGATTTAGATCTTCATAATAAAGCTAAAAATTATGTTTTAAAGAAAATTTTATTTTATAGAGAAATGATAAAAACAAATTAAAATTATAAATTTTATTCTCCTAATGGTGTCCCTCTCTTATGCATGTCTCTCCCCTTATTTACATATTAAATTTTCCTTCATTTTCTTCTCTTTTTTAACTTTCCAAAATAAATTTTTTTTTTTAGCTTTTCTTCATTTGACTGCCTTCTATTATTTATTTCTTACTATCTTCGTTCTTTTTCCTTTTATTCTCTTCATTTGCAACCGATTTTCTTTGAATTCCATATTTAAATGAATTTCATCACATTTGAGCATTTTCCTTGCATTGCTACTGCCATATTATATAAAAAATAGGAATTAGCAAATTACAAATAGAATAAAATTAGTTAAAATTGCAATACATCAATAGTCTTCGTTTCTGTACATATAAAAAACTAAAATTTTTAATTAATAAAATATAACATGGTATAATTCATAAATTTATTTATTGCAACGTTCACATAAGAATAAGCCGATTATAAATAAATTTTTTTCATAATAATCTAAAAATAAAACCACATAAATATTTTTTTGACAATTTAAATTTATTTAAAAAAAAATATTATTCGTCGAGCTTTTTTTTTCACATTCACTATTCCAAAAAAAAAAAAATATATAATATATATTTTACAGTACTTTCGTAAGTTTTTAGAAAAATAAGTTCTTATTTGGAATATTTTTACAAGACAGGATTTTATTTTCACAAATGTCTTTTTTATAAAAGCATAAATTACCTCATTTTTTATCTTGGGAAGTCATGAAGTAAATATGGAACAACTTTCGATTATTTTCAACTAAAAAAAAAAAAATTCAATCCAAATTGGCACTTTATTTCCATTTCAAACTGTCAAATACATATTCATATAATTACTATTATTATGTCTATCCGGAGAGCCAAAATCTTCGTTGAGAAGTTCATTAATACAAGATATATGTTCATCCGATCAACAGGAAATTTATTAAAAATTTTAAGGAATGTTCTGAATTGATTAATAATTTTAATACTTGATTTTGATTGTTTTTTTACTGATATTCAATCTAGTAGATGAAGGAAAAATAGCGAAAATTGTACCTAAAATTCTCCCTAAATCAGATGTAACTATCGCTTTTGTCAACGTCGGTTGAATTTTTTTGGCTGTAGTATGAAGATGGACACCATTGTCAAAAGCAGCGTCTTTTTTGGGTTTTTTTAAGGAAATTGCTAAGTTTTTTTTTCTCAAATTTTTATAAATTAGCCCATAATTTTGATTTTTAAAAAAGTTAGTACTTTGAAATTCGGATTATAAATATTGTGGCAATTATAAAAGTCTATTTGAAAATTTTTTGAATATGCTTTGTTGTGATTTTTAACTTTTGTATTCGATTTTTTTTATAAAAAATATGCTTCAAACTATATATTATTGAAATTTAAAATTTTAGTGAGTTTTAAAATTAATTCGCTAAACAACTAATATTTAAAAGTATCAAAATATCTAATTAGAAGTAAACTTTTAAAAATAAATTTAAATATTAAAAAAAAAATTTTTTAATGTCACATACAATTTTTTTATTCATTTCTTTTAAAAAACATAATACTTATAGACAAATATTTTGAAATGTTACAACTAATATATCATAAATAAGTGCTTATTTTTAACTCACAAACGATGCAGGGATTGATATATAACTCTCATTTTTAAAATACTAGTTTTCGTAGTCGCGCATTGCGCGACCAATGCCCGTGAACTTAAAAACCGATCAAGGTATTTATATATAAAATAACGAACTTAATGGTTATGAAATATATAAATGGATTGTGAAAAAATTCGAATGTTTTAGATTTTAATAACATCTATAATTTTAATATCGAAAGTTTTTTTTTAAAAAAAAATACTTCTAATAGGTTTTTTAGAATTCAAAATTCTTAGCAGGGTTAAAATAAAAAAAAAATCAAATTAAAAATCGAAGGGGCTCTTTGATGGAGGGGACAAGATAGAGGGGCAAATTGTAAAAACAAATTGATCTCTCCCATAAAAATTTATATTATAAAAAATTATATAGGTTTAAATCTGTATTACAATAAGTATGAGCATACCAAATATTTATGTAGAATTTTTTTTTTAAAAAATATTAAATATAAAGTTTATAGATTTTGATAAGAGATACATTTTTTTATTGTAAAAAACACCTCCAAATAGATGTTCTGGAGATCCAAAGTCTTAACGGGCTTAAAAATAAAAATAAATTGTATTACGATATGGGCAAGCGGACCATATATATATATATTTATGATGTATTTTCTGGAAAAATTTTAATATAAAAATTATAAGTTTTGGTGATATTTATAATGTTAATGTTATAAAAAAAATGTTAAATATAAACATTATAGAAATTGATAAGATATACACTTTTCATATTAAAAATGAGTTGTATTACGATATGGACAAGCGGACTAAATATATATATGTAGAGGTATTCTTAGAAAAAATTCTAAATATAAAAATTGTAGATTTTGGTGATATCTACAATATTAATGTTAATTTTTTTTTTTAAATACAACTAAATGGATGTTTTAGGGATCAAAAGTTTGAACCGGTTTCTAAAAACAATAAAATTGGAGGGGCATTTTGATGGTGAGGCAAAATAGGAAGGGCAAATTGAAAAATCAAGATGAAACTGGTGAAAGAACTGTAGAAGCAACATTGGTGATTTATATATAAATAGATAAAATTAGATAATAAGGCAGACCTTGATTGTCAAGCATAGTAACTACATGGATGGATTTTTTATATTGTTATGGTTGGATGACGCACAATTTGGTTACATTATTATGACAATAATTCATTTACCTTATCTTCCTAAATATTTTATAAAGAGAGAAAGTGATTCGCCGAAAATAATTTCCTAAACATCGGTCTCTAAATAGTCATTAAAACCACATTCTGTATATATTGTTTTGACATTTTTATTTACTTTATTATAAATTATAGCTTTCTACTTCAAACTTTTTAAAATAAAATATACAAGTTAAAACTAAATAGTATTCTAATAGTACTACAAAACTTTGCTAAATACTGATATCTAAAAAATTATTATTCTACGAAAAATAGTATTCTATTTTATCGAGACCTTTATCTTCAGCTGTTCCAAGAACAACTTCCATGGAAACATAAGGTAAATCCCCATACTATATATATATACATACATATTCAAAATCGTTGCAACCTTTAATATATTATGTATTATTGGTGTTTATTTTAGAAAAGATATTTGTGACTTATATCAATTACTAAAATTTTTAAAATTAGTAATTAATTTAAAAATATAAAGAAATATAAGATTAAAAATTAAATAATATATATTAATTGATTATAAAAAATAATCTATTACTATATAATAATTAATTATATATTAGATAATAAAAAATTTAGAATAAAATTTTATCTTTTGTTTTTTAAAAAAAAAGTTGATAATAAATTTATATGTATATATAGAGTATATCATTATCTTAAATTTTAATCAGATGTTAATTTAAAATATAAAAATTGTTAAAGTAAATTTTTACTAATATTATTTAATATAATTTTTTCATTAATTTTCGAGCAACACCCGAGGTGTAAAACTAGTTATCGGAAAAGCTTCTCCAAGAGAGGAGGGTATATAAGAACTGATGAGTTGACAAATCATTAAATTGGCCTGTTCGATCCCATTATCTTAATTAAAATAGTTAAATAATTTAATTAAATTAAATAAGGAGATTAAACAAGGGTCAATTAGAGAGGCCCACCAAATCCAGGTGACGTTGATCTGGATTTCATGTGCAGCACCAGCAGCAGCAATCCGGGCTTGCCGTGTTAGTCTCGCCAACGTCTACGTAGCCCATGTAAAAATTTATCTTTTATATATTTATTAAAAATATTTTATAAAATATAATATAAAATTTATATATGAATTATTAATTGGTGGAATACATATTAGCAGCATCTTATAATTACAATCATTAGAAAAAGAACAAGTCACTATAGAAATTTTCTGCAGTTTAATTAACTACCCAAATTAAGACTTCAAATTAATGTTTTTTTTCCGAAATAATTTAAGAATTTCGGCAGCTGGTTCCGCTTTAAAACTGCTTTAGACCGAGACAGCTTTCATCTTATTTACCATTTCAACTCTTCGTTTCTAACATTTTGCAAATCAATTCTTAAATTTCTAAATTTTTTACAAATTAGTTCATATTTTCAAAGTTATATTAGAAATATTTAATGACATAAATATTTTTAATAAAATTTTGAATATTAAAAATTTTATTTTGATGTGATCTATAATTTTTACTTTTAAAAATTATTTCTAAAAGATAATTTAAGAATTTAAAGTCTTTAACAATTTAAAATTAACACTAATCTGCTAAAAATTTAGAATATTTAAATATATATATTTAAAAAGCTTTTTTAAAAACTTAAATTTTTTTTATTAATAATCTATAATTTTTATATTTAAATGTTTAAATAAATATTTTAGAATGTAAATTTTTTTTATAAATATGAGTTTATTTATAAATAAAGTTTCTTGAGAGGAGCGGATACGCAAGTCCCTAAATATTTTAGTCTCAGTGCTTATTATTTAATTGGGCTATTTTTTATTGCACGCCAGCTATGCTAGGTGATTATAATAAGCTCTTAAAAGAGACATTTGGTGGTGATTAGTTTAAATATTTTTTTTTTTTTTTTTTAAAATAATATATTGGATTCGGATCGATGAAGCTTCCAATTCCTTTCAATTGCGACGTAGGAGGTCGGAATCAAATAAAAGTCGCCCTATTTTTTAAAAAATATTTCCTCCTATATCTTAATTTTCCTAAGAACATAGTTACTAATAATAATAATGTACATGATTAGCGGTGCACGGTTAGCTCGACTGGATAAAAACGCATCAGGGAGCATCATCATTCAGGCTCAAGTTCACGTGGGTTGAAATTATCGTAATTTTTTTCTGAAAATTTTCTGTACTCGGTGGCAAGAATATCCGTTTATATTAGGCATGTACTAGAATTTTAGAATGTCGATTGAAGCCAGACGTGGAAGTTTTTTGCGAGTTTGAGATTTCTACGGAAGCGTCATCTCGTATTATGGATTCTACTACGATAATTTCAAATAAAAAATAATGTACATACTTACGCGACATACTTGTTTCATCAGGAACAACAGCAACTTATTGAAGTCCTATATAGACATAATAAGATACGCAGTTATATTCCATATAATATTATTTTCATAGAATCCTCGATTTTAAAGTAAATACTTTGACTATATAAGCATGTACAAATAAAAGTATATAAAGATATGTGACCTCCTTAATTATTTAACTGAATTGCAAAAACTTAAAACCTATAACTTTTTTTTTTTTTTTAAGCAAGAAATTTTTATTATTTGTCTATCAAATATCACCAATTCAGATACGAAAGCGCATCCGGTCCTGAATCAGAGATGGTGAACTATGCTTGAGCGGCACGAAGCTTCAGAAAATTTTGGTGTTTAAAGGAATGACCCTAAATAATTATTAGTGTTTAAAGGAATGACCCTAAATAATTTTCATTCCCCATTCTTTTATTGAAACGCCCAGTCACTGTTACATTATATATGCGTGTAAAGTAATTAGGCTAATTAGCTCTGTTTATGAGAGTTTTATAATAAATTTTTAGCTTTTTGACCAATGTTAACTGGCTCTGATGGTGTCTTTATTTTAAAAAATTAGTAAAAAAATAAATTTAAGATTAGTTTAATAAATCATATATAAAAATTTTCGCCATGGATTCACGCAGGTACAATAGTTGTAGGAATAGAGATATGTTGCCGGTCATAAACTATACTGACCGGTATATAAAACTATGTACTATTATTTTAATCCTAAGAAATCAAGACTGATGTGGCACAGTGCCACATCAGCCCAAATATTTAATAAAATACAAAAAATTTAATTATGCACAGACCTCAATATGTTGGAATTAATTATTAATACATCTTAATAGGTTGGAAATAATTACTTCACATTTATAAAAAAATTATATTAAATTTGCTTTTTTTTCAAGACATTTAATATTAAATAATAATAAAGATATGCTGATGTGGTATTGTGCCACATCATTCTTGATTTTTTCAGGATAAAAAATGATCATTAAGAATATCATTTCTCTACTAAAAAAATTTAATTCTCCACATATTACTTCCTCCTCCACCTTATTTCATGCTAGAATCTGGTAGGAAACCTTGTATTCGCGCGCAGGACACCTAGAATAGATAGTAAAATTTTTATCTTATGAGATGGGGGACACATGTTTAAATTTCGTAAGTACCCACTATAAGGATGTAAAAAAAAATTATCCTATATGTATCTCGTGAAAAATAATATAGACATCCAGGGATGTCTAGTTTGGAAGTTTGGCTAAGACATAGATCGGTTTCATCTATGATGGTGAAAGTTAATTACTGTTATGCTGGAGACTATCTTCTATGGTTTCTTTCATAGTTGTGAAATGTGTGCCTCGATTTGCGCCTAGACCAGTCAATAAAGTTTGTGTTTGTCTCAGATCAATACTGGCTCATGTTCAAAAGGCACGTTCCTTAGGCGCCCAAGCATCTTACGTTAGGCTCGTCCAAGCACGCCTTTTAAATCCTAAACCAAAACCCCCCAAAAAAAAGGAAAAAATTGGTTCTTTGGAATCATCAACTACCGACATTAGTACTGTATTCATTCCACCGTAATTTGATTAGGGAAGAAAAAATAAAAAGATGCACGTATCTGCATGTGAGTGAGGAGTAAGATAAGAAAGAAAGTATCGTCTACGCTGCTGAATACTTTCTTTTAATTTAGTCCAGAACTAAATATCAATATTAACTAAACATATAACAAATCGCTTTTATATGTGATTAGAAACTTACATATGTTGCAGCTTACCATGTAGATACTCCATTTTAGTACAACACCACCAATGAACATACTCTAAACTATCATATTTTTTAAAATTTTAACTTTTTTGACAGTCATTACAGTAGTATTTTATATATTTATATAACTTATCAGTAATGACTTTTATCATGTCAACTTAACAATTAAATTATTAAATCAACTTAACAAACACCAATATATATATCACTTTACTATTTCTACGCAGCTTGTGTCTCACGTTCGTTGGGCGCACATCTCGTCTCATGCCTTGCATTTAGGCTCCAAGATCCTAATTATTTTTAGGTGCGCCTTGTACCTTTAACAGCATTGGCTTCTTTAAATGGCCCCTGCCTATCACTAGAAAAGAAAAAGTGGAGTACCGCTCTTACATCTGATGCGTCTCTCAGCATAATGTTGTATTAATTCTGCTAAGGAAAAAACTACTCATTCCTAATAAACCACACATTAACTACACACAGCTAATCTTTACCACACATTTATTTCGTGATCTACACACTTATCTCGTGAGATGCACAAATTATCAAAATTATAACTATATCTATTATAAATATGTGGTCCTGATGATGTTACCAGGTATACTATATGATTTATTGTGTAATATTTTAGGTACGCATAGCATAACCCGCCAAGAACAGAGATCCGCTGAATTCCCCAGAACATACAGAAGAAAAATTCCTTTGCATCTGAAACCGCCTTCCCAAATTAGCACGCCGGAGTTCCCAAATCGATTGTTTGTTTTCTTCAACTCTGTCATATTATGACAGAGTTTTTGTGTCGACAGAGCATCAGTATAATCATAAGATCATACGGATGGGATATATAATTTTTATATTAAATATTTTTTTAAAATATTGGATGGGATATATAATTTTTATGTTAATTTTTTTTTTAAAATATATTTTTAAATAGGAGTTTTGGAGCTCTATATTTAACAGATTTAAAACGGATCTTTATGTCTTTTCTTTTTAACAGTTAAGTTTGGAGCGCATAAACACGTAGTTTAAAAATATTTTTTGAAAAACCTTCAACATTAAAATTATAAATCTCATAAAAAATATAGAACTTTTATGTTGAACGTTTTTTCCAAAAATACTTTCAAAATTTTTTTAATCATACAATTTGATATAAATTTTTTAATACCAGTAGCGGCGCCCTATTTTTTAATGGACCAACTTCTTCACCAAAGATATCGTCTTATTTCACGCATTTTAATTTTTTAAAGAGAGCAAATATTACACTTTCTGCAGTAATTTGATTTTCTAGAGTCTCACTATTAAAGCTGAGATACTTTTCTGAAATTTTAGTAGGACTTCGAATTAAATTGACATTTCACATTTCAATCTTCCTATAGTAACAACCATATTCGGAAAATAAAAAAGAAATAGCAATAAGGCGAGGATATCGTAACGGATTATATAAACTATAAAGGGAAATACCTTTGTCTTATAAACTATATCCAAACCGAAATATTTCTAATCAGATATTATGGTATTAAGATATACAGTCATATAATTCAAACCGCTATATAAACTCCTGGAACCAACTATCACATGTTGACTTGAAAGAAAACAATATTTCAGTGATAAGTCAATCATAGATGGGATATGGAAAGGATAAAATATATGCAGTCATTGCATATCAGGAATATGATGTTTTCCTATACCCGTTGTAACCACCTAAAGAAAAAGTGCAACTGCAGCCTTCTTTCACATCGATAATTTACTCGTTGCAGCTTGTATATAGTAGCATTTCGTGCAACCAACCTGGTAATCAAATATTTTCGGAGTAATACTGTGTACATCCAAGAAACCACACAATAAGTTATATAGTATGATGTGGCAGTTTGATAATCACAAGTTATAAGAGGTATAGATATAATTTTTATAGATAGTGAGAAACACGAGAAGAATGCGTGGTGGTTATTAAGTTTGTGTGAATTTATTGTGTGGTTTGTTGGGGATAGTTATTATTTTTCTTATTTTCATCATTATTTCAGCTCTTCAAACAAGAACAACTATGACATGTATTCGATGTTGTTTTCATTGAACACTTTAGACCCGAGTATTGGTGCCTAAAAAATCTGGTGGATCTACCAAAAAATGCTTTGGATTCTATGTGGGCTTGTACCTTCGAATTAAATGGTTGTTACTTATCTTTTTTTGTGTCTCTTCTATGTCATATTTGAGTTCTCTCTACCTAAATTTGGTTGATTTGCTCATGCTTTCTGCGAATTAATTGAAATTAATAAAGATGCACTTTTAGGCTATGCTCCTGTTTTGTATTGTGATTGGGAATTCTGTTAAAACTGTTTGCATAGGTTCTGATCCTTTATATATAGTTTAAATCCATTAATCTTTACCCATTTGGTCTGTATAAATATATTAGAATGAAAATCTGTTATATGAGAAATTTCTCTTAACTTTGCAGGTAAAAGTTTGCAATCCGGACTGAGAGTTTGACTTGGCACATTCATGAAAGTTTCATGTTGTTACAGAACTGCAAATGAATAATTAGTTGTCTGAGTTATGGCTGATATGTTAATAGAAGCTGCAGAGAGAATGGTTGCCAGAAAAAGCTTTATGAAGTTAGATGACATGAGGATCCACAGAGGTTTTGAAGCTGATATAACGAAATTGTTTATAATCGAGTTGGAGAGTGGAATTTAGCACACCCATGAAGATGATTTCTTCCACAAGTTTTGTAATTAGGCTATATCTTGAGCTAAACTTTTCAGTATTAAAATTGATGTACGTTTATTTGTTTGGATTAATACAAAGTAACTTACTTACCAAAAAAAAAAAAAAAGCAGAGATGGAAAAAAAAACACACATGGACGGAACTCAAACATTAACTCATCGAGATAGTTATGTCTTCACATATTTCTAAGTATATATATATATATATATATATATATATATATATATATATACTGTGCTGCTTCAATTACTATATATCCATTTTAAATGACAATATCCTTTGTGGAGAATGTATATAGAGTTATAAACTTCATCACGGCCAATTCTGACTGACTCAAGTTAGAAGGACAGAAATATATGCCGCTTATATTCTCGCTTTGGAGGCGTACGATCCAAGAATATATCTTTATTCAAAATTATATGCTTATATGTACCCACAATCAGTGGTGTTATACCCACTAATATTAGTATTAATATTTATTAATTATATTATTTACTAAAATATTATTTATTTTTAATAATATTATTTACTTTCAAAAAAAATCTACCACAGTAGGATGCATTATGAGACCCACCTTATCATTACACTAATCCAAGTGAAAATAGCATTGTTTTGTCTTTCTCCTTGTTTAAAATCTGTTCATAATTTAAAAAATTCCACTTTGTACTCATGTATAACATTAGGGCATCTACATATCAGCTCATGCACAACTACATGTTACAAATCAGCTATTGAATTCTAATCCATATTGGCTACTTCAAAAATACCTATTTATAGATAATGTCAAATTTTATTTTTATAGTATTTAAATTTTTTTTTTGAAAAGATACTTTTAAATATATACTATAAAATTTTAAAAGTTTATCGGATTAGCAGGTTATTTTGTAGACTTGACAAAACTTTAAGCCCTAAAATAGTTATTTAGACATATATTTCAAAACTTTATATACAAAAATTGTAGATTGAAATTAATTTTTTTATATATAATTTTTTTCTAAATACTTGAATAGTATTTTAAATTTTTTAAATATGAGAATAGAAAATGGCTTGTAATATTTGAGAGTATATCTTATTGGTAAATCTCAAACCAGCAATTGGTTTGTCATTTTTTGGTATATGAAAGTTTGATACATGAAATTAGAGATGCTAAAAAAAGCCCGCAGTCTGTACCGCAGTCCGGCTCACCGGGCCGGCCTGCCTCGTCAGCCGCGCAAGTGGGGCGGGTAAATCAGCCCGTGCGCTTGCGGCGAGACGGGCCGGCCCGCGGGCATATGCAATATAACTGTTTTTTTTAAATTTCAACCGGCTTGGCCGGACCGACGAAGTTAGAGGGCGGGCCGGCTTGACCTGCCTCGTCTTAGAGACCGTGCGGGCCGGGCCACGGTCCGCTGCCACGCAAACACTACATGGAATCGTTTAAAAAAAATTGATATATGTAAAAACCGATGGTCATTCACTCATCCAATCCCCTAACATTTCTGAGGCAGCCATCTTCGTTCCGACCTTCCAAACCGACACGACCAATCTGGACATAGGACATTTAATACCGCGACGTTACCATCTCACACCAATATTTTTCCAACCCCAACATCTCTCCTCGTCCTCCACATCTCGCGCTACCCTGATCCCTCTCCACCGCGATGTCTTCAGCCGGAGCTACAGGCGGCGCCACCGCACAGCGTTACTACTGCCACCAGTGCCACTGCACCGTCACCATCTCGCCCTCCCCCGCCGGCGGTGATCCCTCCTGCCCCATCTGCAACGGGGGCTTCGTCGAGGAGCTCGAATTTCCAAACCCTACCCCTACTAATCCCTCCCCCATCGGCGGCGGCCACATGTTCACTTTCCAGGCGATTGATCCTTTCCCCGCAGGCGCCGCCACTGGTCTCCCCTTCTTCGCCGCTTCCCCCGCTTCTTCATTCGATATCAGAAACCCTAGCGATCTCAGTGGATTACTAGGATCTGAGCCCTCTATCTTCCGCTCGTCGTCCGCTGCCGTCGCAGGCCCCGAGCCATTCAACCCGCTTCTCTTCCTTCAGAACTACATTCAAACCCTAATGGCTGGCGGAGCCAATATTCAAGTCATTCTAGAAGGTCCTGGAGGGCCGATCGGTGGGAATCTCGGAGACTACTTCATCGGCCCAGGCCTCGAGCAGCTAATCCAGCAGTTGGCAGAAAACGATCCCAATCGGCACGGAACTCCACCGGCATCGAAATCCGCCATTGAAGCCCTTCCCACAATCACAATTACTGAGAATTTATTGTCAGATGATGAAGCACAATGTGCTGTCTGTAAGGACGCATTCGAGATCGGCGCTGATGCGACTCAAATGCCATGCAAGCATTTGTACCACAAAGATTGTATACTTCCTTGGCTTGAGTTGCATAACTCATGCCCAGTGTGTCGATATGAGCTACCGACAGATGACCCAGATTATGAGCAGCGAGTTAGAGGGGAAACCACTGGTCAAGGGTTGCAGTCTGGTGGATCTGCTTCTGGAAGCTTAGGGAGTGGCAGTGCACCGAATTCTCCAGGGACTAGGACGGTGGAACGGAGGTTCAGAATCTCGTTGCCTTGGCCGTTCAGGGGGTTTACGTCACAGTCAGAGGATAACAGTGGTGGAGAGGGAAGGGATGGAAACTCTGGTGGTCATGGAGGTTCTCAAACGCAGACTAGGCAAGAGGATTTGGATTGAGGGTAATTGGAGCTGTGGAGGTAAAGATTTTACCTCTCTTATTTCCGCAGTTGCGGGATTTATGTGATATTATTGCTATTGTGTAGATGCAACAAAACTGTTTTGATATTTGATTTTTTTTTTCCTTTTAATCAGAATGTTTTTGTTCAGTACTATTTATAAGCAATTTTATTCAAGTCCTTGTTGTAGATTTAGTTCTCAGTGTTCGTTCCCATGTCATATCTGAATAAGCTCATGTATGAATTCCATAAGGTAAGCTTGCTTTTTATGCTACACAATTACATGCACAATGGAACCTTTGTTTGCACCGGGTAACTTCTGGAGGGCAAATGTTACTAAGTTTGATGTTAGAATGCTCGCGTTCATAGTATTTGTCCCGTGTAAGTGCTGATGCTTGCATTATATTAGCTTCCAGTTCCTTATACTAAGACACTTGCATGGTCTCTAGTTCCCTCAAATTTGATAGTGTTCAGAATCCTGTGAAGGGAATGATTTTTTAAGTGCATTGTGACAGCAACACTGATACTCGCTGTTGTCTGGTTTCCGTCATTATATATGGTCTCTATTTGTTATATTGGGGACTTCGAGTTAATTTTTTTATGGGTATCATCACATGGTAATTATATGAAGTTCCCTTTGATTTGATTTCTTAGTAATGTGCGGAGTTAAAAGCTTTTTTTTGCAAAGCCAAGCATTATAGCTGCCAAATAATTGTTCATAAACTAGATACTTATGATACTTATAATAAAAAGTTATATCAAGAACATTTTATTAAGTACCTAATATGAGAAATGTACCAATAAAGATACAACAACTACATTAATAATACATATCATTACATGCCGTTGTGCTCTAGTAAGCATCTTATTTCGTGTCCTACGATGTGAGGTCGACTACTTATACTATTAGAGGTATCTTGAAGAAATAAAAACCTCACATTTTTCAATGCATTCTGAGAGCATTTTGATCTTTTCTTTATGCAATGGATTATGATATGGTAGAATTTTATGAACTTATTATCTTTAGTTTCAAAAAAAAAAAGATTAAAGGTCTCATTCAGTTGATTACAATGAATCAAATAAATATCGATCTTATGAAAGTCTACGACGTTGTGCTCCATTGAACACCAAATTCATATTTCCCATTATGTGAGGTCAACTACATATATTACTGGAGTTTTTTTTAGAAAAATAAAAATCTCGCATTTTATTGCGCATTTTGAGAGCATTTTGATCTTTTCTTTATGAAAATTTGAATTGTGATATTGTAGAATGTTATGAAACTACTATCTTAAATTGAGAAGAAAGAGTCACACTCGGTGGATTAAGCGAAATTAAATACATATCGACTGTTTTAAATAGTGGAATAATTACGAAAAAAAGAGAATAATATATGAGACTTTGCAAGATACTAATTAATTTGCAAAAACTTTGAAAGGGTGAATTATTTGGAAATTATGAAGATTGGTTTGAATAAATAATGAGTGCTGGCAAAAATAATAGCTAAATTTGTAAATATAAAAAACTTAACTAAATTTGCAAACGAATTAATAAGAAAAAAAATTCAAAAAACAAAGGTGGAACGGCACTGTATGCTAACATTGCTTTGGGGTTAGTTTTAGGGATAATATGCTGCTACAAATTAGAAATATCACCGAATGTCACCTTGGAGGAGAAGTCATTACTTCTGATCTGCTCCCGGTCTTGTTACTAATTGTTTTTCTTGTCTGCCACGATGATCATATTTTCTTTGCTACCCTCATAGTATACAGCATGTTGCCTGCTCTTATTTTTGTGATATAATAGGTAATATTGCCATTACCAAATTGCAAAAGCTGTAGCATGGTTGACTGAACTTTTTTCGTTTGACATTCTGAATTAGCCAAAGTGAACCTAATCATTACATCTATGACATTCTGGAGCCTATGTTCTTGGTTGCAAGATAATGTGGTTATTATGGTCGAGTTTCTAGGCTACTTCAGCGAAAAGTGCACTAGTCTTATTCTTCTAGAGTGTCTAGGCTACTTTGAATGATGAACCACTGATGCCTCTATGATGCTCAGCAAAGAGGAGGTGGCGATTAGCTGGCGGGTTACCTTGAAATTGAGATAGTGATCTAAGTGGCTTTTCTTTTTATTGCATTACTTGAAGCATCCTTTTTCTTATTTTGTACATTAGCCACTGCATTTTTTACTGATTTAATGTAATATATCATAATTGAGGAATATAATTGCTCACTGTATCGTTCGATTCCTCATCTCATTAAGATGGTTGTGTGGTCCTGTAACGAGCATGTAGCACTGTCTTTAATACTGATATTAATTTTCAACAAAGCATTAAGAGCTATATTTTGGGTGCTTAAGATTTTTCCCTTTGTGTGTTGCTGATATTGTTTTTATTTGCTCAACGATTCCCTTCTGGTTTTAAAGGGACTGAACAGTTTGTAGGCTCTGAACGATTCTATTTTAAAGAATTTTGCCAAGTTAGAATTAAAAGATTTGAATCCTTCTCCTACTCGGTGTGAATTCTGTTGCTGCCAAATGCTATGGTCTAGAAGTACTTGTATTTGAGGCTACCAGTGAAATTATACCAAGTTTTAGCTATTTCACCTATTTGACATGTCATTTTAATGCCCTCTTTGACATGTCATTATGATGTCTGCTCTTTTGGAGGTGGATGCGAATGCCGGTGTTCATACCTCCTTTTACACCAAGGAAGGGTGACTGCTTCATGTTTCTACTAGCGAAGATTGATTTGCTTGTGTTTCCCATTTACGCTTCACAATAGTAAAAATCCCCTGTTCTTTTCCTTTGAAAAGAAAAAAAAATCTCTGTTTTTTTTTTTTTAACTTTTGTAGTTTCTTCCTGTACAAAAGTTCTAGTTCCTAACATGAGATCCATTAGTCTTAACAAGATTGCAAACTGCCATTTCTTTTATGAACGGAGTTCTAAGGAGTTATGGTTGCAACTTCTTCCTGTACATGCTAGTTCCTAACATGATTATTAACGAGTCTTAAGAAAATTTTAGAATGCTATTGCCGCAGACAAAAAATCCTAAAGAGTTCTTCAAACCCTTACCTAGGCGCAGTAGTCAGCCTCATTCTGTAATATGTAGAGGATGTGTGGAAACTATGGATGCTCTAATAACGTAGCTGAGCTTGCAGTTAGATGACATTGATCTCGGTATGGAATGTGATGAGGAATATACTATGTTTATTGTTTCATGTGACATGCTTCCATGATCTTGGTATGAGATTACATGCTATGATGAGATGATTAAGCATGCTTGGAAGTGGCAAATGAATGTTATTTATGTGATGTTGATCATGAAATAGAACTTGATGATGGTTGTTCTAATGTATGTCTTGCATGTAGGTTAGAATGATGATTATTGTCTTGAGACTTGAGAGTATAGTAAGACATAATGTGACATACAATTGCTTGTTATTCGCCATTCATTCTAAGGGCCTGTTTATTTAGAGAAGAAAGTAGTAAAGTAGGAAAGTGAGAAAGTTGGAAAGTCAGTTTTCTTATTTACTTAAAAATGAAAGTGAATAGTTGAAAATTGGAAATTCAGTTTTCTTGTTTACTTTAAATAAAAAATAGAAAAATTAAAAAACTGAATTATCTTTCACTTTCCATTCTCTACGTAATTTTTATTTTTTCACTTTTTATCAAAAGCTAAAAAGTGGGAGGAAAGTGAAAGTCAGTAGTACTTAGTGATGATTATTAATAATTATTATTTTTAAAATAATTAAATATTAATATATTATTATAAATAAATTAATATATTTATAATGAGCAAACATTATAAATTTATCTTGTAGTTCTAAATTTATAACTTTAATAATTACTAATAATAAATTTATATTCTTTTACTAAAAATGAAAAATAATAAAATAATAAACAATACAATAATAGTAATAACAAGCAAGTTGATACAAATATTAAGTATAAATATGTTATTTTATTATATTTTTTTTAACTTTATAATAATTTTAATTATTTATTACTATTTCTAAAATATAAATAAATAAAATTACTAAATAATATTAGTCAAATAAACTAAATAATAATTTTCTAATTATTAATAATAAAATTAATTAAATAAAATAGTAATTATTTTTTTTTTATTATTAAAATTTTTAATCTTTAAATTATTTTTAAGAATATTTTTTAATTATTATTAAAGATTATTAGAAAAAAAATAAAAAGTTATTTAACTTTTCAATATAAAGTAAATAAAAATATTCGAATTTATTTTCTTACCACTTTTCTAGCACTTTTCACCTTACTACTTTCTTTTCACTTTCCACCCTATCACTTTCTTGCCATTTTTCTTTCACTTTTTACTTTACTTCTTTTTTCTACTTTTTTTTTTTTTTTTACTTTCATATTTTTCACTCAAAATAAATAGCCCCTAAGATATGAATTAACATGTATACTTTAATCTTGCTTTCCATTGCATGTTTGGACCCTATATGTATGTTTCTTTGATGCAATTATACTAATAGGTTGTTGTCGATTTGTGGTTTGTTTCAGCTGTATGGATGTGCATGATAAATCTACTTTGTCAGTTGTTCATGTATCTTCACTTGTTCGGTGCATGAGAGGGCTTATTATTTTCAAATTACTTTCAGTTTCATAAGTTGAGTTGTTTAGTTACGCTTCATTTTTTTCAATTCTATCAGGGTGTATTACCAATGTGTTACTGTTTCATAACTCTTTTGTAGGGCAAACTCTATACATGCATTTGGAGTACGCAGTCCGGCCATTTACAATGAAGAAGCTTTGTATACTAGGTTAGTAGGTCGTATAATTCATGGTTTTGCTTATTGCTTATTATTATCCTTTTCTTTTTGGTGGTGTTGTGTGCCGGCGGAGGTGGGTATCGTGTGTGCTGGAATAATCAAACCAGTTGGTTTATGAAACATAATTGAGGCATAGAAACTTCATAACTACTAGGATACTTGTAAAACACCGGAAGGTACGTTACAGCAATTTAAGAAATTCTTGTAAACACCATATTCACAGTTTTCATTTTTTGTTGGATTTTGTGTAAGGTGAAGATACTTTATTTTGTGCTTGTATTTGTATCTTATACCTTTAGAAACTCCTTATGATTTATAGCTTGCATCTTGAAATTCTGATATTTTACGGGAACGCGCTTTTTTACTTCACTTGGTGGTGGCAGACAGCAGGTCAGATGCACACGGGCTTTGCTATGCACCTCAAAAAATCATACAAGAAATCACGCATACTGACGTGGCACAATCAAAATGACACAACACGATGGATATAGCTGTAATTTTGATATTTTTACGGATCACGAGAGAATTGTGCGGATCACGAGGTGTTTGTGTGGTAGAGATTGGTTGTGTGGTTTGTTGGGGGTGAATAATTTTGGGGCAATTTCATATCAGCCCTCCCTTTTTTTGAAATGTCCGGATCAGTCCCTGGAAATGCGTTTTCAGTGACTGATCCGGAATACCTTTTAAAAGGGGGGCTGATATGGAATTATCCGAATAATTTTTTCCGATGCACACCAAACAAAAACTGGCTACTCTGCTGTAGAAGTAGCTTACTGTTTGATTATTTTGAATGAACTCATTCTCGCAAGCACACTCAATGCCACCTCATTTGCCGACATCATATCCGTCAGTCGCTGCAGGACATGTAACAAATAATCTGGGTATAAGATCCGGGTTCTAATCCGTTATATCACCTGTTAGCGCCTTCTTGATAATATTGTATTTGAACAATTGGTTGGGTAAAGCCGCAGCACGGTTGGATACTTGCTTGCTGGGCTTCACCAGCGCTCATTCCTTTGTTCCTGGTCTTATATGGAAGCAATATAGTTCATAATCTCTCAAGCCCGAGGCTCGGAAATTGCATTTAAGTTCACCTGCAGCTTGTGAAGGATAGGATTTGGAGATGGTACTTCTGTTTGAATTCGATGTTAGATTTACTTTTGAAGAACAAAACATCCGATGATGAGTTACAAAATGACAGAGAGAGATGTGGTTAATGAAGATAGTTGGTATAAGAGTCAAATAAATTCACATCAGCAGCGGCTTTATATTTTTGTTTCTTGTGACTTCTGTAGGGAATTTTTCTTTAAAGGAAACAAATCTTCATAAATCAGGTGTATCGGCCTCCTTATTTTTGACATAATTCTCTCCTGAATGCTAAAACTAATAATTTGTGCATAATCATTTTTTACCAGTTATTTGTGCATTTTTAGAATCAGAGTGGATATCTAATTCAAAATATCTAATTGTAACAACTTCTGAAACAACAGCAAATCATATAATATAGAGTATATCTAAAGCATATCTACAAGGCTAAGGAGGCCGGCAGAAATGGAGTGTGAATATCGACTGATCCAATTGTATGTGTTTTATTTTATAGTAATTGATTTTCGTTCTCCATTTTTAATATATTTGGTGATTTTGTATTAGACGAATATTAATGTTTTAATGCTACAAGCTCACCTTCCATATGTCCATTCCACCCGCTCGTGTGCAGACGGATTTTCATTATCTTATAAAGCTCCTCTTTATCATCGATAACGATAAGCGCTTTCTAAGTAGATGTTGCGATTATGTTGCTATGTAGATTTTGATTATTTGTTACGATTATGTGCCACATAGATTGTAATTATTTATTGTAGTTGTTATACTACTACTTCCATCCATTTTATAATAGAAAAGAATATCATCTTCATTTCTTAAAACGTCCATAATGTTGATTATTTTTCTTTCAACTGCGCCAATGCTTCAGCTTAAAATTTTTTAGATTTATAATTTCTTTACCAAAAAGATCTGAATGATATAAATTAATTTATAAAGCTTTCACTATTTCGTACTACCATCAATTCTTGAGTTTTTAATTTTTAACATTGACGCGAGTCATACACTGGTTATATTATATGAAGAATCGGCCGTGAGGGCTCTGGTGCTTTGGCGGGAGTGTAGTATAATAACAGTGGAAGAATTTCTTTGGGAAAGGTAAATATTATTGCTTAGAACTCGATATTGAACATGGCTAGAAAGAAAAAGCAGCAGAACTAACGCTACTCATTCGGACCGGAGAAAATTTTCCTTTACGCGTCTATTTTGTGATAGACTCTGCGCGGGCCCTTATAACTCGGAGGCATCAGATTCTAGCCGTCCGCTAGACTCTACTGGAGGATCCAGAGGATCCGCACCCTACATCTTCCGGTCTGTAGTCGAAGTGAAAATTTCACGACTTTCCGACAGATCCAGCATTATTCGTGCTTCGTATTACTTTTACCTTCTATACTATTCAGAAACGAAAAATGCAATCGGGTATGGCCGTCTTCTTCCCGCGGCTGCGCTCCGCCGCCCACTTCTCCTCCCCCCGCCGCTACAAAACTACCTCCGCGCAGTACGTGGCCGCCCGCTTCTTTGACCCAACATTCGAGAAACTCATGGATTCCTACAAGCACTTGCTCAAAGTTTTCTCCATCCGCGACCTGATTGTAGCCTCCCCTTCTTCCTCTCTCCCCCTCCCCCTCCTCTCCTCCGCCGCCCAGCGCCTCCGCCTCAACCGCGGCGCGGCCGCCTTCGTTTCCAAGTACCCTCACATCTTCTCCCTCTTCTACGACCCCATCTCTCACCACCCCGTCATCCGCCTCACGCCGACAGCCGCCGCCATCTCCCGCCATGAGTCCGCCGCCTGTTGCCCCTCTGCCGCTGCCGCCCGACTCCGGCGACTCCTCTCGATTTCGACCTCGCGCTCCCTCCCCCTCCGCGCGATCTTCCGTCTCTGGCGCGAGTTCGCACTCCCCGACGACTTCGAAGACTCCGTGATCGCCGCGAATCCGTCTCTCTTCTCTCTGCGAAGCAATCCAAACGAACGCAACACTCATATTCTCCACCTCGTCGGAAACCCCTATTCCGGCGACGCCGCCGTCGACGTCTGGCGAAATGACAAGAAGAAAACTAGAATTGACGACGATGAAGTAGATAACAAGCACAGATTCGAGCAGTTGTTTCCGCCTGGAATGCGGCTGAGCAAGAATTTCAAGAAGAAGGTGAAAGACTGGCAGAGATTACCCTACACTGGCCCGTACGAGGAATTCAAGAAAGTGAGTAGCTCTTCTGGGCGGAGAGCGGCGGTAGCGGAGAAAAGAGCGGTGGCGGTGATGCATGAGGTCCTGAGCTTGACGGCGGAGGGAGTAGCGGAGGTTGAGCAAGTGAGCCATTTCAGGAAGTGGTTTAACATAGAGCTTAATGTACGAGATTTGTTCCTCGATCATCCTGGGATCTTCTACATGTCCACGAAAGGGAAGAGACATACAGTGTTTCTCAGAGAAATGTATGAGAAAGGGAGGCTGATCGAGCCTAATCAAGTGTACGAGGCTCGCCGTAGTTTGTTGGAGCTCGTGATGCTTAAGAAAAGAGGCTTCGTGAACGCCGGCGAAGGAGGCGAGACGAGCGAAGATGATGATGAGGATGAGGATGAGGAAGAGCAGGAGATAGAACGCAGTACGCTTTCTGATGGGTGATTGTGTTTGTTGAGGTTCCTCTGTTTCTAGGGGACATGAATTGAAGGTTCGCGATCACCCTCGTTCCTTGAATCTCATCCGACCATCTCTTTACACCTAGCCCGAGAGGCTGACGATGAATTTCACCTTTTATCAGACTCCTTGAATCCTCAGCCCCAGCAAGAGCTCCCAACAATGCGGCATGAAGTTTCATGGGCATTTTATCGGTCAAATCAACCGCTTCCTTCAAAAGCCTGCCCGTTCTAGCAAATCCACGGCAGATTCGTAGTGCTCTTTTGTAGGCTGAATTTTATATTCTCGAGTCATCAGATTGAAAGATCTCTTCCCTTCGTCAACAGACCGAGAATGGCTGCATAGCTAAAGCAACCCGGCGAACTGATATAGTGATAACTAGACATTGCTGGAAATATTATCGTACCGTAGTAATATAAGGTACTGAATATTAGCCGGTTAAATACAAATATCCATTAATTGAGAGTGGCAAACATGAATGCTGTAATTAATCTGTGGCCCCTCTATCAAGGATAGATTCAACAATGAGTTGGTTAAATAGAAACTTGGTGTGATTTCTATCTTATCAAAGACAAGATCAGAAAAATATGGTTATAATAATTTTAATCATGTTCGGAGACTATAGCTGCTTTCTTTAGAAGGTATGAATGATTAAATAAATTAATGGAAAGAAACAATGTAGGTTGAACTTGTGCTCTTATGTACAAATGTGCTTGAATGCCAGTTCTATAAATAAAATTCTATAAAAATAGCCTCACTCGAAATAGGGCTGGCCGCATATTACGATAATCTGCAAGAAAGTTCTACCAGCAATTGATAAATACAAAACAATACTAAAAAAATTCTTTTTTAATGGAATATGGAGTTCTAGCTTAACCAGATTAACATGTTAATCGATCAAAATTAAAACAATTATCAATTGGTCATATTCGATTAATGCAAATTATCCATGTTGCAACACCTCATGTTAAGCTAAGCAACTTCAGGATGTTTTTGCTTAAATATCACATATTACCAGGTAACTAATCTTAAGATATTGTTTCCAGTCTTAACGCTCATTTGCAGATGCATTGATACCTCAATATCCGGTCACCAAGATGAGATAACACCACCAACCTCCGTTGTTAACCAGATCCAATGCTTCAAATGCTCAAGACACCAGAATCATTGATGCCAACAAAACTCTATGGTTGCATCCCCAAAGTACAAATCCAATAATCCATGAGCTTCCGACATTATGTAAGTCATTTTCTTGCTACCTGCAGTAGGAGTTACCATAGCGATTTCATCGTCAGTAAATCAAAGACAGAAATCACATGTCATTGAATTTGTACGACGAGGCGACTAAGGGTGTATGCATGCAATTAAACCAGTTACAGTCTTTGAGCATGGAAGCGTCAGATTTTTAAGTTAACTGCAAGTAATACCGTTCCAAAATTATTGGACACCACCCAGGTGGGAGGTGCCTCAGGAAGCGTCACTACCAGGGTTCGAGGCCGCGTGGGGTGAAATCCCCTGCAGGATTCTCCAAAGGAAAATTCTCTATACCCCGTAACAGGAGCCCCCGTTCATGGACGGTCTATACTCGGATCCCAAAGCGTTAGTCGGGGCTGGACGTGGGGGTTTCCCGCGAGTTTGAAGTCCCTACGGGGGCGTGTGCTCGCATTACGGAGATAATCTCAAAAACAAAAAAAAATAAAAAATGTTGGACACAAGTAAAACATGAATATTGCACAAAACTCAACATTGGCAATTTCACACAACTGGTTCCAAGCCTGTATAAAGGAAGGTTGGGTTAAAGGTTGGCAGCCGCAAGCATCCTATACATAATTGTGCTAATGCTAGGTCTTATGTACTTGAAGGAATACATGTCTTATTATAGAGCAAAGTTGAGTTACAATGATCCATGCAGCTAACTCCACATAATGGGACAAAGGCTGTGTTGTTGACAATTGATCGTTCCCTTCAAATTAGAGATGCATCAACTGAGAAATGTGAACAGTAATTATTTCTAGTGACGTACTTCACCTGTCAATCGCTCGAGATCTGTTCTATCTCTTCTGTGTCGCCAGATTGTGCCTACAGTAATCAGCGAGCATCGAGAAAAATTGTGAAAGTATGCATCAGTAATGAATGTTTCTGAAAACACTATAGCCTTTTATGATTTGAGTCCTAAGATCAATGCTCATTTCATGATGAACGAAGAGATACTTTTAATTTTTCTTTTTAAATCTTTCAATGATAGGACATACCTACCCTATGCCATGTTGTGTGAACAGCAAAGGCACAATAGTAAGAGAATTAATAAAAGATATAGAAATATAAGACGACGTTAGAAGTCAAAGTCACTTTAAGATGCAATGAACCACATACCATTTCAGAAATGAAAATAGTTGCAAAATTATACCTGTGGCATCTTTATGGATGCTCTCTTTTTAGCCCCTGCATTCATCAGAAGTCCAAAAATTTGGTAAACTGATTTAAATGACATTTGAAAATCCATATTTGAAGAATTTGTATTTCAAGATTATGAAAGCTTATTATCTTTTACCCCCAAAGATGAAGTGAACGAGATGGCCTAAACACTCTCAATGCTATGAACCCCCCATCTTCTATGACAGAGATAGTTACTTGAAAGCCGTACATAGAAGAACAAAGACAAAGAACCATTTTACCACTTTGCAAATGGCAAGTATTCATGCACTATAGATCTACTACGAAGAACGTACCAATACGAGTCATTTGACTAACATCAAAGCATATGTTACTCCAAGTCTTAATCTGTGACTACACAATATCAGATCCCCGTGTGGGAATAAGCATGAGTATTCTTCAACATATGAGAAAGAAAAAGAAAGTTGCCCGCCTATATTTACATATTTATCTGAGTTCCATCAATTAAAAAAGTGAAGACTTTGTATCTTTTTCTTCTGAAAACTCAAGTTGCATACCCATGGCCTAAATGTGTTACAACTTAGCTAGGCATCCATGATGAAAATTTTATTTTGGTATAATACTCGTAATGATCAGAAATAGGAATGCACAAAACAAACCTAAGTAACATTTCAGTTTGCCGCATAAGCACATTATTTAGTATCAAAATTATTTATGAATAAAAACAAAAAATACCAGTCTTCTCCATGGTAGAGGCCAACTCGTTTTTGTTAGACTCTTTTAACTGTAATATGCAGGAGAGATTCATGATTACCATACTACTAGCCTACCTTCAAATAATTTACCTATTAACACTCACAAAATTCAGTTCTTACCTGCACAACTCTGCTAGTTTTCTTTGACGTTGAGCATTGCTTCTTAGAAGGTGGACCTAAAACCAGTTAAGAAGCTACAGTAATCATTAAAAGATCACAAAAAGGAAGCTTCAGTAATCACTAAGATACCTTTTGGTAGAGGATCATCTGCATTACGCTTGGATTTCTGAAACAAGCATCAAGTAAAGACTAAGCAATCCAAAAGGATAAGCGAAACAACTTCTCTCTTACTTATTATTATTTGGAAAACATTATACTATGGATGAAATAAACAGACAATATAATGAAGATTTCATTCTTGATACTTGTAAGGCGAAGCACAAAAATGAAAAAAAAAAGGTCCGCAGAAACAGGTGAAAATAAAACTCTAATTAACAAAATGTAGACACTTGGAAATAACTTGGAAAGCTAATACAGCAAGTGTAATTGCAACTTAATTCAAGGTTTACGATGACGTCCCCAGCCGAGCTTCGAAAAATTCCAAACTCAAGAAATGTTGAGTGCGCCGACCGTGCCGTGCATATAAGAATATTCATTTATAATTTTACTTACAATAAAAACAAAAAATAACCAAAATAAGTTTGGTTATTTATAAAACAGGAAAATGCAAAAGAATCAAGTGGGCATGGCCCGCGTAGCCACGTAGATCGTGCTTGAAATGACATAAACGGTCACGCGGTCGCTTGATACAAGGCGAGGACAATAAAAAAAAAAAAGAAATCGGAGGGAGACGGTGGTGACACGATGCCGACAAAGTTCGGCAGTGCTGCGTGGTAGAGGCAGCAGTGCTGCGTGGTAGAGGCAGCGGTGCTGCGTAGTGGCGCCGCAAAGGTAAACTTTTTTTTTGTTGCAGCGGCAGCAATAGGCAGCTTTAATCAAGCTGTATCCTCCTCCTCTCTTTCTCAAAGAAAGGAGTGCCATTTCCATGCCAAGCGGCACAGACAAGCACATAGACGAAATGGCCTGCACAACAAAAAAAAATTATTGTGCCGGTAGTTATCAAGTTAGGATCTGCAAGGATCCAACACGTGGCGGGCGGCATGAAGCACGTTCCTGGCACGTAAAACTATGAACTAAATTGTACATTTTCATCTAGTCTTCTAAAAGCCTAACCCACCACCCAATTGGTGTTAGGTCCATTAGTTTTGTCACAACAATTTTAATTCTTGTTACCAAACAAGAACTATATATTATCTTGAAAATAGCATTACTAAATCATAACCAATTAAAAGTTGTGCTGTGAGGCTATGAACTAGGTAACAAAGTGGGACAGGGAAATTCGTCAACAAATGAGAACTAGCAATTGAAAAAGAAAAAAAAAATCCTGGAATCCACAATATTGGTGCAATGAAGAACTATATACTTATACATGTACATATGTATAAAAACACGCACAGAGGTGAAGAACCAGTTACTCACATATGTTTATTTGTGTGAAAACACACATACACACATGCAAAACACACGCACACACACAAAACACAGATGCACAGAAAGAGAGAGAGAGAGAGAGAGAGAGAGAGAGAGAGAGAGAGAGAGAGAGAGAGAGAGAGAGAGAGAGAGAACAAAGGGAAAAAGACGTAGTGCGCTAGTGCACACGTTACTCACATATATACTTATACATGTACATATGTATAAAAACACGCACAGAGGTGAAGAACCAGTTACTCACATATGTTTATTTGTGTGAAAACACACATACACACATGCAAAACACACGCACACACACAAAACACAGATGCACAGAAAGAGAGAGAGAGAGAGAGAGAGAGAGAGAGAGAGAGAGAGAGAGAGAGAGAGAGAGAGTGTGCATTTACCGTATCAACCGCTTTCTCAAATAACGTAGACAAAGTAGCTTGAACCAGCACTCCTTTCTTAGCTTCAGTTTTTTCTTTGGAATTCTCAACTGATAACGAAGATTGCTCAAGTTTCTCAGATAACTTGATTCTTTTCTGAACAAGCTTGCTAGTTAAAGCCATATGTGTAGAAGCTGATATTCTTGATTCTTTATTCTGTGCTATCGATTAAGGATACCCATGCACTACTGGCAAGAATCAGTATATCAAAGGAGCTTCAAGGTGACATCATAGGACTATGCATGCAATATTTATGCTGCAACTACTTCAAAAACTGGATTCCACAAAGCATAAATTTGAAATGGATATCATCAAATAAGGAGCTTGTAGCTGCAGTTTTTGTCCCGACTTCTTCTTCCACAATTTCTTCGGATTCTTCAGTATCACTGCTACCAGATAAGGATTCTGCATAACTAATAAAAATGAAAAATGCCTCAATAGTCAACAAGATAGACAGCCTTTACAAAAGAAAGAAAGATGCTGTATAAGCGAGATAGTTCCAACTGGCTACGTGGGAAGATGACAAATGGAAGAACTCATCCGTGTTGTTAAAGAATGCATACATCTTTAGCGTCGCAGTCATAGTGAAAGTTAAAAGGTTAAAAGATAAAGGAGCATTGTATGCAGAGAGACAGCAGTATACAGATGGTGAATGAAGTGGAAAGGCCCGTTAGCTAAATAAGTGCATATATCAATACTCAATAGTAAAATTAACATGTCATAATAAGAATTTGCAGTTTTGGATTAGCATGTTTAGTTTACCAACATACCGTATAAAGTTCTTTAAATTAGCTTTTTTTTCCCAAAAAAAGCAAAAAGCGTTCAGCATATCATATAGGTCACAATCAAAGAGCGACGCTATTACTGTCATTGGATTGTCACAAAAAACAGAAACTATAAGCACTAGGAAGAATGATGATCTTCAAAGGATAGTGTCTTAAATAAAAGCAATGGATGAGTATACTAAACATTTTCCAAGATATTAGGCAAGAGAAGGTAGGCATCATGTTTTCACTCCAAGCTTCCACTCAACATGTACTGAAACTGCTCTATACTTTCACACGAACTAGCAATGCCTAGAGAGTACAAACTACGCAAGGGAGGAGATTTGAGTGTTCTATCAGGGCATTACAAGCAGTATCCTTTAGGAGAAAATTTGACCTTTAGAGCATCCTAGACAATAGATAGCATAGGCATGTGCACATCCATTTTTTTCTATAAGTAATAAGAAAAAGCAAATTTATTTATTCATTTATCTTTTCCAATGCAGGTCCAGTACGTGCAGCAAGGGCCTGCATCAGTTAAAACAGATGGGACAGCCAATTAGCTATAGGCACCAGCATAGGCCATGCTGACCGGATATTAAAAATATGTTTAAAATTATAGCGGAAGAGAAAATTCTATTCTTAATCAAGTAAACAAGAAAGCTACTCAATATCTCCTTGAACCATTACTTTTACACGTGGAAGACTAAAGTGCTCATCCATGCATGTTAAGAAAAATAGCTTGAAACAATAATAATAAATATAGTATATGCTAAAGTATTAGTTTGATAAATGCCATATACTTGCAGAAACTTGTAATCTAACACAGCAAGCAAACACGTCACTTGTAAGCTGGAAGAGAAGATTGTACTTGAACTTTTTAACTGTAGTTCTAGCCGAGTGCCGAGTAGGTGTTACATCTATTGCAACATCGGAGTGTCTTTGAACTGAAAGATTGGAACCTTCAGGTATATCTTCATTGATTTCAGTTTCAGGAGAAACTCGTTGAGCATACTCTGTTATTCTTTTGTTACAGCGTGACATTTCCTCAGCTGATGCACCAGCCCCTCCTTTAAATTCATAATCCACAGGTTTCTCCTGATATCACGCATGTTAAGATAGTATCATATATTGGACCAATGAAAAGAAGCTAAATACGATGAGATATACACCTCAGCTAAATCCTTGGGAAATTCAAGTTGGAGTTCTTTTGGATTTTCTTCCTTCTTTCCAATCCACCACGCCTCTGAGAAAACAATCTACATATAGCGATTGCAATAATGTGTCACAACAGGTCGCAAATGTATCAGTACATATTCCCCTTTGAAAATAAACGTGCATGAAATCATGAAACTACCGAGTAATAAATTGAGAAAAAGTTGCTCAATAAAACATAACTACTTTTTTATACCCCTTCTAGGCCCCACAATAGAGTGAGAAAAAGTTGCAAAAAATCATGTTCAGAAAAAGTGTTTAATCAGTTCTCTTTGTCGCTCACATTTCGTGCATTTCAGAAGACATCTGATTCCATTTCAAAAACTTCACAAGATCTTGCAATGTTCTCAGATCTAGCTATTCTGTATAGTTCCTAGCCCGCCTTTTAGTATTCTTGAGACATTCTCTAAGCCGCATCTTTTTCCTCATGGGTATTGTCTCTTTGCAACAATTTGTGCCTCGAAGTTAACGCATTTCAATGTTGATATGCTAGGGAAGCCAATTTATACTTTTTAATTCAACATATATTTTCATAATAACAGCAGCAGTAGCATTATATTCTTCAGGTACACTATCGTCCTGGTAT
Source organism: Xerophyta viscosa (assembly GCA_002076135.1). NCBI lineage: Eukaryota > Viridiplantae > Streptophyta > Magnoliopsida > Pandanales > Velloziaceae > Xerophyta > Xerophyta viscosa. Next base: position 1,130,177 of record MJHO01000039.1, on the reverse strand, counting down.
CCAAAACTTCCCTTACTAGACAAATCTCTAGCATTCTGTACTCTATAAGTATCAGTCAGAGACTAAGAAAGTGACTGTTCAAGTTATCATTCATCCAGAAATCCACCTGAATTTATACAGATACCACGCACTGCAGGCTACTGCTCATCGAGCTAAAATTGTAATGCCAGAGATCCAAACTAGTAATCTTCCTCTTGCAATCGACCACAATAACTGATAATATCAAATTATCTGCATATAGTCCCATAACTGCATAAATTATATGAAATCTCCTAATGCTACATATATTAGGAATCGCATAACACAATCATGACTTGAACGCATAAACAGCATTGCAAACTAACCAAGCTCTCAAATGAGTCCTCGCACATTACGCCTTTAGCAGATTTAGTGAGCTGCAACGTCAAGTACTTGTTCTTTGGGTAAACGTGCGTCCCAAACAGCTTCAACCGTCCCTATTTACCAAAAACAACAATTCCAGTTTATATCACGAATCAAGTATAGATAAGATTAAATCAAGAATGATATTTAGTTCACTCTCTATCTCCTAACATCCATCCCCAGGGGGGTGACCCATTCCCTTACTAGATAACATCAGATTAAATGTGTAGCACGTAGAATTCCGCAAACCTGTGGGAACTCGAGGTAGAGCAGGGGATTCTTGGTGGCGAGGTCGGCGAGCTCGCCGATGCGTCCGGCAGAGAGCGGGGCAAGTAACCCAGGGAAAGAGAAGAGATATCGACTCTTCCGCTGGCCGCGCTTCACGATGTCACGTCCATCTAGCTTGATAGCTGCTTTGGAGGGTACCAGCGCCGCTGCGGATCTCGCTGGCGTGCGGCGGAGAAGACCCTTTGAGACAGCAAGCGCGCGCAGCCGCTTCTTCTCCTCCGTCTCCGGGTCCGCCCCCGCCGCAGCAGCAGCATTTTTGTCGCTCTTCTTCGCCATTGATCGTGGAGCAATTTGGTGGGGGGTGAAGTAGGAGAATGAATGAATAATTGCAGTCGTCGCTACAAGTCTCACTGCGCTTCAAGGCCACCCTTCATCTGCTTGCACAGATCTCGAGACTCTTTGGATCGCATCCAACCCCTCCGTGTAGATAAGCAAGAGCGGTAGAAGGAAGGACGAGGCATAGTTATGTGCGTCTGAAGGTGGCGGGAATTTTGCAGACCTAGCCTGAACCTAAATTTGGCCCAACTTATTCCCTGATTAGGCCACTTTTGGATGCCCGAGGGTAGAGCCGAGCACTGGTGACGTTGGGCTAGGATCCGCTTGGAGTTTGTGGGCCTTGGGTCCGTCCTACGAACAGAAACTTGTATCGAGACAAATCTACCCTTATCTTTGACAGAAATAACAACGTGTTGTCCTACCCAAATTCATCAAAAACCCTAGCCGGTCGCATCTGCTTCTCTTCTCCGGCCTTTTTTTCCGACGATTCTCCAGTAATTCCCCGACATTATCCAGCAATCTATAAGGTTATCTTCTTTTCCAAACCATGCATTAGCTCTATCTTGCTGATTTATGATAAGAAAAACAGAAGTTATAAGAGCAACGGGAGAGAGAACCCTTTTCTTCAATTTTTGTTTAATCTTTAAAAACTGGTTCTGAAGTTAGTTATTTTTATAGGATGACATGATTGATGGTACCTGAATCTTAGATGAGAAATATAATGACATTACATGTTTAAATTACGGATATTGTTTAATCAGTTGATTCAGATCTCTCCTATAGTTTACTGTCATCTCATGATGGATTTTATATTATCTTTATATTGCGGTTGAATTGTGTTAAACTACCAGATAAAATACTGCAAATTCATTTTCAAATTTAATTACTAAATTCTGGAACTCCTGCTATCCCCTGTTGACGCATAAACCTTTAACAAATATCGGAAATATTTTCTGTCCAGAAATACGGCAGGATTTGCCCCTTCAATGCCCACCCTGGGTCCTTGTAATCAGTGGTAACAATCCCATATCTTTGATGACCTTGGGATGGATGTCCGCCTCTTGCTTTGTTCCCTGATTTTGGCACAGTGACATTGCTCAACAATTATTGTTGATAATATATAGTAGTACGCGTGTACAAGATTTACTTTGCTTGTATAAGGTTTTCAATGTAGATGTATAGATATGATGTTATGTGAAGTTAAAATTACTTGGATCATTGTATATCAGAATTAACATTATTTACAGATAAAATTGATATGTTGCTGTTTTATGCTGCAGTTTCAATGGTTAGTCTGAAGAAGGCACAACAGTTTTTTAATGATGAAGCTGCTAATGAAAATGATGAAGTCAACAACTTCAATGAAGATTCAGAATCAGAATTAGAATCGGAATCTGAACCCGAAGAGGTTCCATTGAAGGAACCTTCAAAGAATGCTATATACAACAAGGATGGCCTCCTTGAGAAACTTGAAGATATAGCTTGGCCCGATAAAGTGGAGTGGATACAGAAGCTGACTATTGATCAAGATCAGGGACATGCAATTGATGTCAACGATGATCTGGCACGTGAGCTAGCATTCTACACACAAGCCTTGCAAGGCACAAGGCAAGCCTTTGAGAAGTTACAGTCAATGGGGCTTCCTTTTCTTAGGCCTCCAGATTATTACGCGGAGATGGTGAAGACAGATGCACACATGCTGAAAATCAAAGGTAAGCTACTCCATCAGAAAAAGAAGATTGAGGAAGCCGAAGAGAGGAAGAAAGCAAGAGAAGCCAAGAAGATTGCTAAGGAGGTCCAGGCCCAGAAGACAAAAGAGAGAGCCAAGCGCAAAAAGGAAGAGATCGAGTCTGTTAAAAAATGGAGAAAACAAAGACAGCAGAGCGGTTTTGCAAAAGGAAAGGATGATGAGATGGACTTCGATTTGGATGGTGAGAAAGGTTTTGAGCGAACGAAGAAGAGGAGACCTGGAGTGGCCCCTGGTGATCGATCGGGAGGTTTTGTGAAGAAAGGTGCTAAGGATAACAAGAAGAGGGCGTACAGAGAATCTAAGTTTGGTCATGGTGGAAGGAAGGGTATGAAGAAGCAGAATACTGCTGAAACAACAAACGATTTTAGAGCTTTAAACAAAGGAGACGCAAAGAGAAGGAAATAAATTTACATGAGAAAGTTTTTATTTTGTATTGAATATCATAATTTTTCTCCTGCTTTGTACTCAATTTCCTTGATACATTCCAGTTCAGTCTTAAAAGACTGATATTCACAATGTGTACCTTTCAACTTTTATTAGGACCTGGATGTAATTGCCATTTTGTTAATTCGTCTTCCTCGAATCTTTAACCGCCTTGTGATGATAACACAGTTCTTAGAGTGTTTTTGGATCTCTGAAAGATTTATTGTTCTTTATTTGTTCGGGATTATGAAGCATTTTGTTGCTAATCCAGCATTGTAGAAATTAGAAATTCTTTTGCTTGTGAACTTTACATGGTTTACTTGTTGAAAAAATAATGTTCTACAGGTATAAACCTGTGAATGGCATGGGTACTGGGTGTATTGCCACCTACATTTGGATGTTTGCCAGAGATGAGTAAGCCAAAGATGAGTAACATTACGCTTTGCGCTATGATTTATGATTTTACATATCCGTCATTTTACATATCCGTCACTGGAGACATTATAGCCAGATACTTCGCCTGACTATCAAAACAAGCCCCAACCTCCCAACATCTATCCCGAAAAGAATCATACAGTTCTTAGAGAACTGAACGCGAACTGATTTTTGGGCTTACGGTTGCATTTTGGGTGGTGTATCAAGCTTTTTGTTTTCTTCTTTTTCTTTAGAATACTCTTATGTTTTTTCAGAACTAAAACTTTGCCTACTATCCCCATCTGACTCCCAAGAAGGATCTCCCACCCAGGAGTACATCGTTGCGCGTGTGGCGGCGCATGAGAATTCGAACCTGGGAACATTCTCCCTTTGCCCATGGGTGCTGGTGGTCAGTTCTTCGAAATTTATAAGCATTGTTATCAAACATGTCAATTTCCAATGCAGATAAGAATTACAGCTTGCACAACACCGTAAGCATGTACATGATGTGAACATGGCAGAATCTTAATGAAGTCCTCCGCTGTGGACAGGTTCATCATATAACCCAAGTCATCTCACCGTTGAAAATCCAAGGGATTAGATTAGAAGGATATGCCTGAAGGTACATGGACTAGGGGAAACTATAACCATGACTAGGTACCAAACTCCCAATAACAAATTTTTATTATAAAATAAAAATATCAGATTCAAATTTCGCAAACATTACTTACAAATGTGTGAAAATTTTTATCTCCATACACTATGAAGGATAATACAAACGTTCAAATCTGTCCAAATCGAAAAGCTATAACTATTCGATTGATAATTTATAGATCAATACCACTTACAACAGGCCTTCCATGATAATCTCTTTAAAAACAAAACCATATGCCAGCACTCGAATTAATTTAATGTTTAATCCCCCACATTTCCCCATAGTTTCAGATTGGTCCCCCGGTCCTAACGCATCGATTTAGTTACTCACATTTCTTACCACCTGATTTCATGATCGCTTGCAGCTCATATCATTTCTTACGAGGCCTCTCTGCGCACCCGCAGCCCGTGCCAGGTAACTAGCAGCCTAAATGCATGGGTGCCAAACAAACAAAAGAATTACTATTGACGCACTTAGATTACCATTAGGGGATTTGAAATTTGGTCAAACACAGGGGGTAAACAAGGAATTTAGCAACCGATGCTTTAGACTAAGCCAAGATTCAAACAGATAATCTTCATCATGAGAGTACAACTTCAACGTCAGGCGAGAAAGAATTCCAAAAGCACAATACACAGAGATCAAATTTTTTTTTAATCCTAAACATCACATAAGTTTAAGAGAAAGAAGCCCCAGCTTCCAGTAGGACCTATATCAGATATGTAATAGAGATCACAACCGCTTCTTACCCCTTGAAAATAACTAAATCTCACATGTTTAACAGCTTAAAGGTTGACAATTTAAAGCGGCGCAGAATCCAGAGGCCCTTTGCAAACTCATTCCACTTCAGCTAGATAGTCATCAATCTCAGCTGATGTGAGTACCCTGCAATATGAGAATGAATTTAAGTAAATAAAAAAGATACAATTATCATGACTACATAATTTAAGATTATTTAAACTTGCCTGAATTTTCGGTCAGCACCTATTATGCCGATCTCGATGTTCTTTCCCGAAATTTGACCCTCAAACCTGTAAATATGTAAATACTCATAGTAAGGATATCACATAAACTCAAATACATAAAGGCAATCCCTTGGCTGTAAAAAACAACAAAACAAAATAGAAATAAACACAATACCCTTCTTTCAGAGTTAAAATTGCAGTGTGGATGGCATCCTCAAGCTCCATATCATCCGTATATCTGATAACGTAAGACAGCCAACAATTGAGACAATTGGAAGACAAGCTTGTAAATACAGCAGAATAACACATCAAGAACAATTACAATAGCAACAGCATGATAACAACAGACTAATTAGCAAATAGAAACTAAACAAAACAACAAATCAGAATACAGTTATCCTGAGAGGGTAAGTATCAGGTACCTCTTCTCAAGAAAAGTCTTTGCGTTGGAAACATTTTTTCCCATTGCGGATGCTTTCCAGGAGAAATATGATCCTGATGGATCAACCTACATGACAACGCAGCAAATATGCTTGTTCAGAGATGACGTCAAAAGAAAGATTCTCCACAAAATCGAAAACCTTTCCATATCATCCACTACAATTGAAGCAGCCATGATTGAAGGTGAGGTACTTGCAGATTACAAGTGCTAACTGCTCAAGAATTCATTGGATGAATTTCATCCAACATGAAATAACAGAGATACAAAAACAACGTCTTCCGAGGCATGGTTGCATACATCTTACCCTCCTTACACCCGCTTGGGGGACTAACCACTAAGCTGCTGTTGTTATTCTTGTCGTTGTTGTGAAACAACAGAGATATCTATTCATCTAGCAGGACTTCTCTGAAATATAAATAGGACTTGCAAAAGTAAGAAATTTGAGTACCTGGTATAGTTGCGGACCATTATCATCATATCCCGCAACCAACAAAGAAACACCAAATGGTCTCACACCACTGCATTTAAAGAAAACAACACCCAAATAATTAACCTTACACAACTTAATAAAGCTATTTGACTAAGAAACAGTATACTCCTTTTCCTTTGAGAAAAAACATGCTAATTTTCATTTAAATTTAGTCATCAGTAACAATACAAGGTGGTGGTGGGAGGTAGTAGATGGACCAACGTAGTAATGACAAAGCTTGAGAAATATCCTGTGGGGATTGAAGAACTGGTAACTGGGACATAAATTGGCATAAAAGCAAGAAAAAAATTAAAAAAAAAATCCAATGCAACTGATTGATAGAGAATGAAGGAGCAACTGAATATATGCCACAGTGGCTTCTTTGTGAATTTGCATCTAGCAAGGATGTAAAAAAGGGATCATGTGTTTGCCTCACGTGACAATATTAAACTTCTTCATTGGCATAACAGATGAATTTAAAAGCAGGAAGTAACAATGCTGCCAGAGAACTTGCAAGAAATAGCAAGTCATCACTGTACAAGCTCTCCCAGTTAGGAGATTTTGGCTGTGTCCATACCCTGATTGAGTGAATTCCTGCATAACAGCTGCGGTCTCTCTTACAAGTTGTGTGACAGGAATTGGCTCCTGCATCATCCATAAAAATCAGACAAAGTGAAACTAATAGAACTACGCTTACCTTTATAAATAAAACAAGAATCCTGACATAAAGAACCTTGTAATTTTAGGTGTTTTACATTATTTTGCATGTTGAAAAAGCTATCAAAAGGCAAACACCATGTTCAAACATGGTTTGCCGTCACAATGCTAACAAAGCAAACTTCAGCTATGCAGGATGAACCACGACAGAATACTCTAAAAAAGCAATCAAACTTCCAAAAGAGCAAGAACCAGTTACATTTAAATCAATATTCAGGTGTAGTTTGACACAGCCAGCTTAAAGCATGAACCAGAAAGGAGGTCAAATTTCTGAAAACAGGCAGTTAAGTTACGGTCCTCTAAACTGCAGAGATTGGCAGTAATACCGCCTATGCCAGTAGATATCGTGGTTTGCAGCTGATGAAATGTGATGCCATAAACGATGGAATGATATGAAATAAAAAAGACAATGCTTTCTCTAGAAAGCATAAATGATTAAGCACCACATAACTAAAAGTATGCTCACGCTGGAACGATTGTAAAGATTACTCATGGATAATAAATATATGATTTTCAAGAAACAAGAAAAAAACAACTTATCTATTCATCAAAGAAAGAGGGCAGCAATTAAAGGAAACAAAAAAAGATGTAAACAAATATGGAGGTTATCCATACTTTATACAGCCGGAAATACTGTTGTGCTTGTTTTCTGCTTTTCCTCACAAGAACACGAGAATCTGGGCCCATCCCACTGCAAATAGAAGAACATTGGTTTTACACTGGAATACCAGTCAAAATATGTACTAGATAGTTGAGCTTCAGATAAAAATCTTAAAAAAAGCTCTCTAAGTTATCCTGTTCACATAAACCATGCTAGTTTTCAATTAGCATAGTAAGACCAAAATAGCATACATTCATTTCTATAAATCAATATTCACAATACAAAGGATGTGCCTTCCGAGACTCACATGATGACATAGATATATACGTAATAAGACTTTTGGACACAACACATCCGATGTATAACTATGAAGTTACAAATAAAAAAAACACACTAGGTATCATTTTCAAAACATTTAGAGCAACACTATGGGCACAAAAGAAGGCAAATGTTCCCAATTCTTGCTCGTAGGGCATGATTGCTGACAGAAGATAAAGGTGTTAAATTTAACACAAAGAACCTGTAGACAACTCCAATGTTTGTTGTCATGAGCTGGATTTTCTGCACCTGCATTTGAAAGACAACTCATGGTTAAAACCTCTTTCATATCCTTTAAAAATATCAAAACTTTAGGGAGGTGGCTCCTACCCTTATAAATAACAAAACAATGGTTCAACTTCCAATATTGCACGGAGATTTCAGTGAAAGACAAGGTTAGGGGCCTTATGGCCTAACAAGACTAGAAGAAAATCTAGAAAAATGCACCTGATAGTTAAGAACTTCACAATAAACTTCAAGCATAAGTATAAGCATATACGAATACAAGGAGTTGCACAAAGTTTCTCGGCAATACAGATAAATCGTGAAAGATACAGCAAAAGTCTGTTCTATTTATCAATGCAACTGATAAACTTCAATCCTGGGTCACTGAAGAATACCTTAGCACTTCTTTATCACATAAAAGTCTTGGTATTCCTCGCATTAGATAAAAGTGTCAAGCTTGTGAACCTCTTTCTAACTATGATCTTCCTTTTTTCCATTACTTTTAAGCTAGTGGATGTATACTTCGATCTATTCAACTACATAATTCTCGTGAATTGATAATGGGAACTGATACGGAATGCTCAGTCCTAGATTGGAATGGGAACGGATGAACTTTTATCATGTTTTGCTCAATATTCCCTTATAATGTTTTCTTCAATTAAAGAATGTGAATGAGAATTATATCCCCACTCATTTCCGCTGGGGGCTGGAAGGGGGGGATAAGAATTCCATAACTCTAGGATCTCATTTAGTTCCCGATGGACTTGGAAAGACTCCAAATTGTATCCAATAGACGTTATGAATGAAAATTGGGTGGTTAGGATTCCGATTCCCAGCTGTCAAAACTCAAACCAAACAATCTATATAATAGGCACGCAAATAACGTTCATAGAAAATATTTGTAATATTATTGTATGGTCAGAAAAGAAAAGACTTCAACAAGTTAAAACAGAGAAAAAAGCACAAAAGCGTCAAAGAACAAATGTATGACGTACAGATGTTTCATCCACCAAAATTGATGGCAATTTCTTCTCAGTTGCAATTACAACTCCATTAGAAGCTGCAGCCAAAGAGGAATACATAAACCTTTAGTTCAAGAATGTAACAGAATAAATATGGGATAACAGCAACAATAATCATTATAGCTAACATAACTAAACATCCAAGCTGCAAAAAGGTGAGAAATTTAATAACATCACAAAATGCATAAATTTAGGAAATGTACATCACCATAGTTTGCAAACTTAAGACGCCAAAGGCCCATACATTATGTAGAAGGTGTAAAGTGTAAACAAGGGAACAAAACCCTGGTTAGGGGCAAAAAAGAAAAAGAAAAAAAAAGAAATGATGTGAATTTTGAAACATTCAGAATTCTTGAACTTCGAAAGTCTTAAGTTACAAATATATCCCATTTCATGAAAATTACAGTAATCACATTTTTAGTGGCACATGTTACCCCTACCTAGATGTATCATGATGCCTATTTTCATGATTTTCTTTATAGCGCCGGAAAATAGCCATGCTAGCCGTCTCCATGCCGGACGGTAGCTAACATGCCCTGTGGCACCTTATCCTTGTATTAAACCAACATATCGGTGCCGCCCGACACCTAAAACCTAGTGTTAAACCAACATATCGGTACGCTCGACACCTAAAACCTTGTGTTAAACCAACACCAAACCATTTCAAGCCATTTTACTAGACTACAAAAAAAAAAAAGACATCTTCTTGCTCATTTAAAAACAACAATAATCAGCCAACCTCAGCATCCCAAGTCTGGGGACACTAGAAAATACCAAAACTTATCATAAATGTGGAAGCTGGAACAGAAGAATTCCTTTAAAAATACGTCCAAACAAAAGAATCGGTCGAGCAATGGTTTTATGTGAAACAATCGTGAGACAGGCGATCGTTTACACTAAACTCTAGATAGCTACATGCAAAACTATCGCGAACCAATCTCTCTTATTTGTTACTTGTAGTTCCATGGCCATCTGTGGGCCTGTGGCTCGACCTCTCCTAATTATCCAGCGTATGTCAAAGTGCATTCAGACTCAAATCAATAGAACTATTGGGTATAGCCGTATTGGATTAGTATTTTACACCCCAATCACAGAACTGTTAACCATTTTTATGTAGGACACTTAACAGAATATCAAACGCACAGTGGTTTTCACTACTCTTATTGATAGGTCAATAAACACGCCCCTTTCTGGGGGAAGTGATATCTCACTTAGTAGCTACACTTTGTTATAACAATATATTTAGACAAATTCATCAGTCATAATTCTGCGTGAAATAAAGCAAACATGTTTCTAACTATAAATCTTTAAAGATTATTTAATCAAAGCAGCACCTGCACCCTTTAAATGCTCATTTAAGGAGGAGTTAATGCTGTATTTTGCCTTGACAAAGCTAAGTAACATTAACAGATTTTAATCACACATGCATGAAAGACAATTTTTCCACTCGTAATACACAGATTTTAAGGCATAACAACAAGAGAAAAAATTGGCCCTACATATTTACCTTGTTTGTGTGTGTGTGTGTGTTTGTTCAAGGCTAATGCGCTATTTTTGACCTATACAAGATTATTGAGCATTCCGATCTACCATCCTGTCAAACACGACAATCGAATTAAGAAAATAAAAGTTCACTTACCTTTGATCCCGAGAGATGTCTGGCCGGATCCGACGGCCTGCAAAGCATGTTCGATCTGTACCAGCTTTCCCGACGGACTGAAACCATGAAATACAAGATTCAGAAACTTAGAGTGCGCTGAAATTACTTGAACGGCGAAAAAAATCGAGAAAAAGCGCAAAAAAGATGATGATTATCATATCGAGAAGTACCTGAAGGTGGTGAGAGAGAATGAGTACTGACTATCGCCCATCTCCCTAGCTTGATCGATCTAGTGACGCCTTCGAAATTGCAGATTTGAGAGTGGTTATGAAGAGGAAGGGGAACCGAAAAACCACTCTTATTTATTTTTCAGCGCTAATAAGCTTGAGCTAGGGGTAAGCAGGATACAAGCGTAGATGGGCTGATTGAGCCAGAATAGCTGCCAACGATTTGGGTCCAATAGTTGTAGTAATGGGCTTGGGCTCGAGTTTTAGCCCTTCATAGGCCTAATTTAGAAGTTCACCAACTTGGAACAGTCAATTTTATGGCAATATCAAATTCAGCTATTAATCCACAGTTTCTTTTTTTGGGGGGTAAGCAACAATAATGTATTGCACATCCCCAATAAGGATGTTAGCAAGACAGATAATAGAATATGAATTATTCTGCATTTCCAATCCCGAACTTTATTCCCATTTTTTGTCCCCGTCTCTGATTGGAAGGAAAATTTCATCCCCATCCACATCCCCGTGAGGATCCGTCGGGGATGGAAAATTCATTTCTCAATTATTGTTTATAAAAAATATTTAATATAATATTAAAAGAAATAAAAATTATATTATAGATAATATATATTTTCATATATAGTATATTTTATATATTATATAATCAGGGATCGGAGGTGGGTCCTTGCAGGGATAGGGCTCTCATCCCCATTTTTTATCATGGCAGAAATATCTTTCGTCGCCGATTTGGATTCCAACAGAATTTTCAATCCGACAACAAATTTTCGGAATTAAAAATTGGATTTTCCATTGGTCAAAAGTAATAACATCCCTATTCCCGGCCAATGAGAATTTCAAAATATGACCTTTCTTTCATAGACGGAGCCAAGGAGGATGAACGGTTTTCTTGTTTTAACCAAAACTAAACCTCAGTTTCCCTCGTTAGACAATCTTCTGAGGATAGAGTTTGCATCTCTTGCTAGAAAAATCTGAAAAAAAGATGAAATATACTGGTGAAAGAGAATGGAAAAGTTACACCTCCTTGTTTCACATGCTGCTTGATAAAATATAATAATTTCAAATTCTTTAAAAAAAATGCCGAATCACTCGCCATTTTTCACTTCAAAATAAACTACTCCATTCATCATACACGGATGCAAAAAATATATTTATCCCAACTATACATCCATGAAAAATGACAATACAAACATGACCCATTGGCTCGAGTAAAAAAGCATGAGGAGCTTGCGGCGTATTGTGAGGGTGCAGCTGGAGGGCGAGGCCGCCAAGTTGCAGGGGCGAGTAGCAGCCGCATATATCGTTGAGGAGGTGAAGGGCCACACATCCAAGATGGTGTCGGTGATCAGCGAGGTTCTCAGGTTCTTTTTGCTGCATGAGGACTTCGCTCCGCGGCTCTGGAGTGATGGGCCTTGGGGTTCAAGTGGATATGGGCAATCACAGCATAGGTCGAGGGTGCCGACGCTTCGACGGTGGAGGTTCCCTCCACAGAGGGGGAGTTCCCTACATAGCTTTGTCCTCCGAAGTTTGGCTTGACATGCGCAAACTAAAGCAGAGCAATAGAGAATGAAGTTTCATATATTAAAAAAGAAAGTGCCTTTATTTGTCAATCGTCAATGGAGCACTTCTGATGTTTGAAATATTCTCGGTCAAGTTATGCCCATCAATCATATATATTCTCTCCCTTCTATCTTACTTATTTATAAATCAATTAAGTCTATAATTTAGATCCGTTGTTAGATTATTCTATCAAGTTCAGCATTAGTTATTGCACGAAATTATTTATGATTTTCTGCAGAATTTTAAAGAGAAAAAAAGGTTAAATATGGGATGACATCAGGGGAACATTTCTTAAGTCTGAAATCCAACCTGCAATAAACTAAATGTTTTTTGCAAAATCAAACTCTAAAAAACCTTATCCAGTTTTCTAACCTCCATAAGCCACATTCATTTCTCTACGATTCCAGTTCCCCTCGTACTGCTGCTCCCACCGGCTTGTCTCCCCTTTTCGTCTCTCTTCTGCTGACTTGTGGGGAGACCTAGTCTAGAAGAATGCCGAACCAGAGAGCGACGGCGGCAGCGGAGGCTGTGGCTCCGCCGGCGAACAGTGACCGCTGCATGCGCAACGACGGCAAGGGCTGGCGCTGCCGAAACCCGCGCAGTCGCGATTCCCTTTGCGACTTCCACCACGATAGGTACCGTCAGAGATCTAAAGTTGCATCTTCTTATTCTTCGAGTCGGAAACGACCCTGGAACAAGGTGATGCCGAAACCTAGCAATAATGGTTCTGGCGATGAGGATCAAAACAAGGTATCTGAACTCTATTTTTTTAAGAAATTCAGTATTTGTTTGTCGATTCGTCAGCGTGATTGTTTTTGTTAGTCGCTTAATGGTTCTAATGTTCTGATCAGTGTTTTTTTTTGTGTGTTGGTTGGTGATTGGGGGCCTAGGGTTTAGATAATGTGATACGACAAGGCAGAGAGAAGCAGAAGAAGCAGCTAGGTAGCGGCTATTCTGCCGCTGATGATGATGTGTCTCCGAAGGAGGTTAACTTTGACTTTGCATTATTTGTTCATCATTTCTTGACTTTGTTGATGGCTTGGTGAATTTGGTGTGTAGGGATCACAAGAGTTGAAACCTTATAAAGATAGAGGGAAGTGGAAGAGGAATGATATGGAGGAGGAGGAGCTGAGAAAGAGTGGAAAAGAGAAGATTAAGGAGTCAAGTTTAGAGAAAAAGAGAGATGATGGTTCATGTGGATCTAAGGTTTCAAAGAAGGATAGCAATAATGGGCGGAGACTCGAGAAGAACAAAGAGATGAAAATGAAGGTTTTTGTTGTCGAGTCTGATAGTGAAGATGACTCTTTGAAGAAGGTGAAGATTTCAATTGATTCTGGAATGATGGTAGTAATACTGCCATAGCTCCCAAAATATCACCCAAAATTTAATCTTCATTTTTAAAACTCCATAGTTCGCTATGCGCGGCACATAATTCAATTCATGATGACTTGGGGACAATTTTGGGAGTGCTAGCATTTTTTTTAAAAAAGAAAATTAGTTTTTTCTTTTAAAAGTTTTTAGTATAATGATTTTTTGGGTTGAATTTATAATTTGAAGATGGCGATTAAAAGGAACGTCATTAATGAGGACCCAAAGCGAAGTTCCCTCTCGTCCACGGTTCCGAAAAATGCTGGCGAGGGACTATCTGCTGAAAAGAAGATAGAGGTAATCAGTGATCCTCTTGATCCAGTATCGTTATTTGTTTATGAAGGATGCAGTATTAGCTATTCTGCCGCTGATGATGATGGGTCTGCAAAGGAGGTTAAGTGTGACATTGCAATACTTGTTCTTGATTTTGTTGATGGCATGGTGAATTTGGCATGTAGGGATTGCATGAGGTGAAACTTTATAAAGATAGAGGGAAGCGTAAGAGGAATGATACAGAGGAAGAGGAGCTGAGAAAGATTGGGAACGAGAAGATTAAGGAAAGTTTGGAGAAAAAGAGAGTTGATGGTTCATCTGGATCTAAAGTTTCCAAGAAGTATAGAAATAATGGGCTGAGCCTCAAGAAGAAGAAAGAGATGAACATGAAGGTTTTTCTTGTCGAGTCTGATAGTGAAGATGACTCTTTGAAGAAGGTGAAAATTGACGATTTCAAATGATTCTGGAATAATGGTATTATGGTGGTAATACTGCCAGAGCTCCCAAAATATCACCTAAAATTTAGTCTTCGTTTTAAAACTCCATAGTTCGCTATGTGTGGTACATGATTTCAATTCATGTATGACTTGGGGACAATTTTGGGAGTTCTAGCATTTTTTTTAAACAGTTAGTTTCTTTTAAAAGTGTGTAGTATAATGATTTTTTGGGTTGAATTTGTGATATAATTTGAAGATGGCAACTAAAAGGATGGTCATTAATGAGGACCCAAAGCAAAGTTCGCTCTCATCCACGGTTCTGAAAAATACTGGTGAGGGGCTATCTGCTCAAAAGAAGATAGAGGTAATCTGTGATCTGCTTGCTTCAGTATTTTTATTTGTTTAAGCATGATGCAATATATTCACTGTACATTTCTGGCATTAGGGAACTCGAAAGAAGTCACTGAAGGGTGATGATGCTCTGATGTGTCATCAATGCCAACGTAATGACAAGGGCAGAGTAATTTGGTGTTCAACCTGCAGAAGGAAACGATACTGTATTCCTTGCAAGGACCGCTGGTAAGTGGAAGACATCTTATCTGCGCTAGCATGTTCTGGTTCATCTGATTATATGTGAATATTTCTTCTTTGTGTTTCGTTTTGGGTTCATCCTTGGTGTCTTTTAAAAGAACTCTTGACTACCTATAAAAACTGCATTTTGCATTATTATTTTTCCATTTTGCCAAATTTTGATGTGATCATGAAACCTTGTTTAACTACACCATTCCATCCATAATCCATTTATTTAGTTAGTAATGTTTCCTTTCTGTACATTTACAATTTTGCTAGGCTATCAAAAGTTAACTCGTCTTTGTACTGCTTATTTGATACTAACAGTGTTCGGGGTTCATTTAGGTATCCTCACTTATCCGAAGACGAGTTTGCAGCATTGTGCCCAGTATGCCGCAATAACTGCAATTGCAAGGCATGCTTGCGCATGAAAGGAATTAAGGTCTGGCTTTTGTTGTTAATGATGTTATATATGGTAGATGTTGACTTCACGTTGCTCATGGATCTTTCACAAGATTTTAAACATCTCAGCCATGCTTTAGTTTTTGAAGTTTATTAAAAGTAAGGAGCAAGTGCACTTATCAAGTGCAACTTTCTTTCTCCCATGTCATGAATCTTAGAGAATATATATATGTAGTGGTTGTGAGTTAAGAAGATATCTAAAATGCTTCTTAAAGCACTTAATGAGAAATGTGCAGTCATGCTGTTCACTATTTGGTGGTTCATCCCACTGTACGTCGTTAGTGTTTCATTGCTGCCTGACTTTTTTCAAAACAAATTCTTTTAGCCCCCAGAAAGGAAGTTCAAGAAATCTGATAAATTGAGGCACTCAGTCTATATTTTACACCGGCTAATTCCATGGTTGAAAGAACTACTCCAGGAGCAGAGGGAGGAAAAAGAAATTGAGGCTAGCATTCAAGGTATTACCAGTAATAAAAATTAAAAATTGTTCCTTTTTATAGTAATATTTTCCTTGTTCATTTTCTTTTTATTTTGTCTACTCAGGCTTGAAACCCTCTGAACTGAAAGTAAAAAGAGTTATCTGTGACAAGGATGAGCGAATCTATTGGTATGTTCTTTTGTTATGAATATGTTAGAGCCTCTAAAGATTGTCCCCAAATTCCACCCAAAATTCCTTCCAGCATAATCCACTTACAAAAAAAAGGACTTATTTAAAGTTGAACTTTATCGATTCTTGGGCAGAGTTTTGGGGCAACCCAAACTATGTTTCTATCTTTCCCTGTTTCATAACACTGAGTTTGGCTTAAAAATTATGTAAAAATTCCTTTGTCTTTGGAGCAGTGACAGCTGCAAAACATCTATTGTTAACTTTCACAGAAGCTGCCCTAGCTGTTCATATGACATGTGCCTTAATTGTTGCAATGAGCTCCGTGAAGGCAGGATACCTGGTGGTGATAGAAAGAAAATGATGGTGTACGTGGACAGAGGTAAGGACTATGTGCATGGAGGACCTGCGGATATGAATGAACCAGAAGAGCCCTCATCTTCAATGCACGATACTACCTCCTCCGACCAAGTAAAACTTGCTGAGAAATGGAAAGCAAAAGCTGATGGCAGTCTTCCTTGTCCTCCTAGTGAGTTTGGTGGTTGTGGGAGCAATCTTTTGGAGTTAAAGTGCCTCTTACCTGAAAAATTTCTTCATAGTTTAGAAAAACAGGCTGACGCAATTGTTGGAAGTAGTGAATGCCCTGATATGTCCAATATGTTCAACTGTTGCTCCTGTTTTACATCATCCGGGCATATTGATCCCAATAATCAGATGCTGAAGAAAGCGTCTAGTAGAGAAGATTCTGATGATAACTATCTATATTATCCAAAAGCCAGTGATATAGTAGATGCTGAACTAGAACATTTTCAGAAACATTGGGTCAAAGGTGAACCAGTTATTGTTCGTAATGTGCTTGAATCCACTTTTGGTTTGAGCTGGGAACCAATGGTGATGTGGCGTGCATTGCGAGAGACGACAAAATCAGCAAAGACTAAAGTTGAATCTGAGCAGCTGGCAGTAGGAGCAATTGATTGCTTAGATTGGTGTGAGGTTAGTTACCATCTTCTTTTTATTAATTTGTTTGATTAAGGAGGGATGCCAAGTACTAGCTAAATTTGCTTAGATTTGTTTGTTTAAGACTTCCTTTCTTTCAGCTGGTTTCTATTCATTAGGCATAAGAGCATTGTTTACTTATTGTTGCTTTCGTCTCTTCTAGTTGCATAAGAGCTTTATGCCTACTGGATACTATCTTGATATGTATAAAGTAGCTAGTGCTGATACAGACTTTTCTTCTACGTACCATGCCCTTGTGTATTTTTTATATCATGCAGGTTGAGATAAACATCCATAAATTTTTCATTGGATATACAAATGGCCGAGCTCACCCTAATGGTTGGCCGGAAATGCTAAAGCTCAAGGATTGGCCACCTGCTAGTTCTTTTGAGGAGCGTTTACCACGCCATGGTGCAGAATTTATAACAGCTTTGCCGTTTCCCGAGTATACAGATCCTAGATACGGTCCTCGCAATCTAGCCATAAAGTTACCCAAAGATGTTTTGAAGCCAGACCTGGGGCCAAAGACGTATATTGCTTATGGCTATCCTCAAGAACTTGGTAGGGGAGATTCTATCACCAAACTTCACTGTGATATGTCTGACGCGGTATGTGGACTCTCTTTAATTTATGGTACCTCATTGTCCTGCCATTGTTGTTCTTTAGCAGTATCTTAAAGTTATACTAGACTAGGTATCAGCTTGTTTATATTCCTAGATGTTGCCACATAAAATGATTCACGGTTATTCACATTATGAAAAACATATTAGTATTTTTGGTGTGTAAAGTAGCATTAGGTATATGTTGCTTTTGATGTTTCTTCAAGGTGTCATACACGTGCTGTGTACATGTTGTTCTTATCTTATTTTCCTTTGCATTCTTGAATTGGGGATCAAGTTACATGCGGTGTATTATTTCATTTCAGGTGAATGTCTTGACCCACACAGCTGATGCAAACCTTAAGGAATATAACCTTCCTAAAATAGAACAGTTGAAGAAGAAACATCGAGATCAAGATGCAAGAGAACGGGCTCTCCTCTTACAGGAGCATATGGAAGTGGATAAAATGACTGCAGAGCCTTCTCCACCAGAGCATAACACTGGAAAAAGTGGTACTTGTTTCATTAAGGCATGCAAGGAAGTGGATGAGAAGATCTTAGAAGCACATGTGGGTTTGGACAATAAGACCATAATGCCATATGCAAGGAAAAGTGCTACTACAACTGGTGAGGGAGTGGTCTCTCAAAATCTAGGGGAATGTAATACCAAGAACGGTGGTGCTTCTTTCGCAGAAGATACTACTGAAAGTGGTAAAAAAGTGGTCTCCCAGTCTTCTGGCCTGGAAGGTGGCCTTTCTGATGAATTGCCTGAAAGCAACAGCAAAATGGAGAATGTACATGAGGATCTTGAAGAAGCAGAGATGAAAAAGCTAGGGAGATCAGAAGAAAAGCCTTTAACTTTTGACGTTGACATGAATGTGGTCCCTGATTCTGCTGCCTATCTAGTTGAAGCTCATGATATCGATAATAGTTCTCTGCCTCAAGAAGGAACCGTCTCCCAATTACCAGTGCAACTTAATGCCGAAGAGGCGCATAGGGGAGTGGATGTGAAGACCTTGAAAGCAAATTCAAAATTGGGTAAGAATACTACAATGCAATCTCAAAGGGAAGGCCCTGCTGAGAATGTAGAAGGGATGGTCAGTGAGTCCCTGATTTCGGGACAGGAAGGTAATCTTGCTCATGAAGTAGCTGAAAGCTGTATAAAAACTGAGAATAAGGAACTAGACGGAACAGACATGGGAACAGTAGGGGTTTCTGGTGAAATTGGGAAGCAACCGTGTCAAAAGACCATGAGTGGTAGCAGCAGACAAAACGAAGCAAGGCCTTTTGCTTCTAATATTGACATGAATGTGATGCCTGATTCCGCTGCGACCAGAGCTGAAACTCATGATAACGATAATGGTTCTTCGGTGAATAAGTGTAGCGGTTCAGCAGAAGGTGAACACGTTATGGATGATGGAGATATGAAGATGGATGAGCAGCTTGATCTGTCTGCAGATGAGACACTCCCAGAACAACCAGAAGGTGGTGCTTTATGGGATATTTTTCGTAGGGAGGATGTTCCCAAACTATCAGAATACCTAAGGAAGTATGCTCGGGAGTTCAGGCATCTCTATTGTTGTCCTGTTGAGCAGGTAAGAATATGAAGCATACCTAGGAGCATGGCAGAATAGTTGGAATTTGTAACTGTTGTCTTAGTAATATTTGTGATTTGAACTGTAGGTTTATCATCCTATTCATGATCAGTCTTTTTATCTTACCATGGAGCATAAGAAGCAGCTTAAGGAGGAATTCGGTTAGTTGCCGAAATTATACCTAAATGTTTACATACTAATTGTTGTTTTGAATATTTTCTAATTTTATTATTAAATAATTGTGTGATAATCTTACAAATACCTTTTTCTTGGTATTCTTGAAGGAATTGAGCCATGGACTTTTGAGCAGAAGCTCGGTGAAGCAGTATTTATTCCAGCTGGATGTCCTCATCAAGTAAGAAATTTGAAGGTATGTTTGCTAACACAATATTTGTCAGTTTTCTACTTTATCGCCTTGGTTACGTTATAGTAGCATAGTATCGGGGTTTACTTTCTATTACTATAATATGTTCGAATCTGATTCTCTGGAATGGTTTCTTCTTCACCAGTCCTGCATAAAGGTCGCGCTTGACTTTGTTTCCCCTGAGAATATTCGTGAATGCATCAGATTAACTGAAGAATTTCGGCTTCTTCCTCCTGATCACAGAGCTAAGGAAGACAAACTGGAGGTTTCTCATTTCCATAATCTCCCTTTGTGGTTATTTTTTTTCTACAAGCATGCCTTTTTTTTTTATTTTTTTTAATGTTTAGTTAGAGCATAATGTTAATAGGATTGGTTTGCTATCCAGGTGAAGAAAATTGCTCTTCATGCTATTCAGCAAGTCATAGAGGATATACAAAAATATAAACCCAGAGAGGAGTAAGTCTTCGTACTTTTGAACTATTTATACATGATACAGTAAAGCTAGAGCTTCTACATTTTCTCAGAAAATAAACTGTTATGAACCGACTCGGTCGGCTCACGTCGGCGGCCCAGACGCGGCGAGGATAATACCGGCGCTCCGGTGGCGACTCTACTTGTACAAACTAAATTAGTCTAAAAATAACTATTTTCTTCCATAATTCAAAGAAGGGTTATGTTGTCTATTTATAGAGGATATTCCTCTAGACTCTATAATATATTTATCCTAAATATCTCCTAATAATACTCTCCTAATATAACTCATTTTTAATACAAGAATTTCTTTATTTTTTTACTTTCTACTAATAGAATAGTGCCTATTACATAGCACTTTCCAACTAATATAATGTTTCCTATTACATGACATAAACCTAAAAATCAATCAAGTTGACTCTGAATGTCGCATAGCTCGCTTTTTGTGTAGTTTTCCTTTATTTGCATGCAGCTGTATATCTTTGCTGATTGCAAAAACACTTTAATATGGTTAGCTAGCTGACCACATTATATTATACAGGTCAATTCCCCAAGCTAAACACCGTGATGTTGCTCCTTCACCAGTAAGGAGTCCACAATCCTCTGGGCCCTCTCCGTCGTCAAAGAGTCCTTCCGACAAGTGACGAATTACTAATTAACCATCGTTATTATGGTTGGTGTAACTTACTGGGATCCTCTTGCCAAGACTATCTTTGGGGCATTCATCCTAGTGTGCTGCTCAAATCAACTTAAAAATAGCTATTCCTGAAGAACAAATATTGTGCTGATGTGGCGATCACCCAAGATGCTATTGGTGACGGTGTAGGCCACAGTACAGGAGTTGCTTGTGCTAGCTGTGTGACATTGTTGCAGATGGTTTGCGTAGATGTATACTTGGATGGATGTGTGTTCTCTTTATTGCTTAAATGCTGGTCTGTTGTTAATTTAATTCCGAGTTCTATTAAAACTAAGTTGTCATTTTGCCTATGATTCGGTCATTTGGTGTATTAGAGACTTATTAAGAGTACCGATATGTGTTTGGGTTGGTCGTAGCGGTATATAGACGAGCCATGAAATGGAGCGGGATGGCTAGAGCCATTCCTGATTCCGCTACGCCGAGCTGCTATATGTGAAGGATCTGGCTTGCCATCTGACTTGGCTGAGAAAATTTTATCATTATCATTTTACTCGCATATGAGAAAAGTAACATGCAAGTATATGGAATTTGAATAAGCAGCTTTCGGTGTAACTATCTTTTGTTGTTGAAGGAACGGTCACAGATATTCTTATGTCCATTTATAAGATTAACAATATGATTATTTTTATGTTTTCAATTTAATTGTATTTTGGTATACATTTTCAAGACCAAATGTTGCTTCTGTAAGTCATAAGCTTCTAATAGCACCCACCCAAACTATTATTTTTTTCCTTAATTCATAATTCATAGTTCCTAATCCAGTACTTCCTTTATTCTTTTTTTGTTTTGGTTAAAATCTTTCACTCATTGTCTTTATTCTCTGAGAAAATAGGATTTTTTTAAGATAATGTGATGAACTACTTTTGTTAATAATTAAGTTATTTTATTATATATAATTTTTTTAATTGCGCTTTTTAAGCTATAACTAGAAGCACGTGATTGAGTAGTTGTGATATATCAGTCCAATCAACTTCATAAACTCTTTTAACCATCGAAGAAGAAGACGGTCGCTAGTCTCCTAACCTCCCGAGATAGAACCCGAAATAACTGAAGAAACCACAAAAAATGTAGGCCCTAATAATCTCTGTCATTAGAGCGATCATCACTATCGCAAATGGCGCTGGCTCATGCTGTGCGCGGATGAACACCGCCGTGGCGGTGGCGGCGCTGGAGAACGGCGAAGGTTGGTCCGCCGGTGGCTGGCATTGCGTTGCTTCCTAGTAGATGTTAAATTGCTCGAGACACTGCGTTTGGATCTGCGAAACGGTGAGAGATTTCTGTATGAGCGAGGCTATAGACGGCGGAGGTGCCGGAGAGCGACCCGATTGGTAAGTGAGTGGAGATGCCTGTCACTTGTTACCAGGTAGTTAAATTTTGGGAAAATCAAATATTAAGCTCGATTTTGAAACTCTTTGCAGATTGGCCCTGATTTTGAATTTATTGTAACTCAGCCTATGTATTAGAATTCGTATTAAGTACTTTTTTACTAATATACAAATACTTTTTTGTAAAATTTTGAATATAAAATATATTGATTTTTATTTAATCTACAACTTTTATAGTCAAAAATTTTTCAATAATATTTTTAAATAGATATTTTGAGACTTTAAAGATTTGGTGGATTTAAAAATTAATCCATTAATTTGCTAATATTTTGGAGCCTTAAAATTCTTGTTTAGGAGTATCATTTTTTTTTTTTTTGAAAAATTTGAATATTAAAAAAAAAAAAAGATTGTGATGTGTCTTACAATTTTTATATTCAATTTTTTTTTTTTTAAAAAGCTACTAAATAGATATTCTGGAGTTTCAAAAATAACGGATTGTAAGCAAAGGGTTTATTTATAAACAAAGTTTCAAGAGAGGGGCTGATATGCGAGTCTTTTTTATGAGACGCATTGAATGTTAGGGCTCTCATATGATTCAAGAATATGATAACTCACGTTTTAAAGTAAATTGAAGACACGACACTCAGTTTACGTTTATAGATTTGATTTAGTGAGAACATGTACAGAATTGGCAGTTGTAAATCTGAACTGATCTTTGCATTTTGCATTGTTGTCTCACGTAGGTGCCATGGTAGCTAAGCGTAAGGTTAATTATTGATCTCTTTATTGAGCATGGACAGAAACATTGATTATGTGAGAAATTCACTAAAACTGGCAGGGCACGCCAGAGTTGTATTGGCTTTGGATAACTTATTCATATTGGTATGGATATGAATACAGAAGCATATGCTCTTTAGCTGGCGGTTGCAAACTTGCAATATTGCTGTTGAATTGCTTATGACCTAGTCCATGTATTATTAAGTGTTCGATTGCGATGCTTTTGGAAAGGAATAAAATATCTGAAGGATTTGAAGCCCTTGCTCGTGCTCACTATCTTCTATGCAAGATCTCAGCCTTTCCTATCACAGGCAAGTCCCATAACTTCGCCGATTAAAAGTGGCATTGGTGATGAAGTATGGTTTTGGTGCCGGTCGGCACAGCCCGTGCCGTGCGGTACGTGCCTGTTCCGGTAGTTGTCGGCACGGCACGCGTCAAAAAATCTTATATTTGATTTTTTTAATTAATTTTTAATTTATTAGTTTATTTAAAAATAATAAATAAATATATATCGGCACGGTTGGCACGTGTCGGGATCTGAGTTTACTGAAACTCGGTTCGGCTCGGCACAGAAAACCTTGTGATGAACTGAGTTAATCTGTTGAGTGTTGGCATGGTCCCAGACAGAAGAGTCTTTAGATGAGCTTTCACCAGCTTTCACTTAATGTATTTTGCATTCCCCAGACACTCGACAATGCTGACTGGAGAACAGGAGCTATTGCTGCTTTGCGTGAACTGCTGAGGCAAGGTCTTGAAATTGAATCTTCGTGTAGGATTCAAGATCGCACTGCTTTGTCAGCCAATCAATGAAGAAGCTTATTGCTACCGAAATGGCTGACCTGCTTCCACGGGATACTTTGGCCATTACAAGCAAGAATAAGAAATCTCTTGAGTCTCAGAATTAAAGAACAATAATTGGTTTTAATTGCTTCTATATGACAATGATTGCATATATCGCTGTTGGTTTTTGAACAAGACAACCCGATCTGGTATTTTCAACCTTTACTAGTTCTACTAGTTTTGGTTTGCCTCAGTATTATTTTAATTGCTTCTTTACTTGCTAATTCATATTACTAAAGCAATATGTAAATGCTTGCTGGCATCAGATGGTATGTAGTTGAAGTTTGAGGAAGCATTCTGCTCTTTACTTCTACAGCACCGGCACAAGCTTACCATGGTTTTTTATCTATGTAGATTACTAGTTATAATAAGTATTTTATTGATTGAGTAGGTTGTACTGGGTTCTACTGGCTAGCCTTTAGTTGCCGATTGGTATGTTTATAACTTGTGTTGTAATCTTCATTTGGCATTTGATTTGTAAAGTTTTCGCCTGCATTTTCTCACTAATATGCTTCTGGACGTATCCCGATTATCTTCATAAACCCAACATACAGGAGGATATATAAAATCTATTCCTATGAAACTCAACCACCCCCCCAACCAAAAAAAAAAAAAAAAAAAAAAGTAAAACCAATGTTGTTACTTTTTTATTTGTACAAGCATTGAAGTATTTTATGAAACAATATTAAAATTCTCAAGCCTGTGATCATCTTATACGAGTTTACCTGCTGAAATTGACCAGGAAATATGGCTGAAGGATGTGTGTTGTTGATGTATTTTCCTGATACCAGAAATTGCTCGCCTTCATTAGTAAGTTCAATATAGTTCAGGTTTTTGAGAAGAAAATTTGTTTGTATGCGTATTCAAAGTTTTAGTCTATAGACCAATTTTTTGGGGAACCCGAAGTGGTTTAATGATTGAGAGCAGAAGTATGTACCTTGAAACCTATTGCAAGAAGAGATTAAAACTTGTCATCTTATGTCTTTGCCTCCACCCAGGACACTCCTGTAGAGCCTGCATTCGCTAAAACAAGGCATCTAAACCTGCAGCAACACTTGAGCAGTTTTGTGACTGCAACAAACACATAACTCCCACCACGTACAAAAAGCATGACAATGCAGTCCTACACAACACAGATATACCGCCCAAGCAGCAGGAAATGCACAAGCATCATAGCAAGACTGCAAGTCGGCGCAAATTGCAGCAGATGGGAGCAGCTCGCACGATATCGCAGCGGACGCCGACAAATCAGTGCAACTCGCGAGCTTCCTCACGCCGTAAAAACAGAGCAGCTCACACCAGATCAAAGAGAACGCAGCCGATCGTCACATATCAGAGCATATCACCGGAGATCGGCGTAGATCGCAGCAAATCGGAGCAGCTCACGAGCTTCCTCTCGCCGACAGATCGGGGGCAAATCGCACGAGATTGCAGCAGGTCGCACCATATCTCAGATAATGCTGCCGATCATTGCAGATCGGAGCAAATCACCGGAGGTCAGCGCATATCGCAGCACCTCGGAGCTCGTGAGAGACGGTATCGCCGAGCCAAAAACAAAGCAACAGTGAAAATAATGTTATAACAACGCGGAATTCAAACTACGGGGCTGTCTCACCACAGTCCAAAACGCAGCAATTATCCCCTCAACTACAGCAAACGCATCAGTTCAAATCCAACTTCAGCCAACCAAATAGCGGATTTAAAAGCCCACTTTATAACTGCTATAGTTGGAATCCCAACTTCAACTATCCAAACAACACCTAAGCAGCTGAGCTTGGTGGTTCCCATCTTAAAACCCCAAATTATTGCAGGTTTGTTCAGATTACGCACACTCCCTACTATCCAAGAGGCTTGCGCTCCTTAACCAACTCTTCTTCGCAACGTTGGATCGCAGCAGATATAAAGTCAAATATATCTTGAAAAGGCAGGAGGATCAATCATGGCGATTTAACATCCTAAATTTAGAATGATTTTCATTGATACAGACGAGCATGGTTACCAAAACTTGATTACCCCTTCTGCATCACCAAGTCCTATTGAGATTATGAACTACTTCCGTATACAGAGCAAAACAGAATGTAGCAATCTGTACTATGATTAGCCTATCTGATTTAAGTTGCAGTCTGCGTGTGTTATTCGAGCCTTCCCTCTTTTCTTTTCTTTTTTTTGGGTTTGTTTTGTTTTTATTCAAGCGTACATACTGTTGGATTATGTATTCGCGATCTCTATCTCGTGCTGCTTGACTTGGTTCTAAATCACCAACTTAGAGGACATGCATACTTGTGATGGCCGCCTGATGCTTTCAAAATTACTACTGGATGAAAACAGTTCCAGGGGCTTAAATTGGGCAAAACAATCAGACAGGTGACGCTATCCAACTTAGATATCGATCACATGCCAATTTCCAAGTATATAAAAAGTACAAACAACTTTTTTACACAACATCTAAAAATATAAGCACAGAACGAAAAAGGCTACAACCCCCAAGGATTGTGCTAGATGTTTCCCCTACAATCATGCTTGATTCAAACTACCTTTTGTTCTAAAGTGAACTACACAATGCTCTAATGATCTCGATGATTCTTGTGGAAAATTTGGGAGCTCAAGCAATACTCATATCTCAGCATTGATTGTATCTATAACCATATAGGTTAAGATCCTGTTATATTTTGATACATAACACAAATAGAAATAGTTTAGATCCAAAATAGATTTAAAACAGCAAGAGAACACCCGATGTTCCATAGAAGAACTCCAAACAACTATTAAGATGAAGTTTAAGAAGCATCCAACCTGCTATGATCAAACAACATTAAACCACACATACGAAAAGGGACCAATTCTATGCCATTATCTTGGCGGAACGTACGTACAAGCTGTCAACAACTTTGCCGATGTTCTCAATTGTATCCAGCGTTGCTGGGAAAATAGCATCTGGCTTTGGATCTTCGAATATTATGAGGCAGCCAGCTCCCTGGTCAAGAGTCCCAGCAAACTTCTTGTCTAGAATCATCTGTGACAGCTTCTTCTCCACATGATCCACCGGCAATTCGATGAGCTCAGCTATATGAGCAATCTCAACCCTCGAAAACGGTTCAATTAGCCTGCAAAGGTTCTGCTCCAGGAGGGTATCGTAAAGGGAAGAAAGGTGCCTGTGAACGATCGGGTCATCCTCCAACTGAGCCCTGTAATCTCTTAGAGCGGTCTCAAAATATTTTAAAGAGCGTTTTGAGTGAGCATCAGCAACAGCTTTCATAGCATCTAGTTCGGGGCCCACGTACTGTAAGCCCGCCTTAGAGGAAATTATACCAGCAACATCATCTGCCTGGTTTACCATTATCTTACACAGAAGCATGTACTTGAGGCTGAACACGGCACGGGGATCCTCAAGTGCATTAAAAGCTTCAAATGCTTCAAAAAAGTAACTATACGCAGTCTTATAATCTTTCTCTTCGGCGTGCAGGATACCACTCTGCAGATCTATCGTTCCCTGCTGAGCAGGAGGCACATATATAGCATTAGCTGCCGTTCTTGCTGCGGTAAGTGCAGCTTTGGCCTTGGGAAGATTTCTCAGGGAAAAGTGAAGCTTGCTCTCGAGTAAGTCTATGTCCACCAAGAGTAGTTTATCATCTAGTCTTCTCACCTCTTTTATCAGACCTGATAGAAGGGATAAAGCTTCTGTATATTCTTTGTTTTCCAACAGCAGAGCCGCAAGTCGCGCTTCAACGCGTTGGCGAAGGAACGTACGCTTCTCTGCACGAGTCCATTCCACCATTTCCTTGCAAAGAGAAATTTGGAGATCAGATGTCCCAGGTATTTTCGCTACTGCATCGATGATTCCCCTGACAATTTTTGCAGTTTTAGCCTTAGGAATCACAGAGAAGAATGGTCTCAATTGGGTTAGGAGGCTCCTAAGTTCTTCTGCCCTTTTCTCTTGTCTGAGGAGATCCGAGAGATTAGAAATGGCCTGCTCTTTTATGCGAAGAGCCTCTGAGGAAGTAGAAGGATTTTCAAGGATGCGGTAGAGGATTGAAATGGATTCGGATGGTTCCTTTGCTTCCAAAGCTTGAGCAATGGAGTCGGTTGTAGCTGGGAGATACGACGCCATGGCTGCATTCAAAGTCAAGCCTTAAATTCCATAAGCCTTTGCGACTATTATATCTTACTAAATTATCAAGCTACTACCATGAGATGCCGCATGGGTCACTAAAAAGGATAATGCAAAAATGTTCTAATAATTTGATATGGAAGATATCCTAACACCACCCAGGGAATGTGATATATATATATATATATATATATATATATATATATATATATATATATATATATATATATATGTGTGTGTGTGTGTGTGTGCGTGTGTGTGTGTGTGTGGGGGGGGACGGCAATTCTGCAAGTTCCAAAAAAACACGTATGCGACATCTCATTTTCACAAATGTCATTCTCATTTACAAAAATTATAGAAACGTAATAGAGTTTGTATGATTGTAATTAGTAAACAACCACCTCGCATTTTTTTTTCTGAATTTTAGTGACAAACTTACAAATGGTGTATTAGGTCTTGCTCATAACTACCTAAGTCTAACTCACAATACTGCAAAGTAGATTACGAAATTTAATATAAAAAACAATATCAAATACACAGAAAACTTAAGAATACATTAATTAGATAATAACACAACACGTCTAAAAAACTAGACATATAAATATTAGATAAAATATAGAAGTTATAAAGTATTAGATAAAGCTAATATCTAATATAAATATTAGATAAAATTTTACCTATATAAAAGGCGAGAGAGGATTGGTAATGTCTTATATCCTTATTTAGTAATAAAAGTAAACTTAAGTTACATATAATAATTATTATAACATGTGTATAGTTTATATTCTGCACGAAGTTATAAAACCACACATGTTACCGTGACAACTGCTGTTGGGTTATTGATATCCTTCTCTCCCTCAACAAGCGCTTCACCCTCTCTCTCTACACATCAAGTTCATCTCCAATTTATTATTCAAATTCTTCTTCAAAAGCAATCAAGTGGGCTCACCCCAGCAACTATATAGCGGATCCGACCATATCGGAGGAAATTGATCAGAATCGTAAGAAGAAGAATTCCAAAGTTTACATGGACAAAGTCATTTTGGAGTACATGGCAAATACGGCAGAGACGAAGGCAAACAATTTTCTTGCGTAATTATTTTTTGCTTTTATTTTTGGCACACGAATCACGGTGTGTCATCCCTTAGTATTTAGGGTGTTTTTGGCAGCAGCTAATAGCTTATAATTTAATCTAGCTTGTGCAGCTGGTATATCTATCTAGCTGATTCTTCTAATATCTAGCTGATTCTTGTAAAAATGTTTGGTAAATAACAACCTTTTAGTGTAGCTGGTAGTAGTAAAATGACAAAAACGACAAAGATTATTTTACTAACATATATGATTGATATCATTCAAATTATCAATAATTATAATATAAAGTATGGGTAATGGTCTTCGAGTAAAACGGCTGCCTACCATCCAGCAGCTTGTCATCACACGCTATGGCAGGAAGCGTGTGGGAACAAGCTATTTTTTATAATCTATTATCAACAAACTGCCTAATAAGCTATCTTACCAAACGCAGCTTATAACTTAAAATAAAATTATTCTATAATTTACCATCTACAAGCTGCCTAATAAGCTAAAACCAAACACACGCTTAATATAAAAGTTACAAAATATAAAAGTTAAGATATAAAAACACGAGAGAGAGAGAGAGAGAGAGAGAGAGAGAGAGAGAGGACGAGAAACTGTATCGAGACAGCGGAGAGAAGATCAGAGCGATAGAAGACCAGAGAAAGGACTTGGATCAAGACTGAACCGTGATCTGGACTGTGCGCCACGGCTCAGTGTAGCTCGGCGGCGACCGGTGGTGAGTGATCTCCGGTGAAAGCTCCACGTTATCCAAGGTTTCGTATACAATCTTCTCTTTGATTTTACAGTTCTAGAAGTTTAGGGTTTAGATTTTTCTCATCAATTTTCACATCGATTTGAAGACAACTAAAAAAGTACCTTGATGGAAGATTCGGAGAAGAATGATGAAGCTCCCGGGAGAAGAAGGATGCGACGGAGAAGGATCACGCGGCGAGAAGACTCAGAAGAGGAACGATGCCCACGCTGCAAAGCCTGCAAGTAAAGAGAAGAAGAATAGTGTTTTTCTATTTTTCTTTAATTGTTTTACAAAAAACTACTGGGCTGGGTGCTCCGGCCCGTTTCCTGCGCTTAGGGCGCGTCCCACCCCATATTTCGGAAAGGACACAGCCCAGGCTTATCGGACGCAAATCTGGGCCGTGGGGATGGGAGGTAGATCTTTTGCCTGGTGGAGTAGCCACCAGAGCCCACTTGAAACCAAAAAAAAAGGAGGCGGTGCGTCATGCCAAATTGACAATAACATAATCAACATATACTATGTTTGCTTAGCTGCATAGACCCGGAATATTTGACAATGTTTTACTTGCATCCAACTTAGTAAAACATATTAAAAATATTTACAAATTTAAATAATTATTTATAAAAATAAAATTATAATTTTCTAATTTAAATAATATTTTTTAAAAATATCATAACTATTTGACTTTTTTAAAAATATTTTGAACTGCATAAATTATGTATTTAATTTTCTAAATAATTTTATAATTTAAAATTTTCTAACATTTTGTTTTAAAAATTAGTTTTAGAGAATTATATGTAAATAACAAAATTATGCCTGGAAAATTATAAAACTCAAAGGAGATCAGTCTCACCAGTAAAGTGGTTAGCTACAAGGTTCGTTTCCTATAGGAATAATTGCATATCAAGCCCCCTTTAACAACAGTCGTGCGTGGCGGCGCAAAAACGCGTTTTTTTGGGTTGAAATGCAATATTCAAACTTTGGAGGGCTTTGTAAGAACCCCTTTCATATTATTGTGGTCCACTAAAATATGTATCATCAGTAAAGCAATGAAAGCAACAACTCATAATTTTGTTTCCTATTCTTTTTTGGTCGAAAGATGAGGGACATGGCTCCTTAAATTGTTATTAGTTGTAAAATTAGCACCTCGTACGTCCTTTTGTAGCAAGCCAAAGATCTCCGAGAGTGAGGAGACATAAACATGTAATTCTATAGATAAAGATAAAATTTTAGCCGCTAAATAGTCCGTACGAACCGTCCATGCAATCACTAGATTTCTCTAATTACCACCATCTATGAAGCACGAAGACGCCAAAATTTTATTTCGTATAGTGTCCGTATGATGTTTGATACATATACACTATAGAGCTGCTGGACACATATTGAACGTGCTAGAGAAGTATCAAAAAAAAAAATTTTCTAAATATGCATGTTGGTACACATGTCAGATATACATATCGGACACACAGGATATACATGTTAGAGAGAACTGTCGGTATGCATGTTCGAATTTATATTATTTTTTCTATTTTTAAAAGAATTTTTTGGAGAAGTAATATATAGCACTAGCAGTAGATGATGATAAATAATATAATATAATTTTATATTTAAATATTATTTTTAAAAATTTAATTAGACTTTTTATATTTAAATTTATCTAAAAATATAATATAATATAATATATATAAATTATTATTGTACTTTTAGATATTTAAATATTTAAAATAAATTGTATTTCTTTGCGAGTTTTAAATCGTATCAATATTTTTCTTTCTAAAACTTATCATATTTTATATCCGCGTGCTCTACTACTTCATTTTGTCCTGTAACTTGTACGGCTAAGATGTTGGATATCATTTTTGGTCGAAGATGTTGGATATCATTGCCACGGGTGAACTGTCATGGTTGCATAAAGAATTTTGGACGACAAACAACTATGATATCTAAAATATATAGGTAATGAGCCATTGGCCTTTTAATATCAACAAAAAGAATCAGAATAATTGCATATCATCTCTTAATTTATAAATATTTTACAAAGCAGACACAATTAAAATTTGTATCAAGAATATAACTGTTATATAAATATATATATATATATATATAAAATCTATGGCTTTTATTGAAAATATTATAAAGTCTTAACAAATTATGAAAATCTGCTAATTGAAGTTTAAAAAATTTATTTAGAAATATTTGTTTAAAAAAAATTTAAATACAAAACAATATTAATGTTGTTTGTATAAGTTTTATATTTTAAAGTTTGTTAAATTTTTATTTAAGTATTTTAAAATATAAACATAAATAAATTTATTTAATATGCATCTTTAAAGAGAGGCTGAAATTAATGTCATCCAAATAAATTAATAAAAACATGCTAAAATCATTTCCACAAACAGCCATCAAAATAGCTTTTTTTTTTTTTTAACGTGCCCGTGAAGGCTGCAATTCTTAAGAAACTTTTATAAATTATCATATATTTTAATTTTTTTATTTTTAATTAGTTTTTAGAAGAATAATTATACATAGTCGGTACAATATAGTCGTCATATCTCAAATTTAAAAATTTATCACAATTCAGTACACAACGAACATTCAAAACCTTACAATTAGGTGGAGAAGTTTTATAATATTCTAGACTTAAATTTTATTATTTGTTTCTAGTCCACTAAAAATTGTATTTAGATAAAATATTTTTTGAATTATAAAATAATGTAAAAAATAAATAATTTTATAATATAATTTTTTATAAAAAATTAATAGACGAAAATTTTATACTCAAATAATTTAATATTTGTACTAATGTTCTTTAAATTATTTTGAGATATTTTTTAATAATAAAAAAAAATCTAAATTTTACTTTCTTACATAATTATAATTTCTTTTTAGAATAATTTTCAAATTTATAAATTAGATGTAAGTAACCAAATTTATTCATGGAACAGCGTAAAAATTTTCCATTTAGTGAGCTTTCAAGAGTAGAAAAGCTGTCGAACGACTATCACAACTCAGCTGTAACCAGTAACATGATTATCCGGTTAAGCACTTTCATCTATAAAAAATTGTTATATTTCTATTGGCTAAACTATCGCTCTCTCTACCAATAATCTTCTTCACTTCCTGATTATGTAAAATTATTTTGTAAATTTTCGTTTAATTTCGACAACGAGTGCAACTTCATATGAAAAGAAATTCATAAATACTATTGAATTCGATAAAACAATCTGAAAATAATTTAAATAATATTTTTATAATACAGAAAATATAATTAAACTATTTTTAAAATTAAATATTTATACTTATAATATTATTTAAAAAAAATTCAGTCTAAATGGGTCTTTTAACTTGTGGAGACCATTACTTCGTATTGTCTGATTCAACATCCATATTCTTTTGGGAAAAATTATGTAAAATCGTAAACGAGAAAATAAAACTGAAATTGAGAATCAAGAAAACTCTTTCTTCTTCTTAGAACTAAAAGAAAAGGGCAACACATGAACTTTGCAGCTACACCTGTACAATCTAGCAGAAATACACACAAAGGATCGTACTCAAAAAGCGAGTCTCATCTCTCGATCATCGCTGTCCAACCAATCCTGCGGTTCCAAGCCCGATAGCAGATCCTCTTCACACTGCTCCATCTCCTCTTCCGCGATCGGGTCTAGTATCATTGCCACCTTCAGCTTCACCACCGGCATCAGCTGCGGCGGCGCCACTTCCAGCGCCAATCTCCGGCAGCCGCCATCAATTCTCGCCATTTTCTTTTGGTTTTGTAATCCTCTCTCTCGCCGCTAGCTAGTGCTTGCTGTTGCTGGAGCTGCTATGCTTGGAGGATAGAAGGGATTTGGAAGCACTTATAAATAGAGAGAAGAGAAAGAGAGAGAGAGAAAGACACGGTGGTCCATGAAAGCATGCACTTGAGGAGAAGCTTCGACACACATCGACGAAAAGTTGGGGAAGACGCGGTCAACAGACAAGTGGGCGTTTTTGCGAGCGTGCGAGTTATCGTAGGGGGGGATTTGCCTGCGGTAGATGCATACGAGAACGGATATAAAGGTTGCCACGTCAGTACTTTGGCACGTGAGTAGCAGTCACGTTCCGAAGTAGAGGATGGAATAGAACAGCAATGCGATGTCGGTTTCCAGGAAGGAGGGGAAGAGGACGTGGACTGCAGGTACATGCATCAGCAGCGAATTGATGATGAGAAATTTTTTGGTGCAAAAATTATATCATGTTAATTTTTAATTAATGATTAAAAAATTAAAAATAATATTTTAAAAAAATAATATAAAATTATAAATTTCGAAAAAATTTATATTTTTTTTGAAAAAATATTTTTGAAAAAATGTTTGGTGACTCTAAAGTTTAATAGATTTAAAACTGATTAAAAATTCGTTAAATTTTAGAAATTCAAAAAATATATTTAAAAAAAAAATTTAATTATAAAATTATATTTTAAAAAATATTTTTTAAATATTTTATAATTTTTTTTATTTAAATACGAGAGAGTTATATATTGATTGACATAACATGTAAATATTCCACTGTATAATTTTTTATTGATGATTAGTTGAACAGATTAATATCTACAGCTGGGAGGAAAGATATTGTTGTGATCTAGAAGCAAGAAATTATAGGACTATTATTGATTTTTTTTTTTTTTTTTGGTTAGAGTCGTTTATGAAGAGAGTAAGTCAAAATAATGGACGTTCTAGAATACACGAATTGGATAAACGACATAAATCGAAGCTAACCAGCTGAGATTAAGTAATTTGCTAAACTTAAATGTCCTTATTAAAGTCCAATTTATTTTAATAACCAAGCAGATCTTTTTGATTTATTAATTTTCGGTACTATTAATATATTATTTTTAATTATGATTCGTCAGTTCTTATTAAGCCGAACTTACAGTCATAAAATAAAACTTCGATTTAGTTACTATAGTGTGTCCAAATTAAGTGTAGATTATTGACGTCTGTCCATCCATTTTATTAATAAATTTAGCTAAAAATTTGCTAGCATTATCTATTTCAAATTTTAGTATTATCTGTAGAACGGAAATTAATAATATGTACTTTTTAAGATGTATGTTAAACCGTTCAATCCAGGAAGGAAAGACTAATTAAATGTTAAAAAAAAATAAATTATTTAGATACATTGGTGTCCTGACAAGCTCATTAAATAGGTCCTACAAGCTTCTTAAATAGGTCTGACCACTTAGTTGACACAAAAAACCCTATTTTCACACATGAGCAATGCTCTAAATATAACCCATCTCTATATCTTAAAGAACTACCCATGGCACAACTTCATATTTTTCTTTAGGATTTATATATTTTTGCAGATCTAATTATCTATTTGCAATTATATATGGCTCTTTTAGGAAGATATTTTTATGTCATAAACACTGCGTTGCACGTGAGGATGCAAATGCGAATTACCTGTTCGTGCACTATTCATAAATATATAGCCGAGAACATAGTTGAATATGATGGAAAAAATTTCTGAGCCTTGTCCATCCGGTGCAACACCTAATCACTCTGGTAATCATATCTGAAATCGGTCCGTTTAAGTCGTATATTGTAACAAATAAATGCCAGGCCAAGAGACCAACCCATACTCTTAGAACGAAGTACAAACCTTTAATGAACGAAAGCTCCCACCACCTTTTAAGGTAATGCGCAAGCTCGTACATAGAGCATTACAGCCGCGCGGATTCAAATCTGGAACTCAAGGTTCATGAGCAACATGCCCCACCATTCGGTTGCCGTGTCGGTTCATAATTAAACATTAATTAGATGTTAATGTGAAGATGCATAGCACCTTACCTGCAGACTTTTGGTTGATATCTGATGTTTTAACTGGAAAATCTGCATTCATTCTTTTTTTGAGGATAACGAGGCGAAATCTCTCTCCGAATATCCACTAACTCGTGGACCACGGTTTTTTACTTACAGCTATAGGATCATTTTTGGACCCATATGCACGCAGGAGAGTAAAACTCCAGCCTGGCGTCCGTTTTCGGACCAGACATAGAGTATTGGGAGTTACCCAACCACCAGCTTCCTCGCAGCCACTGTAAACTCGCGGCCACGGGCACATCCCCATTGCAGGTATCCGTGGGGTTCGAATCCGGACGTTTGCTTTCTGAGGCGAGCACCCCGGCCGACTGACCCAAGATTTATTCAATAACATATATACCTCTAGAAGAATAAGAAGGTTCTAGGCTTCCCAAACTTTAACCCAAATAGCAAGGAATGTAGCTTTAACAATATCTGGACCAAAATTTCAGTCAAAACTCGCTCATAAGGACAAGGGAGCTGCTGATAACAACATGAACGGAGAGTAGCAGAAACCAACAACTGCATATAACACATGTAGATACAGTATCAGTGAAATAACAAGCATTGTAATGTGTGGTCATATTCTGCTGTCACTATAAATCACGAAAATATCCCAAGGCATTAAGAAACAAAATTCTTTTTTTTTTTTTTTTTTTTTTTTGTGAGATAACGAGGCGAAACCTTCATCGGATCTCTGCTAACTCACGGACCACGGTTTTCTACGCGCACCTGCCAACCCGCATTGGACCTAGGTGAGCGCATAGGAGTAAAACCCTGACCTGATATCTGCCTCCGGAACAGACATGGAGTGCTGTAATTCGAGCCACCAGTTTTTCCGCATCCGCTAAAAACTCGCAGCGCCGGCACATCCCCATTGCAGGACGCACATCCCTT
Source organism: Xerophyta viscosa (assembly GCA_002076135.1). Taxonomy (NCBI): domain Eukaryota; kingdom Viridiplantae; phylum Streptophyta; class Magnoliopsida; order Pandanales; family Velloziaceae; genus Xerophyta; species Xerophyta viscosa. The sequence goes on along the minus strand of MJHO01000039.1, from coordinate 1,093,775 downwards.
CTGGAGCGGAGAGTCGAACCCGGATAGTGCGCACGCTTTCCGAAGCAAAACGCCCATCCGGTTGACCCAAGTGCGGAGGGCCATAGTTATATTCTACTTACTATACCAGTTATAGCTAAGTTGATTATGACCATGAGTTAAGAATTCTGGCACAGAGATAAGCAAAGTGGTAATGGGAGGGTTGTTGCTGCAGAACATGATTGAGTCCATCCAGGTGGTCCAAAGTGATCTGAATGAGTCATGTATAAATATATTGGATGCTACTTGAGTATGAACCATGGGACTTGGAGAGTTCACCAAAAATAACTTTGGTAGCCATCCTCATCATCGGAGAGATCGCCAGACCTTGCCGAAGTTACACCAACGGAAGTAGGCACGCGCAATACAACAATCTGCTTCCGCACGCAATCGAGATATTTCTACTTGATGATGTTATGTGCTTATTCCGGAAGAACATCACAGTCAAGGATCATACAGCTCATACATGGTGTCGCAATCTGGAACTTCAGTAATATCTAAACCACTCGAAATTTATAATCCACGTCTGAGTGCTTTATAATCCAGTACTGAGTAGGTCCTGATTGATGAACGCCAAAGAAAATCATTAACCAAACGCAGACTTGAATCCCTTTAGTTTGGATCCCCTCCAGGAACCATTTTGATCCATTTAACAAATGGAGGCTGTGGACTTCTCAAACTTAACAGTTTAGATTTTCCTATATCGACAATTCAATTGAATATTTGATTGATATTTCCTGCACTTTTTAACCACACACAGAGAGAGAGAGAGAGAGAGAGAGAGTATCTAATCTGCATCCTTATTGTTTACCAAAGGCTGCATTTAGAACTCATTCTTAGCATTCTTATTCTCCTTCTTAAATACTTCATATTGTTTTGTCATAGCTGTTCTTTTTTTTTTTGTGGGTTCCCTAAAATTGTTTGTATCTCCTCAAACTTTAATTTTGATGTTATGCTGTTGCCTCTTGCATTGGGATCACGCTCATGTTTGACTGATATATTGAATGGTCGAAGATATATGTTGCTAAGTAGATGAACAATCCTGCGCACAGAACACATGGTGATTTTACGTGAAAACCCTCGGTTTCTGCCGAAGTAAAATTATTGGTTGTACGGGACAAGCGAGAGAAATACACTAAGAATAAGAAAAATCCAAGACACAACACTTCCTCATGGTCTTTTTGTGGCTAAAATCTAAGGTCACATGATACCTTGAACTAGTTTTCTCCAGTTTCCTCCTAACTGTACAAAAAAAAAAAAAAAAAAAATCTCCTGCACAGACGATTGTATAGTGTATTTATAAACGTTATAAACGTCATTTTAGATAAAATTGGATCTAGTGTAGACCTGGATGATCCGATCAGGACATCCACATCGCACATGCTTTATTTTGTAGTTATAATTGACCGATTCCTTCTCCACGATCAACAAACTGTTCAGCGACCTTGGCTATCCTTTGGATCCCAGACTACATCAAGATTTCTAACCAAAGTCTTGGTTTAGAATTATTTTTTAACAAATTTTCAGTATAAAAATTATATGTTTGATGAGATTTATAACTTTTATATGTAAAGTTTTTTTTTTTTCTAAAAATACGTCTAATTAGATATTTTGAGGCTCTAAAATTTAACAGATTAACAAATTAATTTTGAAATCTATTAAGATTTTGAAGGCTTAAACACCTATTTAAAAGTATACTGTGGTAAATATTAAATATAAAAATTATAGATTACATCAAAATTTATAAATTTAATGTTAAAAATTTTTCAAAAAAATACTTCTATAATAGTATAAAAAAATTAAATTTTTTAATATTATTATGTATACACATAGCTAATTTTGGTGCATTAGATGCAAAACTAGTTTTGGGCATATATTTGCAAAATGCCCGTTTAGGAATAACGATGCGCAGTTTTTAACCCAAATTTATTCAGTTCAAGTTGGCAGTTTCTCCGGTCCGGTTTAGGAGTAACGATGCGAAGTCCGTCGGAAAATTTGGGCTTGGGTCAATTCCATAGCGCTTGAGCCGAATCCTCATGACTCTCATCCCAAGTCCACCACCTTCGCGGCCCGTATCGGCACAGCACTCTCGCAACACGACCCACCAGCAGACGACGACGACTCATCATCACTCCCACTCCACTGCGTCTGCATCCTCGTAGATCTCTCCAAAACCCATCCTTCCTCCAAAATGCTCAATTTTTCATAATCAAAATAAGATAAAATTCCAGATCCAGTCATAATCAGATCACCATGGGTTCCGCTGCCGCCGCCGGCACCGGCCAGCACTACCTCTTCCGCTCGCTCCGCCTGAAAACGAAGCAGCAGGAGCTCCTTATCCGTGCCGCAGCGCTGACGCTCACCTACATCCTCGCCTTCTCCATCCGCCTCTTCAGTGTCCTCCGCTACGAGTCTATGATCCACGAGTTCGATCCGTACTTCAACTACCGCACCACTCTCTACCTCACCCAGAACGGCTTCTATGAGTTCTGGAACTGGTTCGACTTCGAATCCTGGTATCCGCTCGGCCGCATCGTCGGCGGCACGCTCTTCCCTGGATTAATGGTCACGGCCGCCCTCCTCCACCGCGTGCTCTCGTTCCTCAAATTCGTCGTCCACATCCGCGAAGTCTGCGTCCTCACTGCCCCGTTCTTTGCCGCTAACACTACGATTGTCGCTTATTTGTTTGGAAAAGAGGTGTGGGATTCCGGCGCCGGGCTCGCCGCGGCAGCCCTGATCGCGATCTGCCCGGGATACATTTCCCGCTCGGTAGCGGGATCTTACGATAACGAGGGCGTTGCGATCTTCGCGCTCCTGCTCACTTTCTATTTCTTCGTGAAAGCCGTGAAGACGGGGTCGCTTGCCTGGGCGCTCGCTTCGGCGTTCGGGTACTTCTACATGGTGTCAGCGTGGGGCGGCTACGTTTTTATTATTAATTTGGTACCTTTGTATGTGCTTGTGCTGTTGATCACGGGGAGGTATTCCATGCGGCTGTATGTGGCGTATAATTGTATGTATCTGTTAGGAATGCTACTCGCGATGCAGATCAGATTTGTTGGATTCCAACACGTGCAGTCTGGGGAACACATGGCTGCTATGGGAGTCTTCTTCTTGTTACAGGTATAAAGTTTGAACTTTCTCTTTCTGGTTTGGCTTTTGATCATTATGTCTTGTTTTGATCTTCCTGTCTGTTGAGTGGTCTATATCTTGTTGCTCACTTTTCTTTTCTTTTTTATTATTTATTTATTATTATTATTTTTGAGATGGCAATGCTAGCATTCTGAGATTAGAGTTGTTGTTGTTGTCTTGCACTGAGTTGGAGCTGCATGATATTGGAATTGGAAATTTGTATCTTTTTTGAAATTTTAGGTGATGTTGTGCTTTCATACATCTTTGATTGCTTGAATTGAGAATTAAAGCTCACAGTTTCTGGAGTCATGAACTTGTTGTTACAGCTGTATATTTTATGAAGAAAATAAGAAAGATTCCCTCCCAGCTTATCGTGTTGCTCTATCAGCTGTACAGTTTCTGAAACGTATACTTTATTTTGAAATTGTAACTTAAAATTTTCTGGAGTCATGAAGTTTTTGTGTATAATATGAATACCATAAGAAAAGAAATTTTAACCTAATTTATCATGTTACTCTATTAGCTACATTTTCTGAAATGTATGTACTCCATCTTCATCATCTTACCATCTTAATAATTCCGTGTTTGCAGGTCTTCTACTTTCTGGACTGGGTGAAACACTTAATTAATGATCCTAAGTTATTCCAGGCCTTTTTAAGAACTACATTGACACTTGCGATTTCTGTTGGTACTCTCGCCCTTGGAATAGGCATGGCATCTGGTTATATTTCTCCATGGACTGGCCGTTTTTACTCCCTGCTGGATCCTACATATGCAAAGGATCATATTCCCATCATTGCATCTGTCTCTGAACATCAGCCAACCGCATGGTCATCGTTCATGTTTGACTTCCACATACTCCTTTTCCTTTTTCCAGCAGGACTGTATTTCTGCTTTAAGCGTCTATCTGATGCTACAATTTTCCTAGTTATGTATGGTCTCACAAGCATGTATTTTGCTGGCGTTATGGTTCGTTTGATTCTTGTTGCCACACCAGCTGTATGTCTTATTGGTGCAATTGCAGTATCTGCTACAGTAAAAAATCTGACTACGTTGGTCCGTGCTAAGAACAAGGCTCCACAAACTGGATCTAGCAAAGGAATATCTAGCACTAAAGCCTCTGCTAAGGTGTGTTTCCTTTTTCTGTATATCCTAAACTTTGAATGCATTTGGCTACCATCCTGCAACTGTTTACTCGGTTTCCTTTGGATTCTTAGAAATAGTTCAGAAATTATCAGAAGTTATCTGTTCATTTCTTAAAGTTTGCTTGCTCATATCAAGAAAATTCAAATATGAGCTTTTTGTCAAAAGAAGCTGGAGAAGGCTGTCTGTCTAGTGCAAGTTGAATACTCACAAATTAATGAAAATATATTTATTCTCATGAAGACGGTCCTTGGACTATGATGGTTTGTGATGGAAAAGTAAACCTGCTGATTTTGTGATTGTATATATAAACACACTCATAATATAGAAGTGTCAATGGATGACACAAATGAATTCTCAAGGACATGTTTCTGAGGCACTAAGAGGGTGTATGATGGAAAAGTAAACAAGTTGATTTCCTGATAGTATACTTGTGTACTTATGATGTGAAATTTTACTTTAGCTCACTGCAATGGTTTATGAAGGACATGCTATTTCTTTGGGCATATTTCGTCAGTTCTGATGATCTAATATATTGAGCATATACTTATTATTTTCAGTAAGCAGGCAAGTATGCATATAGATCAGTAGGAAATTTAGTAACTTACCAAAACCTTTTGAATTTCTTAGTACGAGTACTTGACTGATGATTTCAACTGAGTGACTGCAAGCTCACTGATTTGGGTCGTACTCTCTTTTAGTTCAGCTTGTGCCTTGTCGTCATATCGTATCTTCCTGCAGCGCAACTCAACATATTTTGTGCGTAGTTCTGGAATTATCAAATAGTTTGCTACTTATTGTGTCTGCAGGCTTCTCTCGAACAACCTCTTCCTTTCCAAAGAAATGGTGCTATTGCTTTGCTTCTGGGCGCCTTTTATCTTCTTAGCCAATACGCTATACACTGCACTTGGGTCACATCTGAGGCATATTCTTCCCCTTCAATTGTCTTGGCTGCACGCGGAGCCCATGGTGGCAGAGTCATTTTCGATGATTATCGTGAAGCATATTTCTGGCTCCGGAAAAATACTCCAGCTGATGCTAAGGTGATGTCCTGGTGGGATTACGGATACCAGATTACTGCCATGGGAAATAGAACTGTGATAGTGGATAATAATACTTGGAACAATACACATATTGCTACAGTTGGCCGTGCTATGTCATCGTACGAAGATGAGGCGTATGAAATAATGCGCTCACTTGATGTAGATTATGTTCTTGTAGTATTTGGTGGGGTTACAGGATATTCCTCTGATGATATTAACAAGTAAGACTACATTTTCATTCGTTGATCACGTTCTTCATATGTGTTAATGCTGTCATAGCAATGGGCCTTCATTAGAATTTCAACTTAGGTAATCTGTTCTGCAGCTTCTGCTGTCTAATCATTTCACTAAATACTTTCTTCTTATGTGTTAATGCTGTCATAGCAATGGGCCTTCCATTAGAATTACAACTTAGGTAATCTGTTCTGCTGTCTAAAATTATTTCACTAAATGATAGATTTCTCTGGATGGTGCGGATTGGTGGAGGTGTCTTCCCAGTGATAAAGGAACCAGACTATCTTGTGAATGGTGAATATCGTGTTGACAAGGGAGCAGCTCCAAAAATGTTGAATTGTCTAATGTAAGTATTTGTTATTTGATGGGTGAATATATTATGAACTGCATATACAGATCTGATTTACTAGTATTTGTTTTATCTATTGTGTGCCTTTTTAGTAAAGCTTATGCTGTACAACGGTCCTTTTGTTTGTGTGAGAGCTTCATTATTCTACTTGGTGTACATGGGTAGGCTTGCATCATCAGAACAGCCAACTTTTTTTATGCAAACACTATATAGGAATTTTTTAGAAACTCTGGAGTTGTCCAGGGACGTCAAAAGCATAGATGTGGGAAGAAAGTTTTTCATCTTGGTGGTCATACACAGGTTTTGCTTTACTACTTCCTACGAGATGGTTAGTAGAATGAGGAGGGAACAAGCAAGATTAGACGATGTTACTACTTAACTATCCTGTCTGGCTTTTACTTTTTTTATTTGCAATTTCAAATATAATCAACCAACAGTTTAGGTTGACAAATACCAAGTCATGCTGACTTCACTTCGTTGCTCATATCTCTAATATCTGTAGTTTCTTTTATATGTTCACTACTTTACATTGGTAAGTCTGACAATTTAGAAATCTGGATATTTTTGTAATCGAAGTGATCTTACAACACGAGACAATTTGTTATTAACCTCGTTTTATGAGGAAGCAAAATTGGTAGGTGAAGCCTTCTTTCAAAGGGCATCATCAATGCTTGATAAGCTTTTTTTTTCTTATCTTGGTTTGAGCACAGTTGGTTCTCTTTTGGAGCTATGTTATGAAACTTGCAGCAATTAGTATGAAATTTTTTGCATACTTGGCACTTTTAGTGTAACATTTTTCATGGTGACAGGTACAAGCTTTCTTATTACCGCTTTGGTGAGCTAACAACAGAATACGGGAGGCCTCCTGGGTAAGTTACTTTTCTTCGGTTTGTGCATCTATGAGGTTACTTTTATATAATACGTGCGAATTTTATAGAAATCCCTTAACCCCTTGCCATCCTGCATACATTTAGGATGCTCTCTTAACAGAACCAAAAAAAAAGGAGGCACACACACATAAAACGTGCACTAACTATAACAGCTCAGTGCCTCAGGCAATTTACATCTGACTGAATTGACAAAGGGGAAACTAGATGAAGTTGAAATATGTTTCAATTCAATTATTTTATTTTATTTTATTTTTTTGTTGCAGATTCTATATGTCTAAGCTATTATGTTTCCACTATTGTCATGGACACTTGTTTTATATTATTTATCCATAACTGCTGCAATGTTTGTGTGGTCTTCTTCCACAGGTATGATCGTGCAAGGGGAGTGGAAATTGGGAATAAGGATATAAAACTCGAATACTTGGAAGAAGCGTTTACAACGTCAAATTGGATTGTTCGTATTTATAAAGTTAAACCTCCCAAGAACAGATGGTGAGGTGTATTTTTCATTGTCTTACCTTTGTTGGAATAGCTTTCGTGCACATGCAAGTGCCGTATGGGTTACTTGTTAGTTTGTCAGCAAAGCATCGATTTTGCTCCGGTTTTAACTTTTTCTACGGATAAAACTTGTTTTACCTATGAGCATTGCAAGCATGCAGATGGATAGCTTGAGAGTAGAGTTTTTTTTTTTTACTTTTTGTAAAATGTGCCAGATCAAACTTGATTATTGGTACCTTTGTCATCTAAACTGATGCTTTCTTGCGACTTATTTGTATCAAGTGTTGTGACATCAATCATTATTGGGTGGGCGGTTGAATACACAATCAAACATTTAGCATCAAGTACATAGTTGTTGTACTTAATCTTAACCGTCCGCTTCAATTACAAGTTGATCAAGAGTTCAGAACATTGGAGATGTATGTTCTCCTTGTGCCATATATACAGTGAGCCTAATATTGATGGACAATTAGATGCCGGTTTTGCTTGCTCTCACTCTTATTCTGCTTTAGACTTTGTTGTTCTCCTTTCTTTGTAGTTTTGCATTTTAATTTAGCTGATCATAAATGCATAATATTCTGAAAAGTAATGTCAGCATTTGGTCTTATTTTCTAAACAAAAAAATGCCTTTATGTTTGAACTATCAAGTGGTTTTCGAGAGTCGATGAGATACATTAGGACCTTAATGTGTTGCTTATGGGTGATATATTCTCCTGATGTTTGTCCCACTGCAGCTTTAAAGAAAAGTAAGAACTCCCAGAATTTCTCCTGAAGTCTTCCCAAACTCAATGCATTAGGTTATGGAACTATACTGTACTGCTGAAGGTTGAACTTGATAGATTTTGGAGTAAATTGTAGAAAATAGAGAGCTCTGCAATTACTCCTTTGATATGCTTTTAGTTTGTCTACACACACACACACACAGTCGGAGATTGTCGGAGAAAAATTCCAAGTATGCATTCGTAAATATATACGAAGGGACACACACAGAGATTGTTGGAGAAAAATTCCAAGTATGCATTCATACGTATATACGAAGAGAGAATCATCAGCAAGTTACTTTATTTTGGTTCAAATAAAAGCTTAAATGTGCAGAAGTTGCAGACCGTTTGCTTTCCGCATGTAAACGGGATCACAACCAATGACTGCAGTGAACCCTGAAAACAATGACAAGAATTCCTCTGTACTCTGTTGTAAGAACCTCCGTTCATGAAAGGTCTGTATTTGGTTCCCAAAACGTCGGTCGGGCTGTGCACTTGTATTACGGATTCCACCACGATAATCTCAACAAAAAAAAAAGAAAAAAAAAAGAAAACAATGACAAGGAGTAAAAACAGGAGATGTACAATTATATACATACTTATGCGGCCGATGCTTTCTTACATGAACAATTTATGAATCCGTATGCTTGGAGAGATTGCTCCTTTAGGAACATAATTTAGTAGGCAATCAGCACCCAACCTTTATTGTTCTATAATGTTAACTATTTTGCGCTTATTCTTTTAATTTTTCTATGTAGTATACATGGGAGACCCTTAATCATTTCTTAGGGACTCCCAAGTTTTCAAGTAGTTCAACTATACCCATGATTGCCATCCCAATGACGAACCATGTAACTCCTGCTAAGAGAACTTGGAGCTCGAAGCTATTAACAACATCCAAAGCAAACTTTCCACCGATGTGTTCCACCATATGAGCGTCCCAGACTTCTCTCCCGTCGATTCCTACAATTACTGCTGACACTACTCCAATCAAGGCTGGAAGCTCTAGACTTACAGGTTTATATGTTTTATTATCCGCACGTAAATGCCTTCTTCCCTTATCCAAATCGTGTAAAGCACGTTGTGGCGGAGGCGTAAGGTCGGCCTTGGAAGTATTTGCTGGTGACGGAAGTACAAGCATTGGTCTCCAATAGTCTTCATTGTTCCTCGATAACTTCAAATTTCTTTGCCTTGTCTTGCGTTTGGCTGCAGCTTGTTTGATCCTCTCTGTGTCGGACTCTGAGGCTTTTCGGGTGTTAGCTGTCAGAGTTAGAGACAACTGTGAGGTAGATTCTGAACTGGTCGGAGATTGCCAGTACGACCAGTTCAAGATCGATCGGATACTTTCCATGGCAGAGATCCAGGAGTCTCTTTGGAGGTTATAATACTGTCAAGATGCCATGTCATTAGTTATGAACTCCAATATCTTTACTTGATTACTTAATATGAAACTTAATTCCACATAGGACAAGCCCACAGGGAAAATTATGGAAACCAGAACAAACATAAATATGTGAAACTAAATTATAATCCATACACACTGTTAATAACACAACAACTTGTAATCTTCCTGTAGCACAATCAATTACTCAAATTAGGAGTGCTAGAGTAATCAAGACAATCAAGAACTGCAACTTAAGTCTTTAGTAGTCGCTCATAGTGTAAAATTTACATGTTAGGATGATTTACCTTACTGTTTTTGTTTGAAGCGTTCTCCTTTGACTCATTATATCTCCTTTGAAATTTGTCAACGTATGCAAAAATATTAGAGACTCGAACCCCCCCTTTGTTGCCGCGCAGCTCCTTCGACATAAGGAACTCGAGGGCCGCTAAGTTCGATCTTTCTATAATTCTGTGCCAAAAGTAGCAATGAAGCTTAGTAATCTTAACAATATGATTATGCGGTGAAAGATATCACCAATCTCTTCGTACCAAAGCAAACAATAAGAGTTAACAATATGAGACATCTATTAATCATATTATGGTGGCAATAGAATGGTGCTTTTGCTGCTTGTTGAGACAACTCTTACGAAATGCAGTCGACTGGGCATGTTTGAATTGCCTCGAGAATCTTGTCTTCAGAATCGGCCCACTGTGCTATAACTCGAGCACGGCCATAAGCTGATTCCACTGCAAATGTTTTCTTAGCAACTAGAGCGCACTTTAAGCAGCCTACACATTTGATTTCATCAACAAGCACTGCACGTTTTTCATTGTCAGATCCACACCATGTCGAATACAGAGGTCTTCCTGTGTATCCTTGGAATTCTGACAGTTTTGCTTGCTCCTGCAAAAATGCACCATGCAGCCGATGAGAAATTCATCCATCCAAGTGAAAATTAACTAGTGCATAGATACTACTGTTCTATGCATGTCTTGACAAAACAAAAAGCCCTTTTAAGGATTGCACAAGCTTAAGCTGCTGCATGATATGCATGAGAATACTCAAATAAGCACCAAAGAAAGACCAAGTAACGCTGAAAATACATGACGATTGTGTCACATAATTTATTGAAAGTAAAAGATGAAGTTGCAAACCATATCTTGCAATTGCTAGATATACAAATTTTTCTGGCTTACTTGTAAATGGCAGCATCACACACATATCACTAGAAAGGTTATAATTTATGGGTTCTTATACAATTGTAGTTTCACCTGGACATTTTCATGTCTGCAAGCTAAATGTCATCTCTGCATGAAGGGAGTGTGTACCTAGAATTGGAATAAAGCTGTAGATCTTAAAATATACAACTTTAATATTAAATTTTTTTTCAAAAAAATGCTTTCAATTTTTTTTAAAATTATGTGGATTCGAGAATTTTTTTGTGAATATTTGGGGAACGGACTAGCATCAGTCATCTTATATATATCTCTTACGAACATACATCCTCTACCCTCGCTTTTCACCTCAACATCTAAAAAATATCTACATGTGTTATTTGTAAATATGTTTAAACACATTTTAATGAGATTTATAATTTTTATATTAATTTTTTAAAAAAATATTTTGGGATCCAAAATCTTGATCTTTTAAAGGATTTTAAAAACGATTTTAAATCCATTAAGACTTTGAAATTTCAGAACACTTCCTAAGAAATATTTTTAAAAAACTTTCAATATAAATATCGTATACTTTATCAAAATTTATAATTTTTCTCTTTTTTTTGAAAAAAATAAAAAGTATGTAGGCCAAGAAATTCTGTCCATCCCTTACACGCATCTTAAAGCTAAATCTCATCCATACCCCATCTTACCCCTAAATGGTTGCAAAATCGGCCGATTCGTTCGGTATTGGCCCCTGCCATTAAGATTATATCCCAATTCAGCAATTCCGATTTCAAAAGCGTATCGGCCAGTATCAGCCGATACTCACCAATATTAAAAAAAGAAATCATTTCTGTTTTTATCATAATTTGAACATTTTACAGTTTGATTTATATTTTTCTTATTTAGAAACATTAAAACTTATTTTTCTGCGGATACATATTATCTGATACCGCTGATTCAATAGATCAGGTCCCAGTGTTTTCATACTGATCTGGAAACCGAGGTGATTGACGGAGTGTGGAATGACAAATCAATTAATAATTTCAAAACGATTGATAAGAGTAATCAGTAGCTGAAAGACAGGACAAATCAGAAGGAATGATAAAACTTAATCTATACTTATTCTAGCATGACCTTGTCGTAGGCGGAGCGAGTGGCGGGGTCCGATAGGATAGCGTAGGCCTCGTTGAGCACGATAGCCATGTCGTGCCCGGCAGCGCCGGCGATGTCCGGGTGGCACCGCTTTTGCAGCGCACGGTATGCTTTCCTAATCTCCACCGCCCCGGCGCCTGTCTCTACTCCCAGCAAACCGTACAGATCGTACAAATCATCTGCAGTTGTCGCCGAACTGAAACCCCGGTGAGCGCGTAAGCACGGCGGAGCACGGGGGCGCGGGAAGAAGTTGGTTCTGGCGGCGGCGCCCGCCGGAGAAGGGGCAGCGTTCAGCAGGAGGCCAGCGGCGCGCATTTTCTTCTTGTTATAATGTTATCTTTGCGTGGGACTGTGGGATTGAGAGCAGAGAGCTTAAAAGGCAGTAAGCTACAGAAGATTCTTCTGAGCGTTTGCGCTATAGGATACTAAAATAATTAATTGCAATTAATTGCCCCCTCCCCCGCCGTATTCTAAGCTTCGTGGACACTTAAATAATTTAATTCTATAGGTCTGATTGTGTCAAAAATGAAAAAGGCTCACGTCCATTGAAATTAAACAGAAACCAGGCATGCAAAATGGCTTCATTGGAGGGTTCTCCTCCACTTGTCTAGTGGAGATGGCTCCAGAGCATGAAAAGTACAGAAGATATTTTTCGTTTGCCATCGCTTGCATGTATATATCTTGAAATATCTCGGCAAAATTACGCTAGACGCTTCGGAACTTCCATATACTTAGCTTCTAAAGCTCTCTAATTTAAGCTTTAAAAAATACGTCATTAAATTAATTATCATAAGAATAATTAGACATCTTGGATACATATGAGCATCTATATGGTGTGTTCGACAGCAGTCGATAGCTTATATTTTAATTTAATCTTGAAAAGCTAGCGGAAGAATATGGAAAGAGCAATAAGAGAGGCCTACAGTTTGAGATTTAGTGCATTTTATGAGCAAAATTTTTTCTCTATGATGGATTTGGAGAAAAATACATTTTAAATACTGTGAGACTGTAAATCTTCAAACGTTTTTTTTTTTAAAATACAAATTAATTCCAATTACGTTCTACAATGAATTTATAGAATAGTATATTTGGACATAGGGTGTTCATACTAATACGAATCGAAAAAGCATAACAGACTATATAATCAGACAGGCCCATGGTCCAGGTTCAAACCTTAGCTAATCTGGGCTAGTCTAAGACCATTTAAGAGGGGCACCAGTACAAGACTGGTTAAGGGTCCAGCCCAAAGCCGAGATGAATCAGGGCCACACTACTTTCTCCATAATCACCAAGCTCCTACTTTAAAAAAAAAATAAAAAAAATAAAAAAAACCATTTTAAAAACCAAACTTAGCACACGAGCCACGGGCCATGATCGGGCAGATCAAGGTCGCGACACCGTTGCTTCACTAAGGCTGCGCCACCAGCAATGCAGTCACTCGAAGCAAGGCACCCATTGTCGTTGTTTCAATCGCTCGCATGCCGTCAGTTCGAGATCTCGTCGCATCCCATAGCCATTGCTCGAAGCGATACGCCATGTCACTCGAGCTACGATTGTGCAATCGTGGGATCAGAGATTTAGGGGAGCCGAATTGTGGGATAGGTCCGAGTGCTAAAAATTATAAAATATAATTTTTATTAAACTTAGTTTTAAAAAAAAATCGGGGAAGAGTGCAGGGATATAATCTGTTATGGGTTTAAACACTAAACCGAGCGAACCGGTCGTGGTCGGTTCACTCGTATCTCTTCCCCAACTTGTCCTCCTTTATACTACCTTTTATCATTTATCATTATTTAATTTTCGTTCTTCCCCGATTTTTCTGGCGAGTGATAACCGTAGGGGGCGTCTCCGTTCGCCGCTGAATGCCGGGATCCCATCGCAGCGCACCGCCTATAGCCGCCGCGTCGCAATTACAATCGCGATTTGGTAGCTCGTCTCCGCCGCCGTGAATTGTTCATCTGAGGCACCCGCCTTGCGTGGCCTCGCGGGAGCCGAATAGGGGTTTTGATTTTGACATAACGCGGGGATATGTTGTGAGTGGATTGATAGCCGGCGTGGATTAGGGTTTGGTGCAGCCGTAACATGGCGCCTGGTCGTAGAAAGGGCACGAACCGGCTCCACGTTCACGAGCTTCAGCTAGGCGATCTTGTCCTTGCTAAAGTGAAGGGTTTTCCTTTTTGGCCAGCGAAGGTTTAATCTCTTATAAAACTTAGTCTTGTTATAACTTATTATCGTGTGGTGGCTTTGATTTTTGTGTTTCATCACAGATAAGTAATCCTGAACAGTGGGACAAGTCGCCTGATCCTAAGAAGTTCTTTGTTCAGTTCTTTGGGACATCCGAAATGTAAGTGGTTTTATATATATTTTTTTAAATTATCTTTTCCATTTGCCATCGATATCCTCTAGTAGTTTCTCAAAGTCCTCTAGCCGAACAGTTCCAGTAAACTAGAATCACGCAGGAAAATGTAAGAGGCATGAGAGCTTAAGCAGACAGCTCCTGAAACTATAGTTTGTGTATAACAGGAGATGTTATGCCGTCCGGTGAGAGGGCCATGTGAATCACATCTTATGTCCTAGTTTCCTGGCTGATCATCAAGCAATGTCAATAGAATATTAGTGACACGAACAACTTTAGTTTTTACTGATAGATTGATAAGCTTAGGCGTTTAGAGTAAACATAGAACAACTAGCAATCATCGATAAAAAATTCACTTATGCAGTTTCTGGTAACTTTGAAATTAAAGACGATATGTTGTTAGAGCAGTCAGCGGCATAACTTGTCTTTGTTACTTTCTTGCTTGTGTAGTTAGTGATGTAGCTGCTTTCTTTTTTATTGATGTAACCTTCTTTTTGGTTTTCGTTTTGTAACTACCAACTTGTGTTGTTCAAATTCAACCATTAGAAGCTTAGCCTGCCTGTTGGTAGCAAGTTAGCCCTCTAACTGACAACCTTCATTGTGGGCTTCAATCTGCAGTGCTTTTGTTGCGCCAGCTGACATACAGGTATTTACCAATGAATCGAAGAGTAAGCTAGAAGCTAGATGCCAGGGCAAGACAAAGCGTTTTGCTCGTGCTGTGGAGGATATCTGTAAGGCCTTCGAAGAATTACAACAAAAAGGTGGTAAAAAGGATAACAGTGAACAGAATGTAAACAACCTTGCGTCCTCATCAGTTGATGTTGCTAAAAATAGCAAAGATGAGGGCAACAATGAATCTGATCATCAAAATAGCCCCATCAAAGATCTTCGGGACAGTATGACTGAGAATAACAAGTGCAGGGATGAAATGCATGGTTCAGTACAGAAGACTCAAAGTCAGGAGAGGCCTCTGTCTCCTCTTCAGAAGTCAAAAAAACTTGGTCGAACGGCTTCTCCTAATATTTGTGTTACTAAGAACAAGGAAAAATCGAATCATGTTGTAATGACGAGCCAGGAAGGGCAAAGCACTGATCCTTTGCATTCTCCCTCTGCTAATAATGATGCTAAATCCCCTGGTTGCAGTCATCATGCAAATGAATCAGGAGAACCATACTCAAAGGATTCTGAAACTAGTCAAGGTGAGGATCTTTGTAATCCCGGAGAAGGTGATAGGGGCGTGGTCGAAAGTGCCACTAGATCTGTGTTATCCCACGCGAGAAGTGTTGCGAAGGTTAACGATAAAGCATCAAAGGTGCCTCCAAGAAGAACTGGAAAATCACATAATGCCCTGAAAGTGCAAAAGATTAGTTTGAAGGGAAAGCAGTTAAAGGAATCAGGAATTGATCGGAAGCAATCTTGCGAAAACAAACTTGTACTACCAAATGGTACTATACCATTGCCGGGAAAAATGCAGAAACATAATCCAGAAGAAGATCATGCTGACGGTCTTAGTAGTAAAAAGCAACTAAAGAAGCAAACATCTGGAAAAGATGAACTGCTCAATGGTCGTCGTAAATTACAGACAAACAATGTAAAGGTGCGGGATTTGGAGTCATCGTTAGCTCATGGAGATGATAGTAGGACGAAACCTGAACTCAGCAGCAGAAAACATAAACTTGACGCCAATGATGATTCTCATGCTGCAAAAAGAATGAAGGTCAAGGAAGAAGCCACTGATACTTCGATTAAGTTCCAAAGTTCCCGTTCTCATTTATCTGCTAAGAATAGAGGCAAAAATGTCACAAGCAAGAAATCTACTGGCCCTGTGAAGCTTCAGAGCCACTTGGCATCTAGATCAGAGAAGCTGGATGATGGGAGGAATCTGACAGGTGAGGAAGTGTCGCTGCTCCTGTCTGAGAGAATACATCAGACACCTGATACAGCTGAAGGAAGTTATGTATCAAAGAAAGATGGGAGAAGTGATCATGATAGATCTTCTGCTCCACCTGTTCGATCAAGGCGCCGTTCATTTTTAATTGATGACGATGAAGAAGAGGATGATCAGAGAACTCCAGTTCATTTGGAATCTTTTGGAATTCCACTTTCAGATAAGCCCAATGTTTCCACTCCTGATGAGAATTTGTCTGTGGATCCAGAAGGAAGCAATGAAGATTTGTCAAAAGCTAAAAGATCTTCAGCTGAAAGTCTGTCCTACCAAAGAGCTGTTGAATCTCTTAACGAGGATGCATCTAAAGTTAAAAAATCTTCAGCGGAATTATCTTCCAAAAGAGGTGCAGAATCTCTTTATGGAAAGGAAGTGTTGCCTGAAGTTAAGAAGCAAATTCCAAGTTCTGGTGCTGGTAAAAGCTATGAGAAAGTGCATGAGAAGGGTACAAGTCAACATTCTTCGTTTAGCCCAGGGAAGCACGAAAACCTCAAGTCTTCATCCAGAGATGGAAAGCTCAACTTAGTGTCTCCAAAAGTTACTGCTGGTAACAATGCAAGCAAGTTAGTGGAGCGTAATTGTGGTAAATCCCAAGGAAAACCTTCCATTGAAGCATCAGTTAGGAAGGTTCATGCTGGTGCTTCCAAAGTTCAGTCTGGTACTTCGAAAATCGCAGGCCAGCCTTCAAAAAATTTAAATGTTTCTCAAAATCAACCTGCAAAGAATGGCTCATCTTCTACTGCAGAGAAATCAAATGCCAGCTTGAAATCTGTACGTTTGACTGCTAACACAGAAGATAGGTCTGGCATTAATTTTTCAGAGGAGCACGATATTCAGAGGCGTATCCCAGCGGAGCGGTATGGAGTTGTCTACTATGTTTTCCTACTTGTTCTTGTAACGATCATAATTTTTCGTTTCAATTTGTACTTGTATAGCAGCCGCCTGCTGACCAAGGTTCGACGTTTCGGGCGGCACCCCGAAACGTGCCGGAGCCGCCGGCGCTCGGCACCGGAACGGTGCCGAGCCGACGGCTCCAGCTTTTTTTTTTTTTTTTTTTTTTTTTTTTTTTTTTAAATAAACACTGTTCATGGTCTTCGCGAGGAAGACGATGAACAGTGTTCACGCGCGCAGCGCGTGACCTTAATTAGGTCACGCGCTGCGCGCGTGACCGATAAAACGGTCCGCGCGATCGCGCGGACCTGAATTAGGTCCGCGCGATCGGTGCGGACCTGAATTAGGTCCGCGCGATCGGTGCGGACCTGAATTAGGTCCGCGCGATCGGTGCGGACCTGAATTAGGTCCGCGCGGACCTGATTAGGGTCCGCACGGACCTGGTTTTCGTCCGCGCGCGTGCGCGGACCTGATTTGGGTCCGCGCACGCGCGCGGACCATTTTCTTTTTTTTTTTTTTGAATTTTTTTTTTTATAACTTATAAATGTGTTTAAAAATATATTATAATTACTTTTTATTTTTAAATTTTTTTTTTTTATTTTGTTTCTTTTTATTTTTATTTATTTTTGTGTTTTTTTAAATATTTTAATTTAATATAAATATAAAAATAATATTTTATTATCGGCACGGTCGGCACGGCACGACCGGCACGGTCGGCACGTCTCGAGATCCGAATTTACCGAAACTCGAAACGGCACGGCACGGTAAACCTTGCTGCTGACTTAACTCAAACTGCAGGAATGGTACTTTTCATCAAGATGACAAACCCCCAAGCTTGTCATCTGATTCTAAATTGGCCGACTCTTTCATGTCAATGAAACATCTGATAGCGGCTGCTCAAGCAAAAAGGAAACAAGCACAAGGAAGCCTACATTTCCTGCCCGTGGACGACGCTATTCCTGTTTCAGCTACCACGCCACCTATTGCCCATGGAAGGAGCCCAAGCCCTGCTTCAGCCTTCAATCCTAATTATTCAGGAATTTCTTACGAGAAAGATGCAAAAGGATTTGATAGCTCTGCATCTTTTCGCTCTCCGTCGGACCATCTTCGTCCAAATTCATCAACTGACCAAGGAGAACCTGAAGATTATGAATGTAGAACTACTCCCCACAGGCCAGCTGGGGGGTCATTAAGTGGTGGTACTGAAGCAGCAGTTGCTCGTGATGCTTTGGAGGGAATGATGGAAACATTATCAAGAACGAAAGAAAGTATAGGTCGCGCTACCAGACTTGCAATTGATTGTGCCAAATATGGTATTGCAAGTGAGGTTGGTAATTTCCTGTTTATTTTGTTTAATTTTCAAGTTTATTGAATGTTTGAATTACGCGTCATATTTTAAAATGTCGAATGCCAAAGCATTTCTCTGTTGTATCAATTCAAGAAGTAAAATAGTCTTTTGACCATCTCCTTACAACTACTTATACAGAAATTTCGGCTTTTTCCTTTTCCTATTTCCGGTTTCTCTAGTTTACAATTCAAGAACTAAACAGTCTTTTTACCCATCTCTTTACTCTCTTTTCCCTTATACAGAAGTTTCAGCATTTTTTCGTTTTCATATTTCTGGTTTACTCTAGTATACAAAGTACCAGAAAAGTTAGAAGTCTTGAATTAAAGGTGTCTTTTATGAGCGTCTTTGAAGGGGGCTATTGGTTCATATCAGTTATGTGTATTAATTTCAGTGGAAGAGACTTCTGATGCAAATGCATTTCATAGGTTGATTAAGCATCTCTATAGTCATTGTTGAATGAACTTCTACTGGCAGCTTCTTGAGACTATGCAGAATGTGATTATGACAGGTTGTCGAACTTCTTATAAGAAAGTTGGAGAACGAACCCAGTTTTCATCGCCGAATTGATCTTTTCTTTCTCGTGGATTCCATCACTCAGTGCTCTCACAGCCAAAAGGGTGAGTATTATCTTTTCCGGAAATGTTCTTCTTCTTACTTGCACTATCATTAGTTTTTTATTTAATGTGTTTTAAATCAAGTAGCTTAAAGCATAAGACAGTTTCTATTGTATTGAGCTTTCTTATGTGCCTCTGCATATCCAGTTTTCTTCAGATTTATGTGGCTGTTTTTTTGGTGTGCGTCTGTGACTTTTATCGTGTTTAATACATTGGCATTTGGCCTACCTAGGCATTGCTGGGGCTTCATATATTCCTACTGTGCAAGCAGCACTACCGCGCCTTTTAGGTGCTGCTGCTCCTCCAGGTTCCGGTGCTCGTGAGAATCGTCGCCAATGTCTCAAGGCAAGGATTCCTGTTTTACACTCTCTCTCTCTTTTCTTTTTTTTTTCTCCACTAAGAGCAGGTCAATTTGTATAATCTGGAAAGATAATCTGTTTCTTTCCAGGTTCTAAGGTTATGGCTTGAGAGAAAAATTCTCCCTGAATCTCTTCTCAAGCGGTACATGGATGACATTGAGGTTCCTAGTGAAGATGTAAATGCAGGTTTTAACCTAAGGCGTCCTTCAAGAGCTGAGCGATCAGTGGATGATCCTATTAGAGAAATGGAAGGCATGCTAGTAGACGAGTATGGAAGGTATTTTGACATTTACTCTTATCGTATTTTCAGAATATTTGTCTGATTATTCAACATCAGCAATGACTTATTATGTCCAAGTAATGCCACTGTGTTGCACTGGTTGCTAACTGTCAAAGAGGTGATGTTTCAACTACTATTACACACAATTGCATGTGTTACGTTGCCTGTCCCTTTTGCTGTTCTTAGGCTGGATCTGACAATTTAGATGAGGCATAGTCTTCGAGGACCGATCTTTTGTCATGTAAGTTAGCTACTAAAACCTCTTTAAGGGCACATAGGTGGACTGATGGAAGAAGCTACATTCCCGCTTTTGTCCGGGCCTTTACCTCATAATCTAAGGGGCTATTTATGTCGCGCAGAACTACGAGAATAAGAAGTGAGAACTGGGTAAACTAAACTGTGTGCAGTGGAAAATGGTTGAAAGTGGTGTTTTGAGTCTCTGTTTATTTGGGATTGTGGAGTGGGAGTTTGAATACAATTTCGTTGTTTACTTGATATTGTAAGTGCAGCTAGAAGACAGTTTCATCGGATACTTTGATGTGCGTGAACTAGGATGGATATGATGTATAAGTTAATTAAATACTTTTAATAATATATTGCAGTATATTAGTTGTATATATGTAAATTATTTAAATATGGGTTTCCCTTCTTTTAATATTGCATAAAATATGGAAATAAAAATTACACAATAATATTGATTATAAATTACAATGTACGTACAACTCATTTGTTTATAAATGTGCATTGGATAAAAACAACAACAAATAGCTAAAATTATTGCAACATATGATAATTTGGAATTTTGAACGTTGTAGATGCATTTCCTCTTCCATTACACTGTACATTCTGCAAAATTACAAACCGTGAAAGAGTACCATATGCTACGTAAAGAACGCTAAAAATGACAAAATATTTAGAACCCTCTGTGCTCTGCTTAAAGTGTATAATTGGGTTTGTTTTTGCATTTGAGAATGTAATCCAATTATGCTCCAATTCTGATATAGTGGGAACAAAGTAGGTTTTAATATCTTGATGTAATACTATTGCTATCTAGTACTTGTGCCCAAATGATGGTATAGTGTATTATCTTTTTAGTATATCGTCATCTTGAGCAACGATTTAACATCGGGCATTCTAAAACAATCATTAAACACAAGCACGACAACATAAAATATTTATTGCTATTTTTGCTAGTTGAGTTGAGAGCTGAGTAGTTGACTGTGTATGTGCGGATTGTATAGTAGTTGCTGACTGTTGAGTATTGATGCTGGTGGTGGTTGAGTATATTGCTGGCTGTTGAGTTATGCTGCTGGTTGCTCCGTACTGAGCCATCCAGCAAACAACCATCACCTACTCAATTAGCCAACAACAGCAAATAGCACCAAGCACTAGCCAAAACAGCTAACCACAAGGCAGCAAAACTGTTGATAGCCCATATCCTACCAACACTTCAATCTCGAGCTTTTTAGGAAGCGAGCAACAATGATCCCTGCAAAAAACACAACATCCAGCTATATACTCAAAAGCCAGCAACTTTGATACAACCAACAAAAAACACATCAAGCTATATTCAACAACCAGCCAATAACTACTACACAGCTAGCAAAAAACACAACTAGCAGCCAATATTACTCAGGCAGCAAATATTATACAGCCATCAAAAAGCACAACAACCGGCAATATACTCAACAGTCAGCCAGTTCCACACAGCCAATAGCATGCACAACAACCATCAATACTCAACAACCAACAACGATTACACAACCAGCACAAACTACAACCAGCAATATACTCAAGAGCCAGCGTAAAATACAACAGCCAGTCAATACTATACAACCAACTACTTGACAACAGCCAGCAGCTTGACAATAGCCAGCAGCTTGTAGAATAGCCAGCAATATACTCAACAACTAGCAACTACTACACAATTAGCACAAGTCACAACAGTCAGCATAATACTACATAACCAGCAAGCGCCACAACACTAAATTAATATAACAATAATTTTGCAACCAGCAACAATAGTCGGCAAACACGGCGTCATCAGTCAGCAAATAGTCAACACTCTATACAGTCCCATTCGGGGACTTCTAGTCCATTTGGACACCTTAATACATCTTTAAGAACAATGAAATCATTAGCAGATCCTTTCATCCTGCTAATATGTACGTACTCTCCATATTGGGTGTACAAAATGCTGAGATATTTTGGGTAATGCCCTTTGTCTAGGAAATCGTGGTTGTTGGTGCAAATGGACTAATGTGGAAGAACATATGTACCATCAATTAAGCCTTCACAATCATACAACATCCGAAACAAAAGTCACATGCCACATTGATTTTGTAAAGTCGAATGCCAATACTGTCAAAGACATACCTTAAAGTACAAGTACCCATTCCAATTTGCGACTTAGGGTGAATACTTGTGTTTGGTTGCTTTATAAATAATGCTTCAAACCATTTATGGCACAAAAAACTTGTCAAACATACACACTCACAATTCGAGTGGATCTAAAGAACGTTGCCCTTACTGTCATATTCCTATGGTTGTATCCCACAATGTTCAAAAAATATGCTAGTCACTCCTCAATAGTGACATGCCTTGTATCCCTAAGACATTTGTTCTCTCTCATCAATTGTGCTAGATTCAAAAATGCCCGTGGGCTTATTCTCAAATACGACATACAACTATTTGTGCTCCCGTGTAAAATTTGACGGATATTAGCATTCCTATACAAGCGTCAATATGTAGATGGCTCCATAAGTATGTTATTAGCTTCTTCTAGCCACAAGTAGATGATCCCAATCACAGCAAGCATCAATGCATATACGGCACCACTCACAACCATATGCAAGTCTTTTGTCCTCATCTACCAATGTTAACAGAAATAATACTATTACACAACTTTATAACCAGCAACGAAGATTAAACAACCGCATGTATAGAACATAACAACACCAACCAGCAAACACATCAACAACAGCCTCCTACACAACCAATAAGCACAAGCCAGCAAATACAGCAAAAGCAGCTAGCAAAAACAGCAATAACAACCACCTACACAACCAGCAAACACAGTATAAGCAGCTAACAAACGCAGCAACAACACCTGCAAACATAGCAAAACGAGCCAGCAACCGCAGCAACAAACACAAAAACAGCAACAATTACCTGCAACCACAGCAGCAACCAAAAAAGACAGAAACAACTGCCAACAAAAATCACCACCGACAAAATTCTAGACCCAAGAATAACCCTTTTTGGAACAAAATCCCTCCCGTAAACCCAAAATCTTAAGGATAATGGAATAAAATTAGCTTTTGTTGCCTTGATCGAGCAAATGGTAGAAATTAGGGTTGAGATTTGGAGATCAGATTTGACGGACCGTTGACGAGCCCTCCCGTAAACCCAAAATCTTAAGGATAATGGAATAAAATTAGCTTTTGTTGCCTTGATCGAGCAAATGGTAGAAATTAGGGTTGAGATTTGGAGACCAGATTTGACGGACCGTTGACGAGCCCAAGTCGTTCACAATCGTTGCTACCATCTACCTCGTCGGCGATGATTATCGACCGGGGCGGAAGGTGGCAGATTGATTAGCGCGAGGGTGAATTTGTTTTTTTTTTTTCCCGAGCTACAGTGATTGCGTGGGGGAGGTGGAAGTCACGAGAATGCAACCACAGAACAAAGCAAGAGACTGGCTACGAAGTGGAGGAACTCGCCCACTTAGATACTCGCGGAACTCGGATCTGAGTTCCACTAGTTGACATGGTCAAGTAAACAGCGCATCTTGGATCTGATTTTCGAGTTCCGCGAGTTTTCCCAGATCTGGGTGTAGTAAACCGTCTCTAAGTGTATTTTAAAACTTGGCAATTTATTTTACCAACTGGTTTATATTTTCATTAGCCTCTTTGGCTACATATTTGTTCCTTACATTGAACTCTTGAACCTACATCAGATTATCTTTGGCATGTGTAACTGTTGCAACTGTACTTGAACACCATGTTTATTTCTTTTATCCATGTTCACAAGATTTTACTTTTATTTTCTTGATGAATTGAAGATATGCATATCTACCACTACCGTAAGAAGTTATATTTCACAAAGTTTTCAAGGTTTGCATTTGATATGCATATTTTGAAGAGGCCACATCTTGTGCAAGACTTGAGTACTAGTGAGAAATTATAGAGTCGAAGTCATGGGAAATGTCACGTGTAAACTCTATGCTGGACATTTTCATCTCCTTTGGCTCATTGAGATAGATTCTATTGGTTGATTTGGTGTTCTCATTGTTGATGATTATTCCAGGCTACAATGTCACTCATTTTAATGACTTTTTCTTATGTAATTGTATGTAAAGTTCATGATTCAACACGGCTAACATAGCTACCGATTTTGAATATGTTACCACATACTCATCATGATGATTAAGGATGCATTAAATTTTCCTTTAACTCATTTCTTTGTTCCATTTGTTGACTGTATCATTTCCAATATTTGTTTGAAGACTTGTTTTCCGTGTCATGCCTACCCGAGTTTCGGTAAATTCCAAACTCGAGATGTGCCGTACCAACGAGTGTCGATCCGTGCAACTTTTTTTTTAAAAAGAATTTTTTAAAAAAAATTATAAAAAGTTAATAAAATTAAAAAAAAAAGGGTCGCAGCACGCGATGCTACCTAAATCGGTTAGGTCACATCGTGCATGACATAATGGGTCGCAGCACGCGACCCGAGGTCGAATGCTGTCACTCGTTGGACAATACCCATTAAAGGGTACTGTTCATATTCCTCACAAGAGGAAGATAAACAGTCCCTAAAAAAAATTGTTTGGTCGGCATGGCTACTTGAATGACCCACTTAGGATTTAGACCTACTTGATGTTGATCTTACAATAGGTCGTAATACCTGCAACATTTTAACTACCTATCAGAGCTAACATGCCTCCTTCAAGATCTTTCAGTGTTTCATGTAGTTATAAACTTATAATGTCCCTTTTATTAGATGCTTACCTCTATGTAAAAGAGCTTTTCTGCCTTTTTCCTCAGCAATGCTACTTTTCAGTTGCCTGGCTTTTTCTCCTCCAATGTATTTGAAGAAGAAGAGGATCTTCCTGGTGTTTTAAACAAGGATTCTGCTAATGATGCACCTATTGAAGCTGTTGGACTCTTTGAAGAACCAGATAATTGCTGTCTCACTCCAAGTGATAGGCGACATTGCGTATTAGAGGACGTGGATGGAGAACTTGAAATGGAAGATGTATCTATCTCATATAAGGATGACAAAGGCACTACTTCTACCGACTCCTTAGAGCAAGATTCTCATCATCAGCAGGGATCTTGTGTGAATGGAGCTAAGGAGTTCTGTCCTCTACCGTCCGATCCTCCTCCACTTCCTGCAGATTCGCCGCCTCCACCACCTCCTGCAGATTCGCCGCCTGCACCACCTCCCTTGCCTTCTTCACCTCCTCCTCCTCCTCCTCCTCCTCCTCCTCCACCTTCATCACCACCTCCACCACCTCCACGTTTGCCGCCTCCATCAATGCTACCACCTCCTCCACCTCTTCCGCCCCCTCCTCCCTTACCATCATCTCCAACGTCGCTGTTATATCATCATACCGTTCCCCAAGAATTTTGCAGGACCTTATCTGTAAGCTATTTAGCTAGTACTTGAATATTTTGTTGTGCTCGCTAGTTGGTACTTTTTGACCCACCATTTGTTTGCAGGGCACTCAAGCAGTTCAGATGACCGGTAATGCTGCTATTCAAGGACACGGTACTTCCAATATTAAAAACGAGGTGGCCTTGCAGCAGTCTTCTAGTTTCTTGGCACCTGGAATCTCTGCACAACCATTTCCGAACTATAATAGTTCTAGATCGTTAGAGTATGGTCATGGTGACGTGTACATGACGCCTCAGGCTTCTGTTCCGAACTATCATTTTGAACAAGGGAGTGGATCTTTCCAACAAATGCCTTACCATCCTCCCTCGTCGGCACAAACGCCTGGAAATTATTCACGCACGTCTACACAGATGCCATCGAACCACTTTCCATATGCTAAACCCATGAGCGAAAATGTGCTACAGCAATATGATTCTTACACTGTTCCTAATGGCCATGTTCAGATGCCATACAACTCAGAGGACCACAGGAGGGTTCATTATAATGACATTAGCCCAGATAATCAACAAAGTGACTGGGTTTCTGGAAGGAGGCCAACATCAGGTGTACCATTTGTCCAGGATGGTATGCTGTTCTTTTATCTTCTTAATGCTTCCTATTTTTGCTTCACCTTAATTTCTCTTCTTTTTTTTTTCTTTTTTTTTTTTGTCTTTTTGTTTTGCAACTATCTACTTGTATGCCAAGAAATATATCTAATATGGTTTTTCTTGCAGTGTTTTTTAGACCAACTGGTGAAAGGCCTCACTCTAATACAATGCCTTACCAGTTTCCTTTACCCAACCATATGCCTGTTTGCCCGCCAGTTCAAGGTAACTATTGTTGATAATTTTAGGTTAGTTCTTTTGGGGTAACTTATGCCTCTAGTTGCCTGTCCTACCATACCTCAGGTGCTCCAGGTCATGGCCATCCCCCAATGATGGCACCAAGGCATGTTGTTCCTAGTAATTATTGGAGGCCAGCATAGTTACCAAAAATAACACGGGTTTGCTCCTAATGCTTGTATAGTTTCTATTTATTAGGCCACTGCTACGTGGCATGCAATTAGAGTATGAACTATATGTTTTGTTTTGAATTGCAATTTCAGATTCATACGAATCAAATCCTAGCTTCTTCTGCTGCTTTTGAAGACGATTTGTCTTCATTATGGCGTTCAGACCTGAACTTCGTTTGAAGACTGATGAGATCTGATGTAGTCAATTGTCAGGACTTTGTACATTGTAATTTTGACTTGACAACTGCAGACTAATCACTACTAATGTAAGAATACTTCTACAATGCAGGAATTGGGTCATTCTTTGTATGTATCCATTAGTTTAGTATTAATTTTCATTCCACTGCACTGTTTAGATTTTTGCTAAAGTGTGCCAATCTTGCTCTATCTACTATATACCATTGCTTTTGCTGTCTGGCGGTAAGAGATTTCTTTAGTATTGTATGTATGATAGGTTGCTTTGATTAATTATAGATGATCTTACAGTTAAAAAGATGTAGCAAGTATGATAAAGTTCCTGCAGCATCTGTGCCTCCCATTGGATGAAGCTTTCTTGTTGTTACTTATTCACATGGCATTTTTAAACTAATTGTGATGTGTGTGTTCATTCCAACTGAGATAACATGTCTTTTCATGAAATCCTCACTGTGGCCAGATGGAAGAGGTTTCCGAAGGCATGAAATATTCTGTTGTAGACACCTTATATAGAGTCACTTCTACTAAGAAGTCAAAAGTTAAGATGTCTGATTCTTGAGAGCAGGCGTAATTTGATATCTACTTATTTTAACACAAACTATGTATGCTATAACTCAGCATAGTGTAGTAATACACTGCTATGTTTTTAAGAATTGTTCCCATTATATTGTGAACTGCTGAGTTCCAGATTTTGTACTTAATAAATTGTTATCAAATAACATCTTTAGATGAAAATGGCTTCTGCTCAGTAGCTTCTTGGAAATATGCTCCAGGCCACCTTGATTGAAACAACTTCTTGAACAAGCCTACGTTATGATTGAGGTTGAGATCTAGTGCAAGTTCACAACCAACACTTACTAGATCTGCCTTACTATGTTCATATTAGAAAGCAAAGATAATCTTGATACAGAAGTCATCCTCAACCCTATTCTAGGGCTTCAATTGGAATGCATGGGACTTGCAATGTAGGCGCGACAATATTTGGATTTATTTTTTTGGATTAAGTAAAATGCTTGTAGTTCCATATATGCCTTTCTTTGAAAGTCAATCCACATGATTAGCACATGTTTTATGTTGAGGTTGTAGAGAACTGTAAATGATCCTATATTCCAAATTATAGCTTCATGCAAATTAAATTTGACATACTGCTAAAAGTAGGTTTGCACATGAGATTGTGGTTTATTCTGTGGTCATTTTTTTATGATTTACTGTCCATTTTTATCACTTAATTTTCAACTTGTATATGTCTTGAGGAGGCACTCTATCCACATTGTAACTTGTATAGATAGCGGGCATGTTTTTCTGTGAAACCAGAATTATTCTGGCTTGCTAACAGAAGTCGCCATGTTCTTAGGTAGTGTATATTGCTCTTTTTTCCTAATGAGTACATTCACTTATGGCTTTCAGTGGCTAACTCTTAGTAATGACTGTTCAGTAACTAGACAAGGAGTTTGACATCTCAGAGATATTTTTAGACCTAACCATAATTAGTCAGTTGTGTAACATGAAGTATTGTAATCATGGTCAAGTTGTAAAAGTTAATTGATACTTGAAAAAAAGTGAAATGTGGAGAAATAGGTATAATGCTTTGGCGTTTGATGGCTTTTAAGTAGTTTTTTAGAAGTGTATTTTTATTTGCAGCTTAAATTTGCAGATGTTCCAGGTGCAACTACTTGTATGTCAAATCTTGAACATGTAGTAGTGATTGGCGTTAGTTTAATTTTTATGCTACAGTTTTCTTTTCCTTGTGCTTTTAGATATGAAAGGCGTTTGCTTATTATTAGAAGGATGGTGGATATCCAAATCATTGAATAAGATAGATTAATATGCGTTTATTCGATAGTCTGTTAAGTTATCTGTATGCATGCGCGTGTACGCACATTTATTTATGTATTCTTCAAGCTGTTAGAGCGCAATGGGACGGTGTCTTTACATGTTTTAAGGTAGTCTACGCTGCAACTTTTAGCTAAGACATGGTGAAGTAATCATTTCCCTTATAAGAAGTAATCATTTCCCTTATAAGAAGTAATCATTTCCCTTATATCTTAGTTTTCATCTAAGTGTGGAAAACTAAGCATGCCAACTGTTAGGTTACTTTTTTGAGCCCAAAACTGTGTCCTTTTGTTTGGTTGTTTTGATTGAGATAGGTAAAAATCTTAACGTATATCCAGTTTTAAAAGGAGGGCCAACGTCCTCTGAAAAGGGGATGAGATCTGGCAGGGTGGAGATATCTACGGCATTGATGAAAGCAATTCTGTGAGAATCAGGAGACACAGTGAAGTTTGTTAGGAATACTAGAATCGCTGGTCCAGAAGGCTGGCGAAAGGAAATGCAGAGACGGAGAAAAGTAGAAGACCCACCAGTCGTATTATTCTTTTTTGTTTAAATTGGAGACCTTAGTACCTTAGGCCGTTGTTCCAGTAAATTTGACTAAAGAATGGGCAGATGGTTATTCCCTAAAGATGCATCGAACTCAAGTTTCAGCTTTCGAATTTTGAAAACTAAAGTTTGATGTCAAAAGTCAAAACCAAAAAACTAGAAGGTTGGGCTCATACCTATTATCAATGTTCACATTACTAGTGTTAAAAGTAAATGATTATGTAATCTGAGTACAATAGAAACCTGTAATTGCTAGAATGTTGATATTCACCGGATGTAATTTTTGGATGTACAAGGTTGAGATAGAATAGTAGGTTCTCCTTGTCTCCAAATGTATGATGCTTGTTGTTGTATCCTTCTTTTTTCCTACTTATTTGTCCTTTTTTAGCCCTGTAAGCATGCACTAGTTGGTTTTCACTTTTCCTTATGTAATAGCTTTTGGACTGAAAAGGTTATGCTTACTGGAATTGCAAACAGACTTGAATTGCTAGTTTTGTTTTTGCATCAGATGATTTGGTCAGTTTTTGAAACCTATGGTGTGTAAAGACAATTCTGTTGTACTTAAAAACATGCACATTTCCTTGCATTTGTATCTGGGATGGTGATGTCAGTGCCTACGTGCTGTGATTTAAACTATGAACGAAAATTTTGGTAATTAAGAAGTTAGTGACTTACTGTCTATAAACTGTCGAACCGTTCTGTTATAATGGGTCGTGGAAGAATACCTTTTGAACTTGGAAGAATCCACTTTCCATTTCATTTACATCGTAGTTTTATGTGCTTTATAACCTGGTTCATGTACCATGGGACTGCTAGTATTTATTATCATCTACCCCTAATTGTTTGTTTTCACGAGCGATGACCTGTCGAATGAGTGTTCGGTCGAATCTGCAGCATTGCTTTCCTTGTCTTCATAATTTGCATCACATATATTGCTTGTTTTCATAATATGCATCGTTATATGTGAATTTTCGAGTTTGTAGCAAGGCTACTGAATATTGCAACTTTGGAACCAGTTGATGGATATACTTGTTTGGAGCTGAATAATATAATTATGTAAACTGTGAAGTAGCAGCTTTGCTGGTAGTTACCATTATAAACCAAAACGCACTAAAGCCAAAGACGAATAAGTACTGTTTCTGTGAGGGGTTTCTGTGAAGGTGATATGAACAACCAAAGTCCATTTTGTACCCCCTCCTGTCATGTTCAATCATTTTGTTGGATCTGGGAAAACGTTTAGCCTTTGACGCGTTGTACACTACAATTAGCACGGCAAACCTCTTGTGTATTTCTAATCCCAAAGGTTGATTAGAGCTATTTCTTACATTTTTTTGTGTTCTTCTTTGCAGGTGCTGAGATCAGTGAAATGCTTCCATCAGGCTCTTAAACTATACAAATGTTTCATATAGTATGTGGACCGCTTTTAACATGGTTATCCCCGGAATGGATGATGGATTCTCATACAGTTTTCTTTTTCTGATATTTGGCACTGAAGAAAAGTGAAAACTCTAGATGTGAGATTATAATACCAAGTCTAGAAGTTTTGAGACGACAAAGATGCTTATTCTGATCGGTCCAGTCTTAACATCTGATTCCACCCGCCTTTGTAAAGCTACTTTAGCCTTTATGGTTATCTATACAAGAAAACATATTTGTACATGATTGATATGAACTCGCTCGCCTCTTTTTCGTCAAATGTGGAGTTTTGTTATCTGTTTATTTTTGCGATCTTATCGATGTTAAGCAATTCTTTACCTAATCATAAGTAGATTGCCGTTGTCAGATGCAAAATGTTGTCATTCTGCTGCTGTGTAGCTACCCGGATGAGTTGCCCTATGTTTGTCACAAAGTTGAGAAACTTGTGTATCCATTGCTTCAGGTACTGTCCTTGCTAGACAACATTTTTTGTAACTTGAATTTAAAGTTGTTGGTAAATAATATTTGTTATAAAGCTGCTACCTCGTCAGTAAGTCTAAGAAAGACAGCAGGAGGCTGCAACTGAGTTAGTAACTCGGGCAAAAGCCTCTCAACTTTGTAATACCGTGCTGACAAATCTGTATGTTGGGAAAAAAAGTCATGGAAAATCGTGGAGAAGTACCAGCCTGACAACCAATTTACCATTCTTTTCTTTTATGAGGAGATAATGAGGCAAATACCAGGTGGCCTTCGAGGACCTAATCCCTGGTGAATAAAAAATATGGCACTCCACGATTCTTTTAATCGATACTAAGTTTTGAGTAAAAGTTCAATCCAAGTGGTGGGCAAAATTCCAAGGATTAGCTCTTGGACTCATATTTGCATGGCGGCTTATGGTCTTCCTAGCATATGTTCAAATCGGGTCGATGGTGTAGATGCACTATGTTTATCCAAGTTACTGGTGCAATCATTTTAGCTTCTCATAGTTTGACAGCTCTAAAAGTTTCCAGAATATCTCCCAAAAATAATTGAGCTTAGCTTGACCTTCTAATGAGCAACACAAATCCTCTGCACCTATTCTGACGCATGGAACTGTATATCGGTGCCAAATTGGTGATCATATACTCACTCATTTTAATTTTTAATAACACATAATAGTCTAAAAGTTGTCTAGTAATCCTAATGAACCTGTTTTCATAAAAAAAAGTGTAATCCTAATGAACCTTATCAACAGATATGATAATTATATATGATATTATTTTTTTTAATAATTTAATCAACATCAATTAGTAGTGTAAGTATTATCTGGTTGAAAATATTATTAAAATTTAAAAGTACAAAATGTATGATCATAAATTGACACGCAATTTACGAATCGGTGTACCGAGTGGGCATAGAGGATCAGTGTCTACACAACTTCAATTCATACCCCTAGAAAAAACCCCATCATGAAAGCTAATCTGTGCATTTTTATTCTCATATAACAAAGATCTTCTGCGGGATTTTTAGGGGGAATGGCATCTTAGCCACTCTCATTTCTCAGTATATAGTATCACCATATTTCTTAACAAGACAAATGGCATTTTTTTGCTATCAAGTATGCAAGTTATTTACAGTGTTGTACAACTGCATAGACATTCCAAGAATTGTTCTAATTTTACAGTTTGTAAAATGATTATTTGACTCCGTGATGAGATTGAGCTTAGTATGACAAAGAATCGATGTGACTAAGAAGTTTGTATATACACCTGCACAATTTTAGGGCCTATATATCTTTATGGTTCTCGAAACCTGCACACGGCAAAATGGGCAACGAGAAATGGCCGATGCACATCTTTGACACAGGACATGCCCGCATGGTACCATAGTCATATCAACTTCTGTACTCAGGCAGACCCTGCATGACCACGCCGCCTTGGCTGCATCAGCTTCCTTTGCTGCTGCATCGGCCTTTTCCTGTAACATTAACCAATAACATATGTAGGATTATGAAAACTTAAAAGCAGAAATTCGGTTATTTCTTAATTGGAGTTTTTTAGAAGCCTATCGGTAATTGAATGAATTTATATAACTCTGATGCGAATTCAAATCGCCGAGGAAAACAATTTTAATTGAGGAAGGGCTAGTAACTCTCAGGTTAGTGGAGCCTATATAAGTGGTAAGAAAGATGTGGATAATCCTATAAAGAACCTTCCCCAAATAATACATATGCTTTGCAGACAAGACACAGAAGGTTTGTGCTGTTAAGTCTTCACGCAGAAAGTATCAATGTTTTCAAAAAAAGGAAGCCATTCAAACAGGCTAGACCACCAGTTCACGGTTTTGCCTACAGAACAGGCAAGCTTAACAGATTTAAGCAGTTCAAAGGTAAATACTCAAACCGATTGGACTACCAGGTCTCAATTTAACCCGTATCAACCGCTGGCACGTATCCGCTCAAAACCAAGATGAGAAACAGAGTAAGACAAAGCAAGAAGCACTATAACATCTCCATTACGATGACTATGCAAAAATCAAAACGTGCTTGCTTCATGTAAGCTGAAACCGTCCGCCGCCCCTGGGTGGGACGGTCGGGGCGCTCGCCTCAAGAAGCGAGCGCTCGGCTCGAACCCCCGGGGGTGCCTGTAATGGGGATGTGCCCGTGGCATCGAGTTTACAGCGGTTCGGGAAAGCTGGTGGCTAGGTAACTCCCAGTACTCCATGTCTGGTCCGGGGGCGGACGCTAGATCAGGATTTTACTCTCCTGCGCGCACCTGGGTCCAAAATGGTCCTTATAGGTGTGCATAGAAAACTGTGGTCTGCGAGTTAGCGGAGATCCAGGGAGGGGTTTCGCCTCGTTATCTCAAAAAAAAAAATGTAAGCTGAAACCCATGTGATGCAAAACCAGATCTACCGATATCCAAACCAACATTGATAAGTCTCTATAAGGAATAGCAGATAAAATATCAATACGATATATTTTCTTCTTTAGCCACTAGCGCAAAGCATGCATGTTATGCCAACTTCAAGCACATGCACATGCAAACACATCATCTACCTATTCAAGTAATCACATCTTCTGGCACACCTATTGCAATTTGCTGTTATTTTTGGGCTCAACTATGGTCCTTGATCTTGCCTTCTCAACATCATTTGGGGGTAGAACACCTGCCCATTTGCGGTCTGCCCAAACATCAACTTATCCCCCATTACAACAACATCCCAGTGATAAGCACCACCATGACGGGGTCTGGGGAGGGTATGTCGCTGAAGGAGACTGTGTCCATATGACCCTCGGCTTGAGGAAGAAAATCCAAGACATACGAGCATACAAACGCAAAAGTTTGCAGAACAAGATGTCAACTTATCCCCCAACTCTAGAGTTTTCTTTTTTTTTTCCCTGATTGTTTCTAAGCAAATTGAAGCTAGATTTCACATAATCATCACGGTCATTATCAGTTTGGCTTGGTCAGCTTTCAGTACAAAATAGAATCTTATCGTTTTCGGAACTTACTTTATTGGTGTTAACGGTTATGAACTTATGAGCGCTTCAACTATATCACAATGAATAGTGCTGGTAGAATGTTTTGATACACAACTTCGAGGGATCTCAAAGTGATCAAGTAACTCACGTGGTGTTAAAGTCAGATTCACACAATTTTCTCCACTGATTTAGTTTATACAAGTCAGTCGTATTAAAGCGTGACAAGAAATAGCAAGAAAGCATATAAGCTATTAACTTTGGCTTTCTGAACAGTGAATAGTCATAACCTGCAAAGGACCACTCCTGGTTTATGATAAGATGCTGTTATTTCTGCTGCTATCGTTTTCATTAACCTTGATAAGCTTAGAGCTAAATCTAAAATCAGTGAACTCTA
This sequence comes from Xerophyta viscosa, assembly GCA_002076135.1. Classification (NCBI taxonomy): domain Eukaryota; kingdom Viridiplantae; phylum Streptophyta; class Magnoliopsida; order Pandanales; family Velloziaceae; genus Xerophyta; species Xerophyta viscosa. The sequence goes on along the minus strand of MJHO01000039.1, from coordinate 1,059,701 downwards.
AGAGATAGTAATAGTTATCTCCTCCCAGAGCACTGGTGCGGGTTCAAATCCTGGCAAAGCCAAGAGAGAAACATCCTTTGTAGTGGGCATGGGTGCGTACACCATAGCCATTCCCCCCACCCCTGGGGAGCGCTTGGCGAACTAAGTTGACCTTTTAGTACAGTTCAATAGTTCAATAAGGAAGTTTCTGTAACTGCTTTCTCTTTACCTTTGAACTCGATAGTATTAAGAGATTTCCTCTCTTTCTATATGTCAACAGCCATTGAGTTCCTACTTTTAGACCTATCTGCAGAAAGTAAAATAGAACTTGAAGAAACAAACCTGCTCAACCAAAAGAGCCACCCGAGACTGTTCCATTTCTTCCTGCAAAGTAATTGTTTTTTCCAGTAGTGTCTGCTTCTGGGAGTCCAAATCAATGCCAGCAGAAGAAAGTATGTCATGAACAGCTTGTACCAACTCTCTAGCTGGCATTCGACCGTATAAGAGATCATTGGCAACCTGCAAAAGAAAAAAGGGGCTCTACAATCAGGAAGATAGTCAGGCAAAGAACACCCAGAAAGTTTCAGAGACATTACCTGTGGTGGCAATGGCACACTCCTGTTTCTGGCATCTCTCAATTGTTGATTATTTGGTACCAGGTTTCTGTTTATGTCTATGCTTTCAGATAAGGATGGTGCAGAAGCCAATTCGCCAATTGAAATACTTCTAAATGAAAAAACTTGAGAAGAAAGTAAAATTTGAGTTTCTCCAGGAGCTACTTCAACAGGAAACTTGTAGAGTGGTTGGCCAGCAGATGGTCTTACGTCGTCTGGAACTCTACCATACCTTAACTTATCTCCATCTTTTCCTGTTTTCCATGCCACTATTTCTCCAGTATAGAAAGGCCGTGAGGGAAGGAATTGCACCTGTCGAGCATCCTGAGGAAGCAATTCCATTCCTACATTGATATTATTTTTTCCTTCCTGTTTCATGATCTCTCTCTCAGAACCCAACTTAAGTAAATCTAGAATCTCAGGTTCTTTACCATGTTGACAGGTAAAAAGTGGCCCGATTGGAAGTACAGCTGGAGTGCCCAACACTTGGCTCACGGCAATGGCAATAACATCACAAACGGACAAGTATGCTGGAGGATGAGCAATCAAAACACTGGTGATCGATTTGTCAACAAAGTAAACAGTCCGATGTTTAATACCGTCATACCATTCAGGAATAGCATTACCCTTGGTCATGCGAGTGATATCCAAACGTCTAGGTAATAGAAGAAATCTTGTGTAAATGTTTTCCACAAATTGAAGCTTAGATGCTATACTGTGAAGTATATTCTGTATCCGTAACAAAGTCAGGCCTTCAAAAGATGGGCATACATTGGCCAGGCCACTAATCAATATTAGCAAAGCAGTGTGCAATGACTTGCTCAACAACTTGTCCCTTATTTGATTAATCTGGACAGAATCAATTTGATCTACAAGCTGCAAGGGCTTACCATCATCCAATACCTGCAAAAGATCATTCGGTGTTTAGCATTTATTGATAGTTCAAAGAAAGAATAGAAAAAAAAGGATGATTCGATAGCTAAAAAGAGCAACCTCAACAACAATATCGGAGAGCTTTTTTATTCCCATGCCCATGCATATATTCTCTGAAATATCAGGGTGTACAAATCTTAACATTGAAGTATCAATTTTACAAAGAAAACGAGAAGCCTCTGTATCAATATACACGCAAGACTTAGCAGAGACAAGCCTGCATCCATCGTCTAACACTATTGCATCAGAAGACCAGTCTGACCCATCCAAATCAACATGCCTAGAGCCATCACAAATAAACTTTAAAATTTCTAGAACAGCTCGGAGTTCATTTGGATTGAGACGTTGATAACCACAATGTTTCTGGATATTCAAAAGAATATCCCTTGCATAGGCAACTGAAAAAACCTCCTGCATGCCAATATGTTTAAGTATCTTTACAAATGGGAGATAGCGAGTTGGAAGCTCAAATGCAAAGGGAGACAGGTTGATTGGTAGGTGCACAAATAATGACTTAGCTGTGACCAAGCGAGTTCCATTAGCCACAGGGACAAATGCAACTTTCTGCAACTCCTCTATGTCTGCCAAAGGGAAAATACTATCAGTACAAGAGCATAAAATACTACCTTCTGATAACTGCATAGACGACAGAGGATTTGCCGGTCGAGAACAAGATTGATAAGGGATCCTCCTTTTTCAGGGAAAAGCAGTAAAAGATTATTGCTTATAGTTACATTTATCCATAAGCAAAAATTTATTGTGGATAGTTACATAAATCTACAATTACAAAGGTCAAATTGAGAGCAATAAAATGAGAGCAGCACTTATTTATACAAAAAATGGGTGTCTTCCAACATCTGTCTCATAGTTATCTAGGGCTTAGTACTTCACATGTGTTCTGTATATATACTACAGGAAAATGGTAACACTGTTCACTACTGTTAGGATCAGTGGCCCAATCTTAAAATGAACGAAAATAACTCAAGGGTTCCAATATAACCATTTAGTCATTTTAAACTATGCCTCTAGTCTCTGGAATGTTAATAAGCTATTGATCCTCAGAGTATCGTTTTCAAAACCTGATCGAAATCACAATTTTAAATATGGGTTTTAAGTTCAGAAGCCGTTAAACCAATGATTTCTGAGTGTACGTGCTCTAACAACCCCTATAATAGGCAGGCTGTACATTTAGAAGAATTAAAATACATTACAATTCAAGTACCACTGATTTGACCAACCTCTTCTATCCAAGTGAATAAAGCTACTTCACAATAAGTTATGTGAATTTATCTTTGGAGGCATTGATGAAGGTAGGACGAGGCAAGAGCAAGATTGCAAAAGTATGTGACTAACCTGTAGAGGACAGCATGCTCCATACCTTATCCAAGTAATTCAATATCTCAAAAGATGCATCTTCTATTGTTAACATGCCTGATGAGGTTGGCCAACGAGCAAGAGTCTCTTCACCATTATTTCTTCCAATCACCTAGATATGTCTCACATTATTAACGGAATATCTACATTACAATACCTGTAAATAGTTGTAAATTACCTGCAAATGCTTCAAGACTGTGGAAAAGGCTGGAGGACTCATAAAGTGAAATGCTCCCCAAGAATATTCAGGAGGAATGCTGTTTACTTTACCGAGAATAGGTGCAGAACTCCAAGCTAAAGGCCAATCCTTCAACAAGATTGCTTCACTATATGAACAGAGTACTCTCTTCCCACCTTTCTTACCTCCAATACTAGGAAGACCTTTTTCAGCAGGTACAAAAGCAATTTTGCTGAGCCGTTCGCAAAACGCATTGTCATAAAGAGATGCAAAATTTGCAAAAATTGTGCCCACAAGAGATTCAGCTAAATACCATAAATCAAAAGAAACCTCATTTTTACAACTAGAGAACTGTGCGTCGAAATCATCATGATCATCTTTGTATGTCATGGATTCTCTTCCAAGCATTTCCAATTTTTGAGCACATTCTATTATGGTATCAACTTGCAAGGATGTTCTTAGACCTGTTTTTCTTAAAATGCAGAGCCATCCATCTGTTGTGAACCTACCACCAGGAAATTTGCTTGGATCACCATAAAATATAGAAGTTAGTATAGAATCATGAGGATCTAACAGATCTAATGGCCTAAACAACTGTTCACGGCCTTCAGCTGCACTTTGCACAAAGCTTGTCCCTTTCAAAGTGCTCACAACTGTACTATCCAACTGCAGATTGTTCCAGTTTGTATATAGATATAATAAAATCTTTTCTTGTTCTTCTTGAGTTTTCTCTCCAAATTCAGGTAAGGCAAATTTCATAAGAATTTCCAGATCATTTAGCTGGTTAACACCAAGAGCATGGAAAAATGACACATCATTTGTTGAACAAGAAAGACAGCATTCATCCTTGGGATGAAAGAAAGAAGCAGGAGAAACAATACAGTGTTCTGAGCCAGAGAGTTGCGTGTAGTTCCCTAATACTGTTTTGTAAATAGGGAGTTGTCTCAGCACGTCTAGCTCTTCTCTCCTATAGGCACATTCATCGGATGACTGGAAGTTTGAGGCAAGTAGGTTAAATAGGTTTTCACGATTTTCATCTGACAAATTAGATGGAATCGTAAAATAACCAGCTTGCTTGCTAGCAAGTAACTTGGCAATAAGTACCTGTCCTATTGATTGACCAGGAGCTGGAAATATGCTAAGTGGTGAAGCTTGGTCTAGGAACGACATATCAAATACAGGAATTTTGAACTGGTTTAACACCGGAAGAAGCCACGGATAGCTAGTTTTTATCACTTCAAATGCGGCAAGGTAAAGGCTGAGCAACTCATGTTCTTCACTACGTTCACAAGCATCTGGTGCCTGAGCCCTCCCATCACTTGTAGAAGCTTGGACAGTGGGATTTGAATCAGCAATGGGCGGTACAAAGATTAGATGCTGGTATTCCACACGGCATAGGACAGGTCTAATTAGGAAACCCGGAATTAAGGGCCAATCTGACACAAGGGAAACATCACCATTTGAGGATTTGAACACATTCCAGAAAAGTCGTATCCAGTCAGGAGTTGGTTCATGACTTTCTGTTTTAGCACTTGTACTTGGGTCCCATGGAATCCAAGGAGCCTTGCCAGAACCGTTTACCTGTCTTATCCAATATTCACTGAAAAGAAATCTCAAATGACTTGATAATAGATGTGGTGAGAACTGCTTTAATTTCAGTAGTGGTTGAATAGTCTTATTGGACAATAGTTCAAATACAAATGGTTTTTCCAAGCATAACTGATTGATGAAGTTTCTTGATAACGGTTGCATAAGTAACTGTTCTTCCTTGTTTCCAACCCAAAGTTCAGCTTTACCCAATTTTGCAAAGTGCTTTGTTGCAGTTGGAATTGGAATGCCCTTAAGTTCATCTGCCACGGAACGTAAGAGCTTACCTGCATGTGTGTTGGTGCTTTCAGTCATGATTAATTGAGACGAAGAGCCTCCTGCCATGCTAACATCGTCAACAACGACTCGGCCAAAATCATATAAAGCCCTGCCGATGTGTGCAAACACTTCAAAAGCATCGCTCTTTGAGTTGTCCACGCTATTTTGAGATCTCAACCTGAGTATATTTGAAGAAGAAGAAGAAGAAGACGCTGAATAGGGCACCATGTCGAAACCTCCATCCAATGTATCAACCATAGAACGTTCACTTGACATTTCTGCCTGATCACTTGTTAAAAGCTCTGTTAATTGCTTCAAAGGAACATTGGATAAACAATAGTCGAGGACTCCAACATACGCTTCAACAGATTGAACTGAAACCGAAGTAGAAGACTTAAGAAGGCTTCGAACCATGTTAGGCTTGATTTCTCTCACCTTAACTCCAACGGCTTGAATCTCACTCACCAATTCCCATGGCACAGAGAAAACAGGATAATGCTCTCTAATAAAGCTAAATACACTATCTGGGGGTGGGTTATCACGTTCCATTTCTGACTGAGATAGAAACATACCTTCATCAGCTTTGACAAGACTTCCGCCATAAAGTTGCCACACGGGAATTTCTACAAGACGGGCATAGAAGGGCCTTATCACTTGTTCAACTAGTGATTCCCAATCTGATTCATAAGGTTTTGCTGAATAAGGTTCATAGATATTAGATTGAGCTTGGTTGTGCAATGCCACCTGCTTTGATCTTGGCCAAAAGGAGTAAATTCCGTCATCATAAGCTTGCAAAATTGAACTAACTGCACATGCAGTTTTTGGTTCGATAGTAGAAGTCAATGGTTCCTTTTTAAGCCTTTGAAACTCCATAATCATTTCAACATATGAATCACGTACACATAACATTAACTCTTTGTTCCAAGCTTCAACTAACTGGTTCATCGGGTTAGCCTTTTGTCCTGGTGAGTTCATTCTATGACCGCCGTCAAAAAGATAACGTCCACCACTATGGCACACAAGAAAACATCCTAGAACAGTAACTGGTAAACTTATACTCCCAGATAAAGGGAGAGGGGATAGAATACAGCTGGGTGAATGGACAGTTACGGGCTGTCCATTCCTGGATATAAGAGCCGCAACTCCAGCAGCTGGTATCAGATTATAAGCTAGATACCTCCTGAAATTCGGGGACAGAGAGGAAAATTATGGTGCATGAAAAGCCAAACTGTGTTACATTGGGACAAAGCATTATTCAGGACAATGAATGCAACCTTAGACTGAATTTATAACTTACATGTCAAAATATCAAGTACCTACTCAGAAAGAATAGGTACTAAAATGCAAACAAAGAAAAGGTTAAATCAAATATCTTGAGGGAAATGGGGATAAATTACAAGAATGCACTGGCTATGAACTCTGAAGAGTTTTGTTAAGAGCATTACATATTGTGCTGTGGACACAAGATGCTTATGGATTACATGAGATTATGAGAATGCAAATTCTTTACCATCCTATTTGATTTCTTTAATCAATGTAGTAGTGTCCACGCCAAACCATCATATGTATGACATGCTCCTCAAGCCTTACCATATACCACTTCAAAGACTATGACTTCTGAAGTTCTTTGTCTCCAAAATTCAGAAAACCATTTTATTGCAACAGCATGATTTTGCATTTCGCTTGGACTATAATAAAATCCATAACATTCGTGGTTTAGTTGCAGAGGATGAGGAGAGGGCACGAAGTGGACTAGTTGGGTTAATTTATGTTTTAGCACAAGCAGCATCATGGTCACTGCTGAGCATATTCAGATTGGTGCTCCACTTGGACCAATCGGACCAAGTTGACAATCTAGGTTCTTAATGCTAACTACAATTAGCATATGTTTTAGGAAAAAGAGGCAACGATAAATATGAATATTATTCTTTATAGCCATAAATCAAACAAATACAGCATTAAGAAATACTGAAATAATATGGCAATTGGTTTCTCGCAGGTCATGTAGGCTTAGCTATCAAGGACATTACCTATCAAGGGCCATGTTTCTCGTTTGCCCTGCTCCAAGACAAAGGGCAACCAACCATTTGTCTGTGAAGCTGTGCTCTTCTTGCACAACATGAACGTCTCTTACATGAATCTTAGTGGTTGAAGTGGAACTCCCAAACAATCTTGAGATCTGAAATTTCCTCCACTTCTTTTCCGAAAAAGGGTTTCTTGGAACAGCATATGATGGGTCAATCGAAACTGAATATTCGAAAGAAGGCTGCATTTTTTCTTCCTCCCATGTTAATATTGACACCTGAAAGTTCAACCGTTTAAAAGTAGAGAAAAGAAAACTGGTAGAAGGACGCATATCAATAGAGAATCAAGCAGAACACCATAAAAAGGTGAATGGACAAGAACAATTAAACAAAACCAACAATCTGATCATTACTGAATTACAACTTGGATGAACAAAAGGACAGATCTAAAGAATCACCACACCAAAATTGCTTTTATCAAATATACCTACAAAAAGAGTTCAACAACAAGCACTATGCCGTTGAACAGAATTACAGTGTCTTCGGTGAAAACCGTGAAATAGCTGGTTTTAGAAGCAGAACACCATTTTCTTTCTTAATGAAATGAAAGAGAAGCAAGTCATTAGAAGTAGCATTTTGCAAGTTAAAAATAACAAGAACATATATATAGTTTGGCAGTAAAACTGAAACAATGCTGTAAAGTCAAGACTTTCCAATTTAGTTAATCTGTAGTTGGTAACATAACAGTGTTCTGCCACTAAAAGTAAATGATTAGGAAGCTAAGCCGAAGCAGTATGAGTATAGCAAGCATGTCTTTAAAGATGGTTGAAACACGTTAAGCGCAAATGATTGACCAGTTAGATTATCCCAACAAAGATTAGCTCTGATTCCATAATCCACTAAGGATTCCCAAGTAACAGAGGTGTCACTTGCCTTATTCATGAGACAGAATAAACAGTGTTGCTACTAGGCTCTAAGATGCTAAACCATTGAGCACTAATTGTAGAAGCAAAGACAGTATTAATTGATATTGCATAACTGCCGGTGATTAGGAAGATACATTTTACTGGGTGCATTAAGAACTGCAACTTCAGTTTCAAAAAATGCAATCAAAACTAATTCACTTGCATCTTAGCACAAATGCATATAGCAGCTATCTCGTTTTGTCAATAGGAAAGGTTTAACACATATGTTCGCTGTATTATAGTCTCTATAAGTTCTTTATGAATGCTCCAATGGGAATCCAGAATGGAGACATTAATTGGCCTTCATTTCTCATGATGTACCACTTACTTGGCTCAAGCAAGAAATAACAATATCTGTTGCTGTAGGTGATTATGTAGTATGTAGAGATAGGCTGATACATCTCGGGTTTCAAATTGCTTGTAAGATAACACATGGGCTTTGTCTCATGCATGCCCACTGCATCTCCTGTTGTCTCCAAATAGAAAGATAAGAGCTGTTCATCCTAAGCATCACAACCCGCAGAGGGATAGGATGGTGCATGAGTGGTGAAAGGAAGACCCTACAAGCCTATAACCTGTCTTGACATAGATGTTATGATTCTTGCTGTCCCACTGAAATTCTCCATTTTTGCGAGAGCTTGTACATCAAAATCTTCATTTTTGTATCCTACAACCCTAACACCATAACCCTATAACTTCTCTTGACATAGATCTGCGTTGGAAAAACCACATCAAAGTCTCTGTTTGTGAGAGGTTGTAAAGCTCCGATTATTTCAAAGCCAAGTAGTTTGTATTGTCTATCTAACAAGTAAACGTTCAGCGAATTGCACACAACCAATCATAAAGTGTGTCAAATGCAAGTCAATACGCCAGAAAGCAGCTTAAACGAAAGTAAATCATCTATCCATCTTAGGAGTATGCAATGAGCAGAGAAGAGAATAATTACAACTAGGCCAAAGCTGTGAGAATAAGCACTACTCATAAGGAAGACCTCAGAGCATGTGAAACAAATATTTCTGTCAAGTATCAACTCTTCTGAAGGATATCTTTTGCATACCTGAAAAACTGATTTCAGGAAAAGGAGTGTAGCAGACGCATGACTTTTGAAACTGTCAAAGATCTGCTTTAGTTTTCTAGATCTAGTTCCAGGTTCACTAGCAAACCTTGAAGATAAAGGCATGCGTATTATTGTCGAATCAGTTGAAAATCCTTGATTCATTAACATTGGGATAAATTGATCACGGAACCTTTCAGTTAAATCGGTACCTGTAGAATATCAAAATTAAACATTATTAATCTAAATTTTATATTCATGATGCCATCTGTACATCCATAAATGCATAGCATTGTAATAGAACAATGCAAAGCATAAGGTAGAAAGCTTAAATGGAATTATATCTGACTATAAAATGCAAAAATACCACAAAGCTGGCCCGAAGTTAAACAATAAAATTGCCTCAAGTTCTGTTTCTGAAATGATATTTGCGGCAAAAAAAAAAAAAAAAAAAACTGAAACAACTAAAGGTTGAACTTCAGTCAACTTCTTAACCAAACTTTGCATATATAGCAGCTTATGACATAATACCTGTCAATGAGAACAGTTTTGCCGAAGGACCACTGCTTGTAGGTGCAGCAATAGCCAAGCCGAGAGGGTCGAATATGTAGAAGTATCCGCCAGAAACAATTGTCAGAACATCACACACTGCATAGCTACTGATAAGTCCCAAACCGTAATTAATAGCACCACCACGGATCGTCCATGGAGGTGGAAACTGGAGACTGCATACTTCTTCCGTGCTCAAAGCACAGCCTTCTATCACAATAGTTAGAGAAGGGCATTGGAAATCACCTAAAATTTTAAAATAAACCTTTGGTTAGGTTGTAATCAATATAACAATACCTCCATCTTCATTAAGGAAAGATCAATATTAGCCAAATAACATAGTCAGCATTATCCAGAGCTCCAAAATAACTACTCAGTATGTATACATTTATTACCAAGATTTTGTTGGAGTAAAGATTGGCGAGGGTGCTCCCTTTTGTCGTATATAAGATGCAGCTTTTTTGCATTTGAGCTATCAGCTAACTCTATAAGGTCAAAAGGCAGAAGGTCAACATCTCCATACAAAGCCAGAAGTTCGCATGTTTTAGCAAAATCCAAGCAAGGTAACTCCCTTGTTAGTCCTTCATCAACAAGTGACAAGCTGCCCAGAGATTGTACCCCAAGTAGTTTTGCGAGATCATTTCTAATAGAAGCATGTACAAAATTTTTCTCAAGGGGGCTGCTTTTCGTCATCCATGGTGCATCATCATAGACAAGATCAGAAGAGTACATTAACACTCCTGAGGCATTAGGAACCAATATTGGGTTCATTGGGACTCCCAGTATTTGCTTGTCTGCAGAACAATCTACCAATGCTTCTAAAACACGTTGGACAAAACATAATTGCTCTGATGACAATGGTTCCCCCTTTAAGTCCCGCTGTAAGCACTGGAGCACCTGCAAATAATCAATGGATTCAAAACTTGGCCGCACACCTAACTTCGATAGGAGGTCCCTATACTCTGAGAGTTCCGTTGGAACAACATAAAGATAAGGATGATACTTGACAGGCGAATCAAAGGCGAGTGCTTTTGTTGTTACAAAATCATCACCTATCCAAACCCATGGAACACCATTCAAATCACTCCGTAACTCCTCAAGATCACCGCTTCCAACATAGTCCTGTAATTTTGCGTAAATAGATGGAATTTCTCTATGCAAAGCACAATCAAGAAAATCTTGTCCAGAGTACATCTTGAGGCTCTTATATAATTTGGAAAGCTCAAGTAGTTGATTGGATAAAATATGCAAACCCGGAGGTGCCATCCAGCCAAGTTTAGTTTGAAGGTAAGTTGAACAGCATTCACCATCTAGTATTCTCATTTTTGATGATACACTCCACATTTGCGCCTTTGGCCTTGTAATGTTAGGAGATGCAATGCAATCATCCGATGTGAACCACGGTAGTCCTGCTATTGGAGAAGTAACATGAACGGGACACCAAGGGATGGATTTAATTTCTAACCAGAACTCATCTTCCGATATATCAAAAATGATATTCGAAAGGAGCAAGAGATCCTGTTCACCTTCACAACACTTGTCACTGAGGATCTTAGTCTCCAAAGTAGCAGTCAAACAGTGCTCACATTTTGACATTAGGCTCCTGCTTTTAGGATTCATTTTGTCAACACTCACATCCAGGACATGTCCTAGAGCATTCAAGAAAACAAGTAGTTTTTGACCATGAGCAAGTGCATCAATCTTCATCCCAGAATTGTGAAGCATTGCTACTGATCTAGCACTGTCAATTAGTCCAGTATAGCTCAAGTCTCTTTTGAGACCCAAGCATACTAATATGTCAAGTACCTTATCATCTAAGAACATATCCCCAGGAAAAAAAGCTTCCTTATGTAGAAGATGCTTTAGAGCAGGTACACGAGGATCATACAGCCTGGATGAAGCATGAAAGAGTTATTTATGAAGGCATAAAAACACAATAGGATGTAATTTATATAGGATATCGCATAAAATTCAAAGCAGCTGTACAAGCGCATGCCAGGCCTCGCCAAGGGGGAATCCAGTAATTCTTTCGGTGGATACAATAAAATAAAAAAACTAAAAAAAAAAAAAAATAGCACTGATAACATGTGGGGCCAACAAATTACGTTTTAGCCCAACCATCCCCTTCTTGAGAGAATCCATTAGATAGAGGTAGACCTGGAAAAGATGCAACTGAAACGGGGGTTCACGATACCTACCCAGAACAGGCAGGTATGTGCAAATTTTAAAATTAGTTTTCCTTCCAATTTCACCATAATTCATCAGTCTCCTCTTAGGCAATTCTCTCCCCCTTGCATATTTCAAAATGCAGAAGTCAACTATGAGTCTCCAAGTTTCTGCCTACGAACCTTGCCGACCACCATTGATCCTCATTGGCTGTTCTCTCTCTGACTACTGGCTCAGACGACTCGACAATCTGAACCATACCTAAGTCTCTACGTTGTGAAGGATCTTTCAATTGCATTCTACTGCAAATCTTAAAGAGATGACCAAACTTTTGTGTAAGATTTCGTTTAGGTTTAAGCTAATACAGCAGATCGTGAGATGTATGTTCGAGGCTAAAAGTTTGATGAGGTTTCTCCTGTGATAAAAATCTCATCACTTTGTAAGATCTCTGTGTTACAATCATCTAGATTAGTCATGCCGCCAATGGTTTGGTAATATGAATGGGATGATTTAACAGCATGGATATAAAACATATTCATTAATTATTGTTCAACTGTAAAGCCTCATAACCTGCACTATTTCTACTTGCCTATGATATGAATTTGTATGGATGAAAAATGCTTCACCTTGGTCGTGAAAAGATGGATTACCCACGGTCCAACTTACCCAACGACAAACCCATAAGTGGATGCAGGTATCTAAACCATGATTTTTGGTGCCGATCGGCACAGCCAGTACCAGGCGGCACGTGCCTGTTCCGGCAGTTGTCGCCACAGCACGTCCCAAACAATCTTATATTTAAAATTTTTAAATTAATTTTAAGTTTGTATTTTTATTTTTAAAATAACAATTAAATATATATCGACACGGCACCATCAACATGCTCGGCACGTCTTGAATTTGGGATTTACCGAAACGTAGCACGAGACGACACCTTAAACCTTGACCTAAACCACCTGTCTACGCAGCACGAGACGGCACCATAATCAACACGGTGTCACAAGGTTGTGCTTTTCCCTAGCACCTTGCGCGGCAACTTAGTAACACCCCTAGGCAATGCCACTCATTGCTAAGCTCTTCCTCTCCACAAACTCTAAAAGTACATGTTAAAGAGAATAGAAGAAGGAACAAGAGTAAAGAGAGCACTCCATCACTCCTACAACTCTTTCTCAAACTCCAAGTCCCCAATGGTTACTAATGAAGGACCCTTCCTCTATTTATAGGAAGTCAAAGTCCCAATGAACGGCTAAAATTAACCTAATCCTAAGGCGATGTTTAGGGCTCTAGAATATTCCTGCTTGTACCCTAAGCAACTAAGCATTCAAGAAAATCCTAGAGAATTCCCGTCGGTGTGCTTGTCCTTGCCTTGGCGGCTTGGCCAAGGCCAAAAGCGGCTCCAAAGGAATTCTCTAGAATTCCCTTAGGCAAGCTTGGCCTTGCCAAGGCCTAAGGCGCTCCAAAGGCACGGGCCTAGTCTTGACCAAATGCCTAGACCCGTGACATTCTCCCCACCTATTCCCGCGACGCCACCATCGCGCCCCTTGGGTTGCGTTGCTCCATCACTTCTAGGCCGCCCTTTCCAACGAGCCTCGTACTTGTTGACGTGCCCATCCGCATGATGTGCAACAGTCATCTCGAGCTCACCGTAACACCCGTATGGTTGTTTGCCTTGCTCCTTGGATCGATACTCCTCTATTTTGGCAGCAACCTATTCTGCTAAAAGAATGTCGCCAGCGCTCATGTCCACTATTGCTCTGAGTTGCTGGCCTTACAACTGAATTCCTTACTTGGCCATACAGGCACCATGTTGCACTTGTCGCTTTTCCCCCACTGCCCCTTGCAGCAGCAATGCAGCAGGTCTCATACGAGATGGGCACTGTAGCGCCATGTGCAGTCCATCGCACATGCCGCACGCCATCAGCTTCCGAGATGTCGGCTCTCCTTTGGCCTTGATCTCCTTCGTGAGTTCCCCACCCTTAGTGGTGTCCTTTTTTCCCCCATCATTGGCCGCGCCAAGTAGCCGCATAGCGTTCACGCACGCCTGGCATGGCTGGTCTCCCAGATGAATCTCCATGAACATTTGGCCCTTGCAACTTAACTCCTCCTTGGCATCACCTATGCCAAGCAGCCACATTGCCACTATGTTCACATGCCACTCCGCCCTCGTTGCGTCACGACTTTGGCATCCCCTTGCCATGTGTACCCCGTAGAAGACCTTAGGCTTCGGCGCCTCCGTGCACCCTGCTAGCTGCTCACCCATAGCTTCTTGAGCTATGGTAGCCTCGCATGCCTCTAAGACCCTTCCAAAGTCCTTTCCAACATCACCTTGCGCTCGCTTCCATCCTAGCCATGCTCGCAACCCCTCATTCTCCTTGCGTGGTGCCTCCATGCAGATCTCCAAGACCTCAACTTGCCATTGCATAGTGCCGAACGAGGCGGTGATTGCCCCTTGCATCCGCACCTCAAGCCCCACTCCAGGTGCTTGAGCAACCTGACCTTCGTCTTCAAGTCGCCAAGCGTATCCATGAGCTCGCCTACGACGCACTGGATCCTGGCAAACTTGGCCTCAAGGGTGACTCGACATCCTTCCAGGTTGCCCTCTTTGGGTGCATCCTCAGGCAACATCATGGCGGTGACGTTGCTCTCTTAGGCCATCTCAAACCTATGCTCTGATACCACTTGTCATAATATTATGCTTTTTCCTATCACCTTGGCGGCAACTTAGCAACACCCCCTAGGCAACGGCACTTGTAGCTAAGCTCAGCCTCTTCAGAAACTCTCAAAGTCTTGCTAAAAAGAATGGAAGAGGGAACAAGAGTAAAAAGAGCACTTTTAACACTCCTACAACTCTTATACGAAGTCAAGTCCCAAATAGTACAAATGAAGGACCCTCCTCTATTTATATGGAACCAACGCCCTACTGAAAGGCTAAATCAACCTAATCCTACGTAGTGGTAGATCCAGAAAATTTGTTAAGAGCGATCCTTAATAGCATATAAAATAAATTTTTATTCTTCAGTTTCAAAAACGGAATACACAATTATTTTTTGTGTTGAAGGAGATGTTGGCTAGAACTAATACTCCCATTAGAACTTTCAACTCTACATTGAAAAAGAAAAATTCTGAAAAATCTCCCCATAATTTAACTAGACAAAAAAAGTAATTATAAATTAATTAGAAGTCATAAATCAATTGGTCAGGACATAGAAATAATTAACAAATTATGAAATTGAATTATATAAATATATTACCGGAGAGGACGAGACAAAAGCTATGGAGAGAGCTTTAGATTGGTGAACTTTGGAGATGGAGATCAAATAACTAAGAGAAAAAAAAAAACAAAACAACAAAAAAAAAGGAGAAAATCTAGAAAAATGGGAAAATCGACCACTATTAGATATCCCTAAAAGGTAAACCCTAAAAATAAACTATATATGCTATTAAAAAATTTATCACTACTTGCTGAATGTGGAGATCGAACCCATGACCTCTTGAGTAAAACCAAATGCTTGACCACTACGCTGGATAGCAATATACCAAGCCATATAGCAGTTTTTACAAAATCCAGGGGGTCCCTCCTGGTTATATGTGGATCCGCCCTTGATCCTACGGCTATGGTTAGGGCTCTAAAGTAATTCCTACTTTGACAGAACCCATGAACACCCCTATTCATCTGACAAATTTCAATGGACCTAATTGGTCCAAATATTTTAGTCCAAATATTTTAAACATAGTATACACCCTGCTAGCACATCAACTGCTTTTGAACTTGGGTAAAGCACGAATTGCTATAAGATAAATCAACAATCGTTTTCGAAAGACTAAAGAGTGAGAACAACATGAATTAAGCACTTACCTGTATAGGCTTTGCCATGATCCATTAGCTGCTAGGACAAAAGGGATGTGAAGTAACTCATTTTTCAAGGATATGTCTTCCTCCCCAATAATCTTTACATCATTCAAAATCTCAGAAAGTATAACTGGCAGTGAAAGAAAACTTGACATGTGATTAAGCACGTGACCTTTGTAAAATTCAGCTTTAGATGGTTCTCTAACACCTAAATAGCTTTTAAGTATTCTCTTTTCTCTTTCTGATTCTGTCCGTACAATACTGCCATTCAGAAGATCCTCAGAAACTCCTTCTGGTTTCAACCATTTTTCTGGATTAACCAAAGAAATCAGCTCTTTACTTCCATATGTTTCAAATATAGGAAGTTGTTTGATAAGATTAATCTGAGTAGAACTTAACTGTTCACCAGAAAACCATTTGGATTGGAGTAGAAAACTACGAAGTTCATGCATCTCCCCTCTTGAGGCACTAGTAAATAACAATTCCATATCCTGTGAGTGGAAGATTGCTTGAACAGCATTCAGGAAACCACTAGCACTAGCATCCTGAACGAAATCTTTTAGTTGGGGATGATCTATAGCTAGATCAAACCTCAACATGAAACATCCTACTTTCTGTAACAATGAGCACATATTCTCATTCCAACCCTCATTTCTGATAACACTAGAGTTCTCAGAAAGTTGCAGTAGGAAATCATTTGCAACAGGTAAGATAGGCCAATTTGAAAAAATTGCTAGGTCAGTGCAAGATGATTTCAAGTAACTCCAGAACAAACCCATCCATTCCAAACTTGGTTGACCTTGGTGGCCAGGAGTCCAAGATACTTTCCTAGCATTCTGCCATTGATTTGGAAGGATGCAAGGTAATAGGTCTACAAAAGATTTACATGTCAAATTAGAAATATTAAACTTCCCTGAATGAGCTATGTCCTGTAGCTTCTTAAAAACTTCAATAGGGACTGACTGGTCTACAATAAGATGTGGAATCGATTGCTTGAGAAGATCATATTCCTTTGGGCATGTAATGTACATCCTTTCACCTTCTCCGCGTTTGTCAAGTGTTGCAAAAGAACCATTCGCTAAAGGAACTAATGGTAACCCCTGCAAGCTACTAGGAAACATATCTCCCTTAATGTCACTCAAACAGTACTCCAATGCAATGATTATGGCACCTTTGCTCTTAAAATCACGCTTGCGGCGAATCAACAAGATTCTAAGTAACTGAGGGTTGAGAAAATGCAATGAAGGGCATGCCTCCATAAATTGATCAACAATTTGCCTGGAAATGGTGACTAGAGGTAAACCAGCTTCAGAGAGTCCTTCTGAAAGTTCATAAGCTTTAGAAAACTTGAAATCCGGAAAGATCGCTTGTCTTGTTGAGATCCACTGTCCTCCTCTTGCGTTTGTATACAAAACCGGGAATTCATAATCAGCAATAGATCTATAAAGTTTATGTACCAAAGTCGCCCATGGCTCGGTGCCCATAGTAGTTGGCCAATAGGAAAAGAACAAGTCACAAAAATCCATCTCCTTTGCAATCATAGACAGAAGGCGACTGTAAGCAGGCGCAACGGCATCTTCCAAGAGGCTCATGTTCCATTCAGATCGTGTTCTTCCACCCCCAGACATGTCATTTCCAAACCACAAATCTCTTCTGTTTGAAGATAACTCGAAATAGGCATTAATGTGTGCTGGAAGCCCGGTACTTACAGGCAGAGGAAGGAAGCAGAAAGCACGACCTTCAAATTCTTTTCTATTACCTGTTGAATTTGCAGAAGGTTGAATTTTTACATCTCCAAAATTATAAGGTTCAAGTTCGCCACGGGCAGAAAAACTTCCCTCATTTTCATCTTGTAAACTGACGGAGTTCAGGTAAGCAGCTACACTAGCCCATGGAATAAAATTTTGAGACTTATTAGCTAAATAAAGAGATTTACTTTTCGCATGGCCACCACCTATACATTCACTAATCATCCAATGATGAGAGGTGCGTCCAAGAGGGCTATGCTCCAAAATTGCAACTTTTTCACAACGCCATGGAAGGTCCTTTTCCATAGTTTTTCCCAATTTGCTAAAAAACATATCTCTGTCCATCTTTTTGTTCTGTTTTCCATGAATGAATTCGAGCATTGGGTCAACTAACTGTGGTTCCTTAAGAGAAGCACTCACAACTTGTCTAGAAACACGATGAATAAGTTGCATGTCCTGGTCAGCTCCATCCTTCACAAAAATACTGACACTACTAATGTTACGAAGAAAAAGCAGGGATTCAGATACTACGGTTGAAAAGGAAGAGAATAGTAACTCGACATCCTCTGGTGCATACTTCTCCTTCTTGATCTGGCTTCTAGAGGCAGCAGATTCACTGCGAAGAGGGAAACGAAAAAGGGTTCCTGGATACGGTTGTCGAAAGTCACAGCCAAAGTGGCAAAATGGCGAAAATTGATCAGGAAACTGTTCTAAAATCCTTCCTCCAACAAATTTTATTCGCAACCCTGGATGAGAAGGAGATATTCCAGGCAAGTAGCAAGCGTGTGGATCAAAAATCACAATGTTGTCACCAGAAATAAAACTAGGGATATCAGTGAAATGATAAACACAATTGAAGCCAAGCCCAAATCTCCCGATTGCAAAAGGCTTTTCAAGTTTGCTGTCTTGACCTATCCGTGAAATCGCATAAAGATCTTGAGCAGTAAAAACAGCATTATTAAAGCAATAGAGAGCAGGACCTTGCCATTCAGCCATATCTGGAGACAGTATAGAAGATGTCCCATAATGAGTTTTATCCAAGAGAAAAACCACCTCAGATGCTCGTGCATCCTCAGCATTTTGTACTAATTCAAAAAGTATTCCAGGCCCATCTGCATACATTTCAACAATATGTTTTAGCCTAGTCGTCAATGCTTCATGCTGTCCAAAGGCTTCAGCAACCCCAGATAAACTCAAGTTCATTGAATCCGAACTCTCAGCAAGCAACAGACGGCGAAGAGAGCGTGCACCTAATTTCTCTGCCATATCATTAGAGATGTTGCCATGGACAAATTTATGAGCACTTCTCTTTGAATTAAGAACAACATCTGATGAGTCTCCAAAGGTATCTCCAACATCTAGCAACCATGGAGCATCATTGAATACCAGGTCAGTTGCCAGAAGCAGTCTCGATGATGTGTCTGGCAAATAGATTTGGACCTGCAAATCCTGACTTTGAACTTCAGACAGATGCTGGACAACCAGCATAGCAGCTCTAAGTTCCTCTGCATCAAGGGGATTCTTACCTCTTCTCCTGGCCATTCGACAAAGTATGTTAGCATAATCTATAGATTTTAGATATTCTTGAATGCCAAGCTCCAGAAAGAGTTCCTTAAATACAGCTAGATCAACAGGTATCACACGAATATAAGGAGCCAAATGCAGTTGACCAGTAAGAACGACCTCATCTGCTTTTGCAAAACCATCGCCCACCCAAATCCATCTACACCCTTCCAGAACTGCTTTTACAATATCCATCTCATCTGAGCCAATCAAATTGGTCAGCAAATTATAGGCTTTTGGCATTGACATCGCAAGTTCTTGTCGAAGCAAAGCATCTGTGACAATTTCATTGTTTTTACCAAGTTCAAGAAGCTGAGCAGCGATGATGCTTCCACCAGGAGGAGAAGACCACCCAAATTTTTGGGACAAAGCCGAGGATGAACATTCACCATCGAGTACACGTGAACTTGCAGAAGCAAGCCACATGTCTGTTTGCAGCCTAACTAGCTTAGGTGGAGCAACCATAGATGAAACTAAGGGCCAAGGAAGTGCCGAATGAGGCGAAGTAACTAAAACAGGGCACCAACTTATCATTTTAAGATCATTCCAAAATTTTTCCCAATCGTCCTCTGGAGGCATATCACGAGGTCTAAATACAGCACTGACACTAGAAAACATCGACTCCATAACTCTCTGACCATTAACTGAAGGAGCTAGCAACCATTTTAATGCATTAACTTCCAAATAGGCAAGAAGTACTTTACCTCTTAAACTAGCCTTTAGCTGATCCTTATGCATCAATGACTCTATTTGGCGTGCACTTTTTAGAATAGTATCAGCAGATACAGATGTCTGTAGACCCAAAAGGAGCAGTGTGTCAAGAACACTGGATTCCTGAAACATACCAGAAGGAAAGTAGTGTGATCCCTCAAGAAGAGAATATAATTCAGTCACACGTGGATCATATAAAAACCGTGGACTTTCTAAATTTCCATTTATAGTAGGAACAAATTTTACAGTCTTCAAATGTTCTTTAAATGACAAATCTTCTGCAGAGAGCTGAGGCAGCTCTTGTAGGATGGACAGCATAACATTATCCCGAATCTGAGGTTGAAACTGATTTAACTTATTCAGGACATTCATCTGATAGAATTTTGTCCTGTTCATGCGTTCAACTCCATAATACTTTAACAGTATTTCATCCTCAGTGGGGTTCCTACAGCGAATAAAGTCACATCCCAGAAAGTGACCAGGTACATTTAGAGGAGGGAGATACTTTTCATGCTTCTCCAAATCATGAAACCCATTAAGATGATGTTCTTCATCATAAACTTCAAAAATTGGCAACCTTTTGCAATTTTTTATGTCTATGTTAGAGAGTGTGCCTCCATAATACCATTTTGGATCAAGAAGAAACAGTCGAAGTCCATTTCTCTCACCGGCGGAGAGATCCTGGAATCGAGTTTCTAAGTCATTACTATCTAAAGGAACAGACTCCACAACTGAATTCAAGACACCAGAAGCGTTACCTTCATAGACATATCGATACAATTGTTGGTGCTTGATACCATATTTTGGTTCCAAAAGTTCACAACCTATCTTCGACAGAATTGATTTTATTGTACTAGGTAAGGATTCTGCGTTAACAAGTTTTGGGAATTCTAAAGCTGTGTTAAGGCATCCCGAAATCGTTGGCAATATTGGCCACTCATTGAATATTGACAAATCATAACACTGCTCTTGGAGATACTGCCAGAAGAGCACAAACCAACCTTCTGTAACACATGTTGCATTTGACTGTGGATCCCACGTTACTCTCTTCCTATGTTTCCAATCTGAAGGGAAAAATCTGGGTAAAACCTGAAGGAAACATTGCTCATCAAACAACTTAAGGTTTGTCCTAGAGCTCTTTGCAACTACAGAGAGTTTATGAAACAGATCAGGAGAAATGCATCGATCAATTATTTGTTCAGGAACTACGCTCAGCAGTTTGTATTCTGGTTCATTGCACATGAAGTATGAAATGTCATGTGAATTAGCACATATGGTACCAAATTCTCCATTTGCTAAAGGAAGCAACGGAAGGCCATCCACATATTTACTGACATCAGCATCATTTAAGTCACCAAGTACATAGTCCAGTAGAATCAACTTGTGAGACCTTTCAAGTTTTTCTGCACTTTTGCACCTTTTTGTCATGAAGTAGTGCACCGTCCTAGGACAGACCACTCTCTTTCCTCGATCTTTTGAATATTGGAACAACTTGTCAACAAGGACGCTGGGAAGGTGAACAATAGGCATCCCCAACGAGACAAGAGCTTGAGCAAGATCCTTACTTTTGACAAAGTCCTCATCATGAACAAAAGCTTCAAGCGGTGCTATCCACTTACCCCCTTCAACATTTGAATATAACACTGAAGCTGACCAGATATCATCATAAATCCTCTTGACTAACGAGTTCCAAGGTTCTTCAAAAGATCCAGATGGCCATAAAGAATAGTACAGCTGGGAGGGACCCAAGCGATTACGCACACCAAGAAGTAACTCTCTAAAAGCTGGAGCCACCACATCCTCTAATAAAAGCACATTCCAGTCAGAACGAAGTCTTCCAATCCTATCCATGTCATCTCCATACCAAATACCCCGACGGTTGGATGAAACTTCAAAATAACCGTTCACTTGCACAGCTAATCCAGTTCTTACAGGCAAAGGAAGAGAGCAAAATGCATGACCTTGTTTCAGAGTCTCCTGCACCATTGTATGCAAGCAAACAGGTTCATTCAATCAAGTGGGACGAATATTTTATATGAATTTCTTTTTATCACCTGAAACTTCAAGGGCAAAATCATGTAAATGCAGCAGAGGCAAATGGCATCAGAAAGATTAGTTCAGGTTTATTTGTCAATTAAGGCTAAAAAGGAGCTTGAATGATCCAACAGCCAAAGGTCCCTTTTAAGCCTTGAAGGTTCCAAAGAACATTAATGTATTTGTCCATCTTGAATATATATATATATATATATATATATATATCAAGGTTTTCCGTGCTGTGCCGAGTCGAGTATCGGTAAATCCAAAACTTGGCACGTGTCGACCGTACCGATCCATATAATTTATTATACTTAAAATATTAAAATTATTTAAATAATAATAAAGTAATTATTGATTGAAAATAAAATAAAATATAAAAATTCTAATTACATATATAAAACAGATAGTACGAATTTATTTCGTGTCGGATTTCGGTACATTAAATTCAAGACGTGCCTACTGGCTGATAATAAATATTATTTTTAATATTTTTTATTATATGTTATAATATTTTTTTAATTTTTTAAAAGGTATTTAATTTTTTTTTTATTTTAAAAAAAAGGGTCACACGCCCAGCTGCCGGTCGCGCGCCAGCGCTTTTCAACAAAAAAAGAAAAAGAAAAAGGTCGCCTGCACGCGAGCGACCAGCATCTTCCTACAGCGCCCCCCCCCCACCCCAAAAAAAAAAAAAAAAAACGAAGATTGAGAGAGAGAAATCGAGATCGCGAGAGAGAAAGGGAGGGAGGGAGGGAGGCGGGGGCAGGTGCCGGAACCGGCCGGCTCCGGCACATGCTGAGTGGCACCGCGCGTGCCACCCGGCACGGAAAACCTTGATATATATATATATATATATATATATATATATATATATATATATATATATATATATATTTGTAACAATCTAAAGGGTACTTTTGTTTCTAGTCGCGGTGCCGCCCGGCACGGAAAACCTTGATATATATATTATATATATTTGTAACAATCTGAAGGGTACTTTTGTTTTTAGTTTTCTTTGCTGCATTCAGATTAATTTGTTTTTAGTTCTCCATAGTAGCACAAATTACAAAATTTACTGAATAAAGCAGGACTACTTCATTACAAAAAATATTCGGTTAATCAATGGTTGTGGGGCGTTTAATGTTCACTTCTATAAGGATTCAATTATGCATTCTGACTTTTTTTTCAATTGTGGATGCCCAATCCCCTAAGTCTTCCATCTTCCTATTTGTGTTCGCCTTGGAGATCCAACCCTTTAACATTATAGAACGCTCTTCTTGCAACGTATTCTTTCCAACTTTGAGATTGATAGAGTCATGACTCTTTCACCATTAAGCCACTTTTGCAAGTAAAGGAAGATTGGAGCTGACTGCCAACAAAACAATAGCAAGCGATGGGAAGATTGGAACTGACTGCCAACAAAACATTAGCAAGCGATGACTTTGGTACGGCATTATATGCATATCTCTAGTTTTCACCTTATACTTCCCTTCACAAGTTCAATAGCAATGGAAGTATCGCACACACTTAACTCACTCCTGCTTTTGTATTTCTATCTATCTTAATAAATGTAGAAATTGTTGAATGTTCTTTATGCGGCCCCCACGTTGTTCGGGTTCACTTGACAAAGAATGACTTATGTCAGAGGATCAACATTAGGCGATAAACCAAACTTCAGAGTCACTCCTAATCATTTTTTTCCTTTTAAGATTATTGTGTGGTAACTCGTAACTAGTGCGACCATCATCACAGTAAACCCATGGGAGACACCTATAGATTTTTGGATATTTCAAAACATTCAGTTATGCACCATTAGCCATCAAATCTTGGGTCAACTATATGGGTTCTTCTCCAAAGGGTGTTATTTCATTACATTTTTTTTACCTTCAAAGGAAACCCAATTGCCGCGTGGAAGGTAAAGGCTAACCTTCCAAATATTATGACCAACATGCCGACAAAGACATCAAAAGTCCTAGTTTAGTTTATAACCCAACCCCACTTTCGCAGAAAATGAAAAAACCTAGGTCGATTAATAACTAAACCAGACTAAAAAATACAAAATCCTATCACAACCGAATAGAAGGTATAGCAAGCTTATCCAAAGAAAGAAGACCTCTAGAAAAGCTTGGTAAAGAATGGAAATAACAAAAAACTGCAGACCTCCTTTCGTGTTTAGTAAGAGAATCATTATTTCATTACATAAACTTTATGATATTCTAATTCCACTATACCAAAGTCAGTCAGTTTACAGATTAAATAGTGAGTGGCAGCACAAGAATCCAATCCCTAACCTTTGATTCCAAGTAGGAAGATCTACCTGGTCCAAAAGTTCCAATCGTAGAAGCGCCAATGTTTTCCTTGCTTGTCTTTGAATTTAATATCCATAAAATAGTGGTAACTTTCAAACAAACAAAAAAAAAAAAGCAGCATTTAGCCAATTGCAAAAAGTTGAAAAATCAGCTTTTAAGATTTCTATCAAATTTTAGTTCGACATTGTTGCAATTTGTTTAGTATTTATTTCATGATATACACTCGAATGATACCAAGATACGTAACCTCACGTTACCACATTATATCTCATGTAGTTTACAACGTTAGTATTGAGAGACAATACAAATCTAATCCACAGAACTTTGTTTCCCAATTGGAAGGCAACATAGCCTAAAAGTCCCATTCGCGGGACCGTCAAAATTGTGATTGCTTGTTTAGTGAAGTATCAATAGATCATAAAAAAATTAGTGTTAACTTTGAAACAACATGAAGCATCGTGGTTAATGCAAAATGCAAACAGTTGCAAAAGTCTGGTATGAAGATCATGTCAACAAACCAAGCGCATGCCATCAACTTAGCAAAAAATAGCAATATAAACAAAATTTCAGCATACCTCGGGCAAACCATCAGAAATACATGCAGCAACAGATGCCCATGGTAGCAATTGAAGACTATAATCTCTTGCAGCAGCAGTAGCAAAACAACCAATCCCACTGGATGCTGAAGCCAATCCTTGTACTATGAAAAAAGTATCAATTCTCTTCTCAACCTTTGTTTCAAAGACTGACTCGCTTAAAAAATCTAGCGAGAAGGAATCCATCTGCCATTTTGACAGTCCATCCGAAACAGAGAATCTCAAAAGAGCCTGGCGATGATGAGCCGTCTTTTCATCTAAAGATACCACGGCACACGAGTATAATTTCTGCGGCTCCTTTAGAGTAGCTTCCCATACATACATCTCAATGGAAAGGACGCTCTTTAGGAAAAGCAATGAGAAAATTGCTTCTTTATATAGCTCACTGAACATATGTGAAATGTCATCTTCCAAATATACTTGATTTGATAACTTGCTAACAGCTGCCTGATCGGCACTTCTCAAAGGAAAACGGAATAAAGTTCCATGGAATGCCTTTTCCATGTCACAATCAAACGCACAATAAGGAGCAAACTGATCCCTGAAATGCGATATAGCAGAAGAATTGACAAAATCTAGCCGCTTTCCAGGGTTAGCAGAGGAAACATTTGGAAGGTACGCACCTTGCGGATCAAAAATGACGGCATATTTCCCACTTACAAAGGAGGGCAAGTCTGTTAGGTGGTAGACCGAGTTAAAACCGACCCTAGCAAAAGAAGGTTCATCTTCAGCACAAACAATTAACTACCAAAGAGACCATGGAAAAGTATAAAACAATGAAATGACAATAGTTTAAAATACAAGTTTCCATGTGTGTAAGATGAACATACTATTTCATTAAAGAAAAACGATGCACACATGACAACTTCTGTACCTGCTTACAACTAACAAAATTGTGAACTGAAAGAACAATTAATAATCTCTTTAACTATATAACCTTGTGTAACTTCCTAGATCTTTATGATATTTTTAAAACACAAGGTACAGGCCGTCTTTGGTCTCAATTGCCGATAGAGTAGGGTTGATGCCCAAAATCCCCCTAGATCTTTGGCGCTTTCTCAAACTTGACTCGATGTTTGAAATCGGACAAACTAGAACCTAGGTTTCAGGCCTTGGACATGTTACTCACCAAAGTTGGTAGAATTTGATAATAAAAAAGAACATTTGCGAAACAACTGATTTGTATAATCTTTATAATGACAATCTTGATCCTCTAAATCACTCTTCAAAGCGCTTCAAACCGCTTAATTTCGTCTAGTTCTATCAAATTTTGCATAAAACCTGTTAAAATATAGAGTTAGTTTGTCCATTTTTAAAACCTAGGGCAGCATGTCTAACTAAATGTTAATTATCCAACTCATTCACAATTAAAAGGTGTAAATGAAGTTGCAAGATTATTTATACATTTGTAACTGTTTGTTTCCAACATATTAGTTAGTTTTATCCTGTTTTGTAAATGAGATTAAAGACCGTGTTTACCTAGTACCTAACAACATATTACAGCACATTTTTGACAGTTTATTTCAGCAGTTTATATGCTGGTGATTGTGAACTTTTCTAGTCTTCAATGAAATTTTACATCCAATTACAATTAACATAAAAATGTGGAGACGCTTACCCAAAGCGGCCAGTCTTCCAAGCCTGGCCCTGCTTCTTACTATCACCAATTCGGGAGATGCTGGCGAAGTCCTCTTCTGAGAAAATGGCATCGTTGTAAGCGACTAGTGCGGGTCCCTGCCACTGCGCGAGTTCAGGCGAAAGCAGCGTGGCCGTGCCGTGGCAGCGACGGTCGAGGCATAGGCGGACAGTGGTAGCGCCGGCGTCATCGGCGTTCTGGATCAATTCCTTCAGCACCGTCGTACCTTCGGGGTAATTCGCGAGGATCTCGCGGATCCGCCGCGTCAGATCCACGCGCTGCCCGAAGTCCTCCAGCAACGGCGCCGCCATTGCCCGACGGATATCAGAAGATTCAGATAGGAGTTGGTTCAGACCATCGGAGAAGAAAACCCTCGAGCTTGGAGAAGAAGATACACGGAGACGAGAAATCAGAAGAAGACTTGATAATTTTCTTTTTTATGGGTTATGATCGCGGGAAGTGGATGTTCTTGGGTATTTATAGGGGGTGCTGCAGAAGACGAAATCAGATATTTGCGGATTCGCTGCTAGCGGGTTGGTCCGACGGCAGTAAATTGATTGACACGTCTTCTACGTCTGCGCCTGAGTGAAGCCCAACTGATGGTCTGGATCAAAGCCAACTCATGCAATGAGGGGATCTCATCATATTCTTCCAAGTTGGAAACCACACTTCATACTGCATTTTTCATCTATAAATACCATGATTTTCAACTGAAATTTGCCTATAGTAACCCATGTTTTCGTAATTTTCTTCGTTGATAATATTATCGTGTATGCCGGATCATGCAAAACATAAATCCGTGTACTATGTATGATCACATAGAATTCCAAATTTTAGACTTATATTATTATTATTATTATTATTATTTTACATATTTTACTTACCTGTGTGCTTGATATAATTTTAAAATATCTACTCAATTTTTTTTATCTTGATCGTCGAGTTCGATTTCTATCCTACATCTTCACCGAATACTGAGCGGTAAATAGTATACCATCCCAATTACACATTTTAAATAATACTAATTTAAATTTCAAATCAATTGAACTTTAAGTATGGCATTATACTCCGAGGTTTAAAAAAATATGTTCAGATGTGATTGGATGTAAAATATAGGAGCAAATGATTAATTAACTTTTTTTCATTACTATACTTCTCACATGGCATCTTTTTTTTTCTATCTTTTCCTATGTTTTTGAAACCTATTATAAAACGAGCACTTTGATATACATATTTCTGAAATTGGTTCTTTATCCTTTTTTTCGCAGAAGAGCAAAATAAAATCTAGTCATAATGCATATTGTGAGGGTGAAGTTGTAGAAATAATAAGTCCACTTCCAGTAGCGATGAAGTGCCCATCACCTTCATGTTACATAAGGGATTTTATCTACCCGCAAGTGACATACGATGAACATTTGGTATTTGAAAATAACTTCTGTTTACCCAAAACTAATGATGCGGTTTAGTTTGTACGTATGATGTCTTATTCTCAAAACTGTTATATAATTTTCTATTTGATACTTTATATGGTAAGAACTATCTATGTTTTTTACTGCGGCCAAATCTTCTCCAATACGCATTTCTTAAGTTCCTTCTAATTCATAGTAAAATTAATATCTAGATGATTTTTCAAAAAAAAAAAATTGAAATAAAAGTTGTAGATTTTGATAAGACCTGCAATTTTTATGTTCAAATTTTTTTTTAAAATAGTTCTAAATATTTGTAATGGACTTTAATCTCTTAATGGGTATAAGTGGATTTTATAAACTGTTTTAAACGACGTCATTACCTTGGAGTTTTAAAAAATCTATTTAAAAGCATTTTCTGAAAAAAAAAACTTTGAACATGAAAGTTGTAAATTTTTCCAAAATTTACAACTTTTAAATTCAAAACTTTTTTTTTAAAATACATCTAAATATTAATTTTTATAATAAATTGAAGAAAATTTGAAAGATGCGTATTATAGAGGATCTGTTGCCCCTTGTATTTTACTTTTATAATTGACTTCCGTATCTTTTGTATCTTGAGATGCCTCCATCTTTTATAAGTAAGTTTAGGCTGACTATTTTCTTTTAATGCATATAATACTTTATTGTTAAAAGAAAAATAGCTTGGTTTGAGCACCTTTAGACCCAAAATTTATGTTTGCAAGTTAGATTCTTTAATGGTTTTATCATAAGATTCTGATTTCTGAGAATGGGAAAGAGAAGCTTGGGAGGCATCTACACAGCTCATGAAATGAGAGCTGGACTCTTGCTTTTGTTTGCTTAGTCTCCATCACATATTCATTTCGTTCATGTAATTAATTGAACAAGTCTTCACACCAAGGCCTACTTTATTGAGATCCATAAATATTTTCTACTTTTGTTTATGGGCAGAAGAAGCTTCAAGGCTCAAGCCAGCTTCTACAACTACAATGTTATCATCATCATGAATTATGATAACACCATATCTGTCTAGGTAGTTTTTGACTTTTTCTTTACAAAGTAGACAATATAAAACATAATATTATACACAAAAAAATAAAAAAGGTAAAGACTATATTTTTAAATATTAGATCAGAATATTAGATCCGAATTCATAGGTACCACCTACAAATATATAAAATTTATCCACTGTATTCCGTAGAGATGACCTAACCTTAGGATTTATCTAGCACTGACGTTTTTCGGTTAGTGAAAAATGAATTCGTATTATCTGTTAATATATATATTATGATGGTCATAGATAAGTAATGATGTACTTGTTTGTCTGTGACTTTGATTTACCTTCTTAGACCGAAGGTCTTACGAAAACGATCTCCTTCATAACATGGTTGCATACATTTACCTTTTCAGACTCCGTCGCGGTGGAATTCTTGACCGAAATATTATTATTTAATAGTCATACAAAAGTAAGGGTGAAGTTTTTTCTCAATAAATTTAAAGAAAAAGCAAACGTATTCCAAGACTTTTTTGCTAGATACATACACCACAATTGCATATATACAACCACCCCTATGGGTTATTTCTCCCGTTACTTACTAAACTTTCATATATATATATATATATATATATATTATATATATATATATATATATATATATATATATGTGTGTGTAAAGCATAGCCGCAACCATACGCATTGGAAAGTGCTATAGTAATTTCTTTAAGGACATTTGCGCCTGCCGCCATGAGTTGTCATGTTTGCATAACACGGGCAGGTGTCGTAGTTGCCGTAAGTCCCCGGCGGCACGCAGTTGCATCTCGCGCAACATGTTCGGCATGCCCTGTTGCAGAGGTTCGGTCTAGACGACTTGCTGCACCTTACCTTGCATGCAGACCTACAATCTGCATAACACTGAGTGTAAGTATGTTTGCTCAGTGCTACAATATTCGCATAATTCTTTTGTTTTGCTACAAATATCATATTATTTTATTAAAATATAATCTTTTAACGAACTATTGTTATGAAGTAAAATCCAAGAAGTGTGTTCTGCTGCATGTTGTGAGCATAGATACATATATGTCATAACTTTCAGAATATTTTTTTAAAAAAAATTTTATATCCCGTATTGTAGCGGCGGACTTAGCATTCGCATATTTTATGAAAGTCTAAATTGGTTAGGAATATGTATATTCACCAGTTATTACCAAGTTCAAAACATTGGCTTTAAAAGGTTGAATTACGGACAAGTGTGTTGGCTCAATTGATCAGCAAATTTGAATTCTACGATTGAGGAGGCTTTGTATATGATTAGGGATTCAAGCACACAGTGAGCACTTTTTGGAAGGAAAACACCGAAATTGCTATATTTTTTTAATGAGTTAGTCTCAACTTAAGGATGGAAATACTCGCGAAAAAAAAAAAACTGAAGTTTAATCTTCAAAGATAACTTCTGAACTAGAGGAGTTCTCTATTTGATTTTAATTCATACCTATAGTCGTCTGGCTGAGAAGGGATCTCCCCAACTCTTCACTTGCAATCTGCACCCAAAAAAAAAAAAAAAAAAATGAAATTTATTTTTTTGGGGGTACACCGTACACATAGCAAAAGATTACAAGAGAAGCAAGAAAATAATCAAATTTGTTACCATGTCTGAATGAAGCATAGTACGTGATTCAATCGGAGCAGAAGCAACAAGAAGCAAGAACAAACAGAAGAGAAGTGATCCGCCTGCCGCCATTTCGAGAACAGATCGAAGAGAAGATAACTTTGGCGGTGCAAGAATGTAAATGAGACTAATTTATAGGAGGCTGAGAGGAGTGTTCATAATTCACACGTAATTAACGGTTCATACAGGCTCAAAATGTGATCGGGGTTTATTCCATTTAGTAGGATGAACCCAATGACGCAGTGGTTGGAGTTTACTGTATTTTAGTATTCTAATATATATTCGAATCCTGTCAAAAACATGAGAAAAACATATTTTGTCAATTAGCGGGTATGAGTACGTACACGTGACCAACTCCCTCCACTCACAAAAAAAAAAGCATGGATAAAACAACGTCGAAAATAAAAAATCGGTGGCGGAAGTGGCCTCACACCGTGGGTTCACCTAACAAGTTCAAAAATGGATGGGTAGAGGTTAAATGTTCCTTTTTAATTCAAAAGATTTTTTTTTTTAATACTTGTATTATTGTCATTATCTGTTAATCAAGCTAATTCGGGACGAGATTTGGGGCCGACAGACGAAGCCATCCATTTTATGTATGAGACATACGTGCACGCAGCCGCTAGATTGATATCCCGGATAGAGTGAATAATTGAATAAATAACAGAAATACTATTTGAGATCTATCCTATTATTTTAATATCTCGACGCATCATTAATCAAATGGTAAATACCATTTCAGCCCCCCCTTTTTAAGGGTAGGCCAATTCAGCCCCTGGAAACGCGTTTTCAGGGGCTGAATTGGCCAAAATAAAAAAAAGGGGGGCCGAAATGGAATTAGCCCTTATTCAAAAGCATATATATATATATATATATATATATATATATAAAGAAGGCAAAAAAGGAAGATTTCTGGCAAGATCTTATATCCAAGCATTGTGGTTCGGATGGCAAAGCTTCTATCCTGAAACCATCAACACATTAAATAAGTATCTGAATATATCGATTTATGTGGTACTCTAACTTTGCATTTGGAATCTCCTTTCTCATGTTGCTAAACAGCTAAGATCGAATTGAATTCCCGGAGCAAAAGTCTTCCTGTCCGATTCGTTTATGGTCATGCATTCTTAATGGTATGATCTCAAGCTTTCATATTATCTAAACTAGCAAAAGTCTAGATATCCCACCCTTTTGTGCCGTCATTTCTAATATTTTTATTTTTTATTTTTAATAATTATATTATATATATATAATCAAAATTATTTCCAATATATTTTTCAATTTTTGCATTAATTCTTTTGTTAAACAATAATTTTAAATAGATATTCTAAAATTAGTCCATGTTGATTACGAAACTTTTAGAGACGCAAAATAAAGTTTGGTTCAAATAAGTAACATGGTTTTATAAATTTCTATCAATTAATACAAATGTCACATTGCTTGTTTAGAATAAAAACAAATATCACCTGATATGCCAAAAATTATTCAAAATACCATGTGGCATAACGACTTTTATCACCTAATTTTATATATATATATGTATATAGATTTGTGTGATATAAATCTAAACATAGGCTTAAACTTGGTCATTATTTTCCAAATTATGTTTTAAAGCCCATAAGCTTGGGCGACCCATTATACGTACCCAACGCAGTTATTAAACAAGCAACAGTAGGCAGTAGCCCATTCAATCTACACAAGACACGGAAAGAAATGAAGCAGGAAAAGGAAAGAAAAAGAAGAGGATGTACAATTAATTAATTAAGAGTAATATTATTGGGGAAATAATAAATATAAAAATAGTTCGATTTATATTTTTACAAACTTCAGTTTAAAAAAATTGCCCTAAGCACAGAAAGAACTATTTCTTACTATTTATCGGCCCAATAATATATTTGTTAATTTAATTAGTTCGCATCAGGTTGAGTTCACACTCTCTCACTACGGCTTGGAGTCACATATCGATTTCTGATGGTAGAATCTTTATGTTGTGTCATCTTTAGATTTTTTATTTAATTATAATATTTTAAATATTTAAATAATATTTATTATCTTTATTATTTTTATGTTTTATAACTATTTTTTGTGATTCGACCATTTTTAGTTTAAAATTATATATGTCTGTTTTATCTTAATTATATAGTTAGTGCATAATATGGTGAAAAATTAGTTAGAAAAGATTATGGTTCCACGAATCCACTTTGATAACTAAAAGAATATTTATTATAAATATAACTGTAATTTTAGGACGGACATATAAAGAAGATAATAATAGCTCCGTTCGCTTCCCCTTTCGCTTGATTGGTGAAGCATTTTTCATTTTCCGCTATTAACGATCTTAATCCCTTTGATTGATATCTGATATCATGAGAACGAGGAGCTCTGACGCCATGAAGACGGCGGCGAAGAAGACTCCTCAGTCGAAGACCTCCCCGAAGACCCCAAAATCCACTTCCGATCCTATCCCCGAAATCAAAGGTGATTCATTCAACGAATTACTACCGATCTCGCTCTGTTTTTAGCGGTTACTCTAACCAACATGATTTATTGAAAATTTCAGCTGAAGAGGCTACTGCGCCTAAGAACCCCGAGAACGATGATAAAATGAAGGAAGCGGATGAAGTTACTGAGATTGATCAAGATTGTATTGAGAATGATGAGGCTTTGGATGAGAAACATGAAGAGATTAATCTTGTGGAGGCAGGAGATGGGGAAGATGAAGAAGTTGCTGAAGAAGAGCAGATTGAAATATCTGACATGGTGAAGAAAAGGATGATGAATAAGGAGCAGGAGATATTTGTCGGCGGGCTGGACCGAGGTGCTACAGAAGAGGACATTAAGAACGCCTTTTCAAAGGCCGGGGAGGTTGTTGAAGTCAGGCTGCATAAAGATTTTATGACCAATAAGAATAAAGGCTTTGCGTTTGTGAAGTTCGCTAGCAAGGAACAAGTTGCCTGTGCTCTCACAGAGATGAAGAACCCAGTTGTACGAAGTGTTGAATATTTTTCTGGTTAATCAGCATGCTTAACATTTTTGCAGTTAATATTGTGTATCATAGATCACATTAACAGAATCTGCTAATATAGTAATATAGGATATCTTTTTGGATTGCTCACGAGAACAATCATTATGCAGTCTTGCTAAGAAAATCTACTCTTTGTTCCTTTTGGAATACCATAAGTATAACTGTGTGAGCCTAA
This sequence comes from Xerophyta viscosa, assembly GCA_002076135.1. NCBI lineage: Eukaryota > Viridiplantae > Streptophyta > Magnoliopsida > Pandanales > Velloziaceae > Xerophyta > Xerophyta viscosa. Next base: position 1,026,259 of record MJHO01000039.1, on the reverse strand, counting down.
TTCTAGTTAATTGGAGTTTCTAACTTTTCTAGGTATGTGTAACTTTTCTCCTGATTAAGAATTGATTATATTAATAGTGTGGTTGGGCGTAGTCAATGAGTATAAAGTGACATTATATTCATTTGGTTACTTACTTTTCTTTGTTCTTGATCTTAAATTGAAATATGCAGATACGTGGAAAGCAATGTGGGATAGCTGCTAGTGAGGATAACGACACGCTCTTCCTAGGCAATATCTGTAACACATGGACGAAGGAGGCGGTATGCTGAAGCACTCAGACTCTTCATTATATGTTCTTGTTTTAAGTGTTTTTGTTTTTCTTATTTTCTGCATTACTTTTCAGGTCAAGCGGAAGTTGAGGGATTATGGTGTAGATGGACTTGAGAATATCACTTTGGTTGAGGACACCCAAAATGAGGGCCTAAGTCGTGGTTTTGCCTTCTTGGAGTTTGCCTGCCATGCTGATGCTATGCTTGCTTACAAGAGACTGCAGAAGCCTGATGTTATCTTTGGCCACCCTGAACGGACTGCAAAGGTTGCTTTTGCTGAACCACTAAGGGAACCAGATGCAGAAGTTATGGCGCAAGTAGGAAACTAATATTTTGACAATTTGTTACCTATTTGTATGTAAGACTTTGTTGACACTTTGTGCCTACCAGGTGAAGTCAGTCTTTATTGATGGGCTCCCACCTTATTGGGATGAGGATCGTGTCAAAAAGCAGTTTAAAGGGTATGGTGAGATTGAGCGTGTTGTACTTGCCCGTAATATGGCAAGTTCTAAGCGCAAGGATTTTGGTTTTGTTAATTTCAAAACACATGGAGAAGCTGTAGCTTGTGTTGAGGGTGTAAATAACACAGATCTGGGTGATGGAAAGTCCAAGGTATGTGCAAAGACACCTACTCTGAAAGTGATACATTTCGATGTCAGCATTAGTTATTAGTGATGTGAATAATGCATTGATTACATTAAAAAGACTCAACAAGATCTGCATTCCAAAAGTAATTCCAGTTCAAAGACCAACTACTGTGAAACAAACACATTTTAACATAAAAATTGCCTGGAGACAGGGAGCTCATGATACTACGAGAGAATCCTTGTAATCTTGTTGCTTATTAGATGTTGCAAGTGTGGAATGATGTAAGATGGTGTGGTGTCTTTGCGGTTATTGTGCTTATGTTTGGTCGCAAGAGTTATGTAGTCAGTCGTAGGTGCTGAAACCCCTCTTTCTACATCACTATCATTTGGAGATACACAAGCTTTCATAGTAAGATCGATTTTTGTTTAATCATGAAACTGTCTCACTGTATGATACCTTCTTTAGTTGCAGACTACTAACACTTTCCTCGCCTGATTAGTAAAATTACGCTTTCTATGTCAGGTTTTCTTTGTTTGATTGCCGTATGCAGATGTTTTTTTTTTTCTTAACTCTCTCACTCTCTTTCTCTCTCCAGTTTAACTGCTTTCAGGTTGGTTATTTCTTGTTAGAGATATCTATGTTCCTGTTGCATTCACGTGTTTGCTAGTTCAAGTGTGTGCATTGTCATCTTTTAACTCAAGTTGGTTTTCTGACTTGCAATGACCACAGCGCAACTTGATTTTGGCGGAAACAGAAGACAAGAAAGGAGAAATTGTATGTGACAAATACTACTAACAAGCATAACAATAGTTCTATTCAACTCCCAGTTACAAGATTTCAATGGTTTAAATGGACAAGACTTCAATGCATTACACTTTAGACTTTTAGCAAACCAGAATTTGAGCTTCTATCATCACAAGGCACTTCAATTATTGCAGATTAAGAAAGATGTTTGGACGTGAACAACCTTAGATGTGAATCTAAACCAAAGTACTATTACTAAACCTAACTAAATGATGTTCACCTATTGTCTGAATGTAACCTGAGTGTCAGAGAGTGGCATGATCTTCCCCAACTCGGCTCATTAAATTACCTTTCAGAGAGGCATCATCCTGCACCAAATCAGCTCATTACATACCCTTGTAGGCTTGTACACACTCCTATGATCTGACATAAATCGTGTTTTCTCATTTTCTTCTATTCCTGCGATCAGCATATATGGTTCTTCATTTTCACTTTAATGTGTGATCTGTAATCAAGTTTTAAGTAACCATGCCTGTTATTTGGGATACAACAGAGTTGAATCTGATGATCGTTATGTACGTCTAGATGAACGCAAGAGCAAGACTTGCAAATCCACTGCCCAAAACCCAAGCTGTGAAAGGAGGCATGCGTGGAGGTTTTCGAATTGGGTTTTCTACGGGTGGTTACTCTCGTTTTGGTGAGACATACTATAATTGCATTTATTTTGGCAGTAACAAAAGTTCTTTACACGTGATTCTGGCACAGGAAGGGGATTTGGCAGGGGAAGATTCTCTTCTATGAGGGCTGGTTTTCAAGGCGGTAGAGGTTTTATCCAGCGTGGACGTGGAAGAGGTGGGAGATTTCCTTTCGCTGCTGATACCATGGAGCATTCATATCCCAACTTCCGTGGTAGGCATCCTTTTGGTGTCCGAGGTAATTGCTGTAACACTAACTGGAAATTAATAACTAGACTTCAATGGTTCCATCATCTTCATGGGTCAAATTTTTTATTTAATGTGATCATTACAGGTGGTAGAAGGGGATCTTTCAGGGGTGCCTTTTCAGGTCCCTTTGATGATTTCGGTCCTGAAGAGAGAGGGTTCTCTTATAGGAGTCCTCATTTCCCTGCAGATGGTGACTTCGGCGAGCCGTTTGGACCTAGATACTTTAATGATGACCCTTACTTTTATGGTGATGGTGGGCCAGGTTTTAAGCGTCCATTTTCCATGATGGTAGGTGTAGCTTTTGGTATACAAGTACCTAATATGTTTCTCATTGCAATGGTTGCTTGATGCTTGTCTTTTTTCTTTCTCTCTATGATCTTTTTAGGAGCATGATCCGGGTTATCTTGAACCTCGGAGTAGACTTCGGACACGTTTTGATTATTCTGATCCTGTATCTGGTGGAGCTCCTTATAGAGGTTTGGAATAGTGATTTTACTAGAATTGTAGTATCATGTTTGAATAAAAGCAGGTATTATTTTACTGTAAAAAAGATGCTTCTCTTACCTTTATTTTTGCAACTAGATTATTTGGGAGAACCCAGTTCATATCCACATGATCAATATGGGTCAGATGTAAGTTGATCTTTGGCCTCTTCTCCTGTTTCTTACCGCTGAGTGTTGGCTAATAATTTGCTTTGATTTCTTAGCAGCATGGTGGTAGTTACTCATCTCTATATGGAGAACACTATGGTAGCAGATACTACTATTAATTGGTGGTAATTTCTACTCAAGCTCTCATCTATATTAGGAGTGTAAATTGGTCCTACTGCAGTGAATCAAGGACCAGTAACGGTCCTATCATTGGACTAAGGATACGACTGAGGTCCAGTCTGGATCGAACCGATTAATACATGGATTGGACTAGTTTAGACCGAATTAACTATAGTTAATATATTTCATATAACATATTACATTAGTAACTAATGTACACAATAATTATCATTTTTATATAAAGCTAGTATTAATAATTGAACAAAATTTTTCAAAAAGAAAACTGTCTTCAGCCTGGACCTTGCACTTATAGGGTTGAACCAGACCAAAAACCAAACACCAGTTAGGGTCGAAAATCCGATCTCTTTATGGTCCGAACTGCTTTTGAACACCCTGGTGTAGTTCTTTTTCTCTTAACTTGTTTATTTTGTTTTATATTGCTTTTCTTTTATAACTTGCAGATACAAGCTTACATGAAGGTTCCAGGTTTGCTGTTAAAAAATAAACATTTGCTGCCTCATTTGCTTCCATTTGGGTTTGGTGGTACATGAACTTTCTATACTTTTCCTTCTCTAGATCGTCATGTAGTTCATTTTTTAACGGGTAAGGTATAGCTAGGTGTGTTCATGTCCGAGGATCTAGTGTTTATTTTAGGAACTTCTCTGAGATGGGATTGTATCAGTTGCTTATGAAATGCTAATTATGTTGTTGGATAATGGAGCTTGAAATCAGACTGGTGATCACATCTTTCTTTTGTTAGTATATCATTCTCTGAAATATCAAGTCCGCAATCATGAAAAAGTGAGCAAAAAAGCTATTTTTGTAGTTTTATGGATATTCAGTTATATCAGAGGATTGCAATATGTGAATTTTGATGGATCTCATAAGATATCTTCATGGATATCATTTCGTCGAAATTGACAACTGAAGTGCTGTAATGTTGAACTATAAAGACAATTTGATCTGCGGAAGGGGTTTAGAGAAGGGTCACCACATGTTTCAGTTGAAGAAAATTGGGCTGTCGATGTGGTTGTGAATTTCTGTGATGTCTGTAATCTTCATAGTTTATTGGTTGTGTGGGTTTTAACTAATGTGTTGTATATCTGTAATACATGATGAAATGTTGATTTTAGGGCAACTCTTAGTTTGGAAGGTGCAAAGATGAGCATATCAGTGGCACCAAATTAAAGTTCCCATTGCACTTGAGGTTACCTGATTATATGCAAGCATGGCTTGGTGGTTTTATATGGTTACATTAGTTAAAAGAACTGAGGCATTTGGTAAAATACATTGTTAACTTGGAGACCGAGAGATCCATTTGGAACAAGTTGTCCATATTTAAAGAAGATATTCATTTGAACTAAAATGTTTTGAAAGAAAGTTTCATTGTGTTCTGCCACATGTTGCTCCCGAGGACTTATTCATATAAACTCTGTTCTATGCTTTGGAAGAAATCAATAGACTAGGGAGATGGTTTGATTTGATTGCCGAATAGTGCATTTTCTATTATGTTGTATGATTGAGGATTTTGATTCCACCATTTTTATGGCCACAGCCAACATTTGTGGTAGCATCTAAAACTAGGCTTTTGGGTATTTATCAGATGACTTGGTAAATTGCTTCAGTGATCTCCAGTCATGGATAATATTCCATAATATTATGGTGTGCTCTTGGTGACCTTTTTGTTTCAAAGTTACTAGGTTCAGATTTTTTTTTTGTTACCGAGCATTACTACTTGTTTTAAAGTTGCTCCTATTTTATCTTGCTAGAGTTAGAAGGCATTTTGATATCATGAACGCCGTTTTAGAAGTTCTTTAAATGAATTTGACCCAAGGATATTAGTTTTTTTTTTTTTTTTTGGGATACGCTATTAAATAGGAAGTATAAACAAAAGGGTGTATGCACCCATCTACTGATATGAATAGGTGGATATGTTGATTGTTCCCAAGAACATGATAACTAGGGGTGTGCATATACCGGTCCGGACTGGAAAACTGGACTGGTGAGTTCGGTCTGGTCCGGTCCGGTTCGGACAGGCACAAATTCCGTCCAGGTCGCGGTCCCAGACCTAGCTTCAAACCGGTCCTCGGTCTGGACTATTTCCAGGACCGGAAAAATCGCGGACTGGACCGAGGACCGAATTTTATAAAATAGCATAGCCCAGCCCAACACTTTAGGTGCAATCGTGCGGCCAATCCAATTGCCGTGGCCAGCCCAATTGCCGCGGCCACCCAAATGCCGCAGCCAGCCTAACACGTTCGATCCAAACCGGTCCCGTTCGGTCTCTTTTTTCTTCGCTCCGGACTGTACCGGTCTTATTCCGGCTTGGACTGCAATCCAGCTTCTCTGCCTAGTCCAGTCTTCGATCCGATCCAGACTGCTGCACACCCCTAACGATAACAGTCTGCTTTTTTTTTTTATTCCCTCCATTTATCTTACTGCTTGCAAGAAAGTCTCGCTAAATATATTCCTCTGAGCTTTTATTGTACTCATAAAGATGGTGCTCTATGCGATTGCGCATGATATTCATTATCCTACAACTAAGTAGGTAATGTTTGACTATCATGTAATATAAATGAATTATCGTTTCTCTATGAATTTTGGAATAACTTCATTATTGGTATGTGGTCAAACATCTATATGTTAAAGAACTATTGAAGTTTATTAGTGGTTATGAGGCTTGCTTGCTAAGTTGAAAAAATTTTGCTTGCTAGTTTTTGAGTAAGGTGTATTGCATTAGGGAAGATCTGTTGATTCTAAATTGACCAAAAACTGGATGGTAAGAAGCAGATGCCAGGTTCTTAACTTATTTGTGAATGAGTGAGTTTGGACGAGGAAGCTAGTTCTTCACTTGGAGGGATTTTTATGCGCACAACTGGATTTATTATACCAAAAGAAATTATTCAAATGATTCTAAGGTGATCATGAATGTTTTCTTCTTGGAACAAAGTGATTGTCTTCAAGTTCATTAACCTTAGGTTTGGACCTTCATGTGATCCCATATTAGCTTTTGATTAAATTGATGACGAGGCGACATTTTGCCGCTTTCCGTGTAACTTGGTTAGTTCTACTTGTGTAGTTCTGACATTTCTTCTCGTTGAACACTCCAGTAGCCATCGGTAAGGATGTTGTTCATATGTATTGTATATACATGACATTTCATTTCTGAGCAACAAGTTTTCTGCAGTGCCATCAGATCCTGAAGCATCTTAGTGATTAAAATCTTACACTGTTCCAGTTCTTAAAGGTTATGTAATCGAATCATGTATAATAGAATATGCTTTTATGCCTTTCTTTGATGGATTCTTTGCTGTATGAAATAAGTGTGGAAATGTTATGTTGATGTATTCAAAACTTCGACGGTTCTAAATTTGTTACTTCTCCATTCTTTGATCGGATATTATGTGAAGCTAATCCTGTTTAAGATAATGTTGTTTTGGGTTGGGTGGTGGGGACGCAATGCACTTACGGAGTTTTACTTACTGTTTCAGTTAAATAATGTGTTATAAAAAGTACGAGATATTTTACCCAGTTATTTTTTAAAAGGTAATGTTTTTTCATTCTGCAATGCGTTGCAAGCTGCAATTCTCATGTCTACCAAATTTTGAAGAAATTTCCAAGAATGAATTTGAGAGCGGAAATGTGCATATGCAAGTTTAGAACAGTCAGTGGCTCGAGTGCGCGGGCCATATGTTGAACTGGAAATTATATACAACCGAGGCGAAAACCTTCACACCCTTAAAAAGGGAAAAAAAGAATATATATATATATATATATATATATATATATATATATATATATATATATATATATATATATATATATATATATATATATATATATATATACATATAAAGCAACACGATAAGAAGATTTTAATACTCTGCCTCCGTCATCCTTTTGTTAAAGCGGATCATTAAAAAAAACCAACTGTTTAGTGAAGATTTAACCATTGAAAAACAAATTATACATTGAGAAAGCCTCCTGTAACAGCAGTTGAATGAGTGCAATTTGTACAAAAGTACCAGTAAATGCTAGAATTCCAGAAATTGCACACCAATCATCCATGAAATAAATTAGGTGATGAACCAAAGTCAAGTACAAGACGTTAAAAGGTGAACTTGGTTGCTTTTTATTTATTTGTGTGTGAAATTATAGGACAAATTTTGTGTCCTCTACTATCAATAATCAAAGCAGAGCAATGCTAGATCCGGAAGGTGTGGTCCTGTAAAACCATTCGTTGCTGAATAAAACCTCTCTCTTCTCTTCACCACGTTAGGATTTCCATGTTCAAAACACAAAATCCGACAGATACAGGCCGTATTTTTAATTAAAAATAAAAATTCCAATGGTCAATAAATTGTAATCATGTTGTTGTTTTAATTGTATCGTCGTATATGTGTATGTCGCTGTGGGTATTGTCCTAGATACACCGATATAGGATAATAAGTCAGCAAAAATCAATTATCGGATAGAAAAATAGCGTGAAAATGAGCCGATTTTACAAGAGATATTACATATCTCTTCTAAATAAACCTCTATTCTATTTTAGTAATTGTTAAATCATCTCAAAATATATTTAAATATTTTTTTAAAAAAATTAAATATCATAAATATATTTTGGTCGACTCTTACTAGTTTTCTTGAATCTTTCTCAAAAAAAATTCTAAATAGGGTTTTTTATTGCTCTAAAACCTTTGTTAGTTTGAAAATTTTAGAAACCTCAAAATTTTTATTTAAAATATTTTGAATACAAAATTTATAAAGCACACCAACATTTATAGTTTTATATGCAAATTCAAAAGTATTTACACATGATTTTAGGCTGATCTTGTAAATTTTTTAAAATGTAAAAGTTTATTTGGAAATGTTTTACAACACAGTATTTTCGAGAAAACCCCTTTTTAAAAGGATAAGTTAAACTTTTAAATTCATTAAAGTTTTGGTTGGTTTATGGGATGACTTTAGGGAGGTTCATCATCATTTTTTAATTAAAAAAAAAACAATAAGCGTGCTTCTCAGAGAGGAGGAAGATCGGGACACGTTGGATTAATCAATCAATTTGCTTTGATGTTTCACATCACTCCCACGTCTCTGAGAGCATTTGGTAAAGTATCATATCATAATATATATTGTATATTTAAAAATATAATCAGTCTTGTCCAACTACAAAGCATTTGGAGGGTAATCCGGTAATATCACTTTTATAATCATATTTAAATCTTAATGAAGTCCTTAAAATCCGGCAGAGTAAATTTCTGAATGCCCAGCAACTAAATATTTTACGGAAAATGCCATATCAGCCCCCAATTTCAAAAGGTCGCGCGTTTCAGCCTCTGAAAACACGTAAATGCGTAACGTGACGAGCACCGCCACGTCAGCATGAAAATGCGTTTTCAGGGGACTGAAACGGCAAAAGTTTAAATAGAGGAGCTAATATATCA